>CM059334.1:6219397-6551897 GCA_030340685.1 Protosalanx chinensis | reverse complement strand
AGAGCACATTTCTTCACTTGTCAACACAAAATGCCTATGTAGACGTTCAGGAAGGGCTCAGCCGGCTTCACGTTAACCTGGTTTTATGATTGGAAACACGGTTTGGCCAGAAATCCTTCCTGTTCGAGGGGTGCGGTAAGCCTTTTCTCTCTGTCTGTTCAACTGACATGACAGTTGCAACTGTCAGCTGCAACTCATTAGTTCGTTACTTAGCAACGTGCTTGAAAGAGGAGAGACGGTGGCCACGAATGACGGTGGCTATTTTATGAACAGTAATTCATTTCACATTTAATAACTTTAATTGGAGGATATTTACTGGAGGAATCAAATTGGCTCTTTTTGTTTCGGGTGTATTTATAAACTGTACTCCAGCTCAACTCTTCCTCTCTGGCTCTAAGTCTCTAAGGTAAGCAAACATCTTTTTCAACTCTTTCGCTAGCATGCTATCTACAATGTAGGTTTTTGACTTCTTTAACATTTGGGCTCATAGGTATTCATGTGCTTATCAGTCAGGATTTACAACTGATATTCCAACTAGCTGTAAAGATATGCCTGTTTGCTAACATTAGCGACCAATGCTAAAATTAGCGCTTAAGCTAATTGCTAGTGCATCAGCATATGTTTCTAGCATGCTAAGATGTGGGTTTTGGACTTCTTTAACATTTGGGCTTATATGTATTCATGTGCTTATCAGTCAGGACGGTGGTGGAGTGTTATGGGGGGGGGGTTATTTGTGTGCATTTTGACCGTTTAGGGTCGTTTTCGGAGGGGGGGGGGGCGATCGGCGTTCGCGGGGGGCGGGGGGCGGGGGGGCTCGTGCGGGGGGGTTTGAGGGCAGGGTTCATGTGCTGGGGTCCATAGGATTCTAACGAGATATTGGGGAGGTGTGTGGGAGGTCGGGTTGATGAGCTATGAGCCTATTTGTGGGAGAGGTTTGAGAATCGCGATTGATTTACATGCACCTTCAAGCGGAGATTGTGACGTTGCGGGGGGCTCGGGGGGGCGATTTCGGAAGGGTTTGGGGTATTGGGGAGGTGTGTGGGTGGTTGGGATTGGAAGTTCCATAGAGAAACAGTGGGGATTAAATACAGGTCTTTTAGGAATTGCTATTTAAATTGTTGGGGGGGCTTGCTGTAAAACATTCATAATCGTCTGGATACTGGTTGACCTTGCAAACTATTGGCTAGTGTTATATGGGGAGTCCTGTAGTCCTGTAGTTTATAGATGATTAAACCTGTGTGTCTGCTACTAAGTGATTCATTGCACTGAATGGTTTGATTGACAGTTCATCATTTAGTCATTAATGTACAGACTGCCTGTGTGTATGCACATATATGTATCTATCTATAGATATATATATGTGTATGTGTGTGTGTGTGTATGTGCGTGTGTGTATGTGCGTGTGTGTATTTCTCAATTAATGTTGGATAAAAAGCACTGTTTTTGTTAGTGTGATATCAGAACTGTGTGAGCACTAGGTCACACAGTTCTGAAATCACACTAACAAAAACAGTGTGTATATATATATATATATATATATATATATATATATATATATATATATATATATATATATATATATATATATATATATGTGTGTGTGTATGTGCGTGTATGTGCGTGTGTGTGTGTGTATGTGCGTGTGTGTATGTGTATGTGCGTGTGTGTTTTTCCTCAATTAATGTTGGATAAAAAGCACTGTTTTTGTTAGTGTGATATCAGAACTGTGTGACCTAGTGCTTTTTGTGAATTTTGATGCTAGCTTATTGCTGAATCCTGATTTGTTACATGTTTGATTGCATGTGGATTGATTTGACATTTAACACAGCTGTATAACTTTATACTGTTATCTGATATTTATAATGCGGTATCATTTTGATAAAAGGTGTATTTCTAATACCAAAGTCATAGCCATTGATGGCCTAATTCTGGCATTGGATGTATTTGGGTCTTTTTACACTCTAAGTTTTTTAAAGCATTTATCACTATTATCAAATTAGAACCAAACTCATACTATGCTACTGAACTGTAATGTAAAGTGATACCTGACACAGAGTGACCAATGGTTTACTGCTTGCTTACTACTTAAACTTAAACTGTGGCAGTGTGCTCAAGTGCAGCTGTCTTTAATCCTGCTGAAATTCGTGTTTACGCTACTACTAGTGCATCAGCATATGAACACCTGTTGAAAGCTTGATCTGTCACATACCTAAGCAATAGTAGAAGTCATATTCTGAAATGTACTCAACAGTGTCAGTGATGTATGGGGGGGAGTCCCGGGCCAGAGTCACGCACACTCAAAATTTCTTTAGGAATTTTTTTCTAGTTATTATTATTATTATTCTTACGCCGTTTTTTGGGTCAAAACACCTACCAGAGTTTTTGACGCATATACACAAAAGTTATATCAAAACGTGCGGCTCGGCCCCGACATGTGTGCTATGATTTTTCTAAGACTTTTGGCTAACAATTTTTGCCAAAAATTGCCAAAAACCACACAAAAAAAATGCATTGGTGTCAATGGAAAGAATGTTTGAGAGGTAAAGTGGAGATGTCATCGCTAGAGTGAGGAGAAGAGAGAGAAATGTGTAAAAAAAATAAAACGTATTCGACTACCATGGCCTCAAATGCACCACTACAGACACAATTCATACATAGAAACGTAGGAAAATGTGTCCTCTAGCTCACACTTGCTTTACTTTATCTGTCAGATTTATTGTTTTAGCTTGACATGCGAAAATTCGGCCGCAGCACCCATGAAGAGCCTCATAGACTCCCATGTTAAAAGTGCCAGGAAAATTTCAGGAGGAATACAAAACTAACACTTTTTAGAATTGCTCCCAAGAGCACATTTCTTCACTTGTCAACACAAAATGCCT
The DNA here is from genome assembly GCA_030340685.1 of Protosalanx chinensis. Taxonomy (NCBI): domain Eukaryota; kingdom Metazoa; phylum Chordata; class Actinopteri; order Osmeriformes; family Salangidae; genus Protosalanx; species Protosalanx chinensis. Next base: position 6,549,018 of record CM059334.1, on the reverse strand, counting down.
ATGTAGACGTTCAGGAAGGGCTCAGCTGGCTTCACGTTAACCTGGTTTTATGATTGGAAACACGGTTTGGCCAGAAATCCTTCCTGTTCGAGGGGTGCGGTAAGCCTTTTCTCTCTGTCTGTTCAACTGACATGACAGTTGCAACTGTCAGCTGCAACTCATTAGTTCGTTACTTAGCAACGTGCTTGAAAGAGGAGAGACGGTGGCCACGAATGACGGTGGCTATTTTATGAACAGTAATTCATTTCACATTTAATAACTTTAATTGGAGGATATTTACTGGAGGAATCAAATTTGCTCTTTTTGTTTCGGGTGTATTTATAAACTGTACTCAACTCTTCCTCTCTGGCTCTAAGTCTCTAAGGTAAGCAAACATATTTTTCAACTCTTTCGCTAGCATGCTATCTACAATGTAGGTTTTTGACTTCTTTAACATTTGGGCTCATAGGTATTCATGTGCTTATCAGTCAGGATTTACAACTGATATTCCAACTAGCTGTAAAGATATGCTGTTTGCTAACATTAGCGACCAATGCTAAAAATAGCGCTTAAGCTAATTGCTAGTGCATCAGCATATGTTTCTAGCATGCTAAGATGTGGGTTTTGGACTTCTTTAACATTTGGGCTTATATGTATTCATGTGCTTATCAGTCAGGACGGTGGTGGAGGGTTATGGGGGGGGGTTATTTGTGTGCATTTTGACCGTTTAGGGTCGTTTTCGGAGGGGGGGGGGGCGATCGGCGTTCGCGGGGGGCGGGGGGGCTCGTGCGGGGGGGTTTGAGGGCTGGGTTCATGTGCTGGGGTCCATAGGATTCTAACGAGATATTGGGGAGGTGTGTGGGAGGTCGGGTTGATGAGCTATGAGCCTATTTGTGGGAGAGGTTTGAGAATCGCGATTGATTTACATGCACCTTCAAGCGGAGATTGTGACGTTGCGGGGGGCTCGGGGGGGCGATTTCGGAAGGGTTTGGGGTATTGGGGAGGTGTGTGGGTGGTTCCATAGAGAAACAGTGGGGATTAAATACAGGTCTTTTAGGAATTGCTATTTAAATTGTTGGGGGGGCTTGCTGTAAAACATTCATAATCGTCTGGATACTGGTTGACCTTGCAAACTATTGGCTAGTGTTATATGGGGAGTCCTGTAGTCCTGTAGTTTATAGATGATTAAACCTGTGTGTCTGCTACTAAGTGATTCATTGCACTGAATGGTTTGATTGACAGTTCATCATTAAGTCATTAATGTACAGACTGCCTGTGTGTATGCACATATATGTATCTATCTATAGATAGATATATATATGTGTATGTGTGTGTGTGTATGTGCGTGTGTGTATGTGCGTGTGTGTTTTTCTCAATTAATGTTGGATAAAAAGCACTGTTTTTGTTAGTGTGATATCAGAACTGTGTGACCTACTGCTTTTTGTGAATTTTGATGCTAGCTTATTGCTCTATCCTGATTTGTTACATGTTTGATTGCATGTGGATTGATTTGACATTTAACACAGCTGTATAACTTTATAATGTTATCTGATATTTATAATGCGGTATCATTTTGATAAAAGGTGTATTTCTAATACCAAAGTCATAGCCATTGATGGCCTAGTTTTGGCATTGGATGTATTTGGGTCATTTTACACTCTAGGTTTTTGAAAGCATTTATCACTATTATCAAATTAGAACCAACTATTACTATGCTACTGAACTGTAATGTAAAGTGCTACCTGACACAGAGTGACCAATTGTTTACTGCTTGCTTACTACTTAAATTTAAACTGTGGCAGTGTGCTCAAGTGGAGCTGTCTTTAATCCTGCTGAAATTAGTGTTTACGCTACTACTAGTGCATCAGCATACGAACACCTGTTGAAAGCTTGATCTGTCACATACCTAAGCAATGGTAGAAGTCATATTCTGAAATTTACTCAACAGTGTCAGTGATGTATGGGGGAGGGTCCCGGGGCAGAGTCACGCACACTCAAAATTTCTTTAGGAATTTTTTTCTAGTTATTTCTGGTTTCCTGCATCCAGGCAGTCAGCATGACCCGACCACACACACCTATAAACACGTGTGAACTTGTATATTTCTCATTGCTTTTTTATTGGCTTGCCCATCTAAATTATTCATGATGGTGTCAGTGCCAGGGGTCAGAGGAAGCAGACAGGAAGGGACAAAGCAGAACTAGGCATTTCTAAACAAACGCACAAACACAGACTATAGGGTCGAGTCAGGGGAGATGAGCCAGTGAGATACGACCCAGCTAAGCTGAATCTGCTCTCTACTCACTCAGAACACAAGCAGAACCGTTAGAATATGAACAGCAGCCATGCTACATCCTTTGACCCATGCATAAAGAGAATAAGATTGCGTTAGATAAGTCATAGATGCCCTCTGTGTGATTTCAAAACTGGTACAGAACTTCACAGACATTATCGATCTCCTCTTGGACGCTCACGCACAAATACACATATAAACACACACAAACCCACACACATAAACACGCTCGCACACATTATATATATATATATATATATATATATATATATATATAATATATATATATATATATATATATATATATATATATATATATAATTTGACATGGCAGAGCATAAATTAACATTTGTGGTGTACAAATGCCACGGCATTCAAACTGCCAAGACCGAGCAGATAAGATTGTGTACTCTTGTTATAGGTACAGCTTCCTGACATTTATGGAGCACTTTTCTACTCTGGACAGCCACGCTTAGGTTACCTTCCGTTAGCTGCACGAGAAAATCGAGAAAATAAATCCATTCCACCTGTCGGCATGGGAAAAGCTGGTTAGAGGTGATTGGGGAGGAACTTTATGTCAATGGACTAGGCTTGGAAAACTGACCTTGGGCTGGCGGGTTGAGACAGGCTGGCTTTGCATCCATCAGACTGGATGCAATATATCGCTTTCTAACCAAAACTGACCAGACAAACGCAAATGAAAAATCACGACAATCATTTAAAGACGAAGCTTCACCTAGGATTTGAATCATCTTACGATATGCACATCCTGAGAGTAAATTATTAGACCTAAACGATGTCACTTTGCTAATGAGTAGGCTATTGGTGTGAATAGGCTAAAAGAGGAAGTTTACGTTTTTCTCTTTTTCACACAAATGACAAACAACAACAAAGAAAAGAACTTGGAAAAGACCAAGCCAATGTATGTGACATGAAAAGACATCAATATTATTTCGTTTTTCATATCCATATTTTTTTCAAACCTGGATATTTTGTTTATACTTGTTTAATGATAACAGGATAACCATTAAAGTTACATTGTTTTAACACTGTATGCTGTACAGTACCGCCGCTCTCACCATGGACAATAACCTCAGAATACTATGGGTTCTGCCCTAGCTTGCTTGTTTGTTGCAGTGGATGTTTTTATTCCAGCTTTCGACAACGTAGACAGTTGATTCTGTCCCGCTAACAACGCAACCGCAATAATGCTACGTGGCCCTTCAAGATCAAGATTACGCTCTCCGCGATTTATTTTTGATTTCCTGCCTCACACTGCCTACACTCTGGCTCTGATGAAGGGGGAGGGAGGAGGGGTGCCGCTCACAATGAATCACAGTCCAGATACTGTTATTACGCACATCATCCTCCCCAGTCTCTGTTTTCATCCCTCTCTACTCTACCTCTCAACAATCCAACATGGTGTTAACATTCAGACTGCACACATTTCAGCAGGCTTGCATCCTAGTTTGTGTGTGAGTATGTGTGTTTGTGTGTGGTTCTGTGTGCGCCACAAGGTTACAAATATGAGCTGAAAAATGACCTGACATACTGTAGGCTCTCACACCGTCACGCACACCACCACATACACACAAACATACACACACCACCACCACACACATTGCCCCACAACTTTGAATAAAGCAGGTTTGCCAATCGCAAACCAAACATTATATAACAGGGAAACACGTTTATAATTACACACATATATATAACATCTACATTAATCCCAATACATTTCTAGGTAATGTCCCAAAATGTAACACAATGCATTTCAGACAAGCAATACACAATCACAATGCCAATCCTTTTGATCACAATCTAAAATTCTGTGGGAGGAATTGGTTTTCTCTTTGATGCGCGTCACTTCGGATTAGGTGTAGAGGCCTGGGAATCAAAAATAATACAATCAATAACTCAATAAGGGGGGTGGGGGGGTCCCCTGGTTTCTGCGCTGTCTTCTGGTAGAGGAAGTAGTGTATTCAGGGGAGAGAAGGAGGCAGAGTAAAAAGAAAGGCAGAGAGAGATGGAGAAGCAGAGAAAGACAGTAAGAAGAACAAACAACAGATGGGGCAATGAGAAAGATGGAAAGAGATACTTGATGTGGCAGAAGAGAGAGAAGGACATGGGAAAAGAAAGAAAGAGGAATAAAGTTTAAGACTGAGGAATGAACTGATTGATTGGTAGATAAGAAGAGAAGCATATCAAGTAGTATAGACAGAGAAAACAGCAATAAGATGAGTGACAGAATCAGACAAGAGAGGAGTGATATGGAGGTGTCTGTCTGGTTGGCTGGCTGTCTGACAGACAGGTCGTGTGGTCTTGCTCACTGTTTTCTTCACTGGTTTTCAGGCCGGTCTTAAATGCTGGCTGACTAGAAGGCTGGTTGACTAGCATGCTGGTCAGTTGGCTAACTGTCTGGCTGTCTTGCTGGCTGCACCCTCACAAACCTCTACCACATTCATTCACAAACCCCACAAAATCTAAAACCATAAAACAGGCCACTCTAAAACAAACATATAGAACCACTTCATTCACAAACCCCACCAAATCTAAAACCATAAAACAGGCCACTCTAAAACATAGTGAACCACTTCACCAATCTCTGACAATGATGAAGCTGACTAATATATAAGTTCCCCGGAGAGAGTCACTTTCTCATTACACACACAAGACCTGCAAATCTAATATTAAGAGCCTAGTCTTCACTGAGCCACAGGTCAACAACCTTAATGAGACTCAAACAGATTTAATTGGCAAACTGATGTTTTAAATCCAGGAAGTGTGAGGGAGGTTGTTATTGGTCTACATGATTGTTGGTTTCTATGGGTTGTCATGACATTTATGTTTTCCAAACGCCCACAATTTCAGGACATGACCTCACGGACTGATGGTGGTGTGATTCCACTGCTACCCACAGGTGTGTGTGTGTAACCTGCATCTCCACCTTCTCAACGTTTCAATGTTTATCTTCCTGAAATAAATTAAAATAAAACACTTCCTCATCGCATTTTATACAGTTGAATACGGCAGTTGGTTTAGTCTAAAAAGGATCAGTCCTTTTTGAGTTGGGTTCATGTTCACAGCACAAACGAACCGCTCCAGAGTTCCTTTGAAAGCGTAAGACCACCTCTTCAACAAGACTCGGTACGCTTGTCTGGTGTATTCGTTCGTAGGCTACTTCATATTTTCTCCAACCCATCATTATGTAATTGTTTATAAACCACTCACTGCCATTATCTTGAAAATATTTGAGCCTATTATTTGGAATTTAGCGTAAGGAATCGCCTATATCCACCATGGAATAAAGATAGTTATGCTGCTACGTTAATGACATCCTCACTGTAATGAGCTCACCTCTGACTGACACCGGTAAATAACATTTGACCAAATTAAGCCTGATTCTGATTCTGAAGCCTGGGTGTTTAATTGCTCTCCATATACTGTAAATAGAGAAAGTAATATGTAGGTCGAAAGCTTGTGTTTTCATCATTCAAATTATAAAGGCTAATTTTGAAACAATATGTTGCCGTTCAGCCTGTTCATTAGGTTACAGCATCAGTGATGAGTCATCGACGTAGACTACTTTAAAGCGTCAATCTTCAAAACAAATAACTTTATGTTTTCAATAGTCTACATGCCTCGGATTTATTTCCCTGATGTGTTAAATATTTAGCAGTGAAAGGAAATACATAAATCAAGCAAGATTATTCAGAGTATAAGGATTTATCTGATGCGCCCTCGGAGCCCTGAATACAGGCCTGATATTTTTGACTGCCATGGCCGATTCCAACACCTGATGCTAATATATGGACAGGTCTCGGACAGTTTCCCCCCAGAGTGAGAATCCGTTTTAGTGCCGTGGATATTCATCACGTTGACCGGGGAGACCTATCCAAGGTGGAAAACAAGGTCTGGGGAGACAAGGGCGATGACGTTGTAGCCTACTCGTGAGAAAAAAAACCTAGAGCAGCACGGGTCTGGCTCCATATAAATAAAGTTTCCAAGCAACAGCAGCAAGTGCCGAACGCGCATCCTCACATGCAGAAGATAAATCAGCAAATAACCCGAGTTGTTGATTCATTTTAGCTAAGAAGCAGACCGTGACTAAGACAGCAGAAGTTCAACTTGATCAGAATCCTCTTTGCATTCCGAACGCTTTCGAATTTCAGAACCATGGATAGCGTCACGATCCGCGCGGTTGTTTGCTTGGGCGTGTGCTTGTCCGTGTTCTCCGTTATCACTCAGGGGCAAATGTCACCGGACAACCGAGTCTCTTTACAAGAAGACCAATATCCTCATCGTTATGCGACCCGAGAGTTGGTAAGAAATACTGTATTTGTCTCTTCTATTGTCACCCCTATACCTGTTGTATACATCCAAACCAAATTGTCAAAATTGTGTTTGTGTTCATGGATTATTCGTGGATTATTCAAATGTAAAGTGTACTTTCTTTCCCAGTTTCTCAGGCAGGCAAGTTTGCTCTGGTTATTGGCTACATTTTTTCGGGTGCAAGGCTGGATAGAGGAGAGGTTTACCTTTTCCCGTCGCCGTTAGTGACCGGCCAGACGAAAACTGTTCATGTTTCAGTATTTTTGAGCTCAACATGAATCCCTTTTATTACAGATCAGTGGTGAATACCTTCGTTGTTAATATATTGCTTTAAACATGGAGCCTAATTGGTGACGCATTTTTTCCAGGCTGATGCACTCGAGGGACTTCTGGAGAGTGGACGAGAGAACAGTATAGGACTGTCCGTTGAGAAGAAAGCCAGTGTTATCCCACGGGTGAACAGATACTTTCAAATCTTAAACTTTCCATTAAAAAATGCCATGCGACTCAAAAAAACTTAACAAGTAATTAACTTGATGCAACACATTTAGGGTAACTTTTAAAAGGTGTTTACTAACGCGCTCCTCCTCTCTCGTCCAGTGCGACGTTGGGGAGCGATGCGCCATGAAACACGGACCGCGTATCGGGAGGCTCTGCGACTGCATGCGCGGCACTGCGTGCAACACTTTCTTCCTGCGCTGCTACTGACTTCCTCACAGGTTAACCCTAACCTGCAACCTAACAGGTTGTTAGGGTGTCCTTAACATGTGAACATAACGTGAACATAAAACGGCTCGTGGTATTGTGTTACAACAGTAGCCTTTACTGTTACACGTTTCAATGTAAGTCTGCATGTATAGGCTAAACTGACCTTGTCTTGAACGGTTTTGGTGTCTCCGCCACTTTATGAAATATACGTGTGTACAAATTTATTTATTTTTGTTTAATAAAACATATTTACAAAGCTGCACGTTTCCTCTCGTAATATGAAAAAAAATATATTTAATCATTCAGTGAGTGAACAAATCATTTTACCTTGCTTTAGATGTTTTCACAGTGAAAACAATATATTCTTAACAGTTTCCTTCCCAGAATAAAAAATATCCTTAGGATGGTATGAATCAATCAGAAAAAGCTGATTTGATGTAAGCCCGCTACAATTTGAGCAATTTGAAGACGAGGATTTTCGATCACAAATGAAACATCTGCTATTCTGACCTTTTGAGAACATAGCATCACAGTCAAATATTAACATGAGCCATGTGGCCTTTCCACATGGCAAATATCAAATGTAGAGTTTAAATTTGTGTTGGATCACACCATCCAGTTCCTCATGCTTGATATACCTCAACCTGTTACTGCTCCAAATCCCCATAAACTGTTCTATACTATTTCTTCCCTCCTTAACCCTCCTCCCCCACCCCCTCCCTCCCTGACAGCAGACGATTTCACCTGCTTCTTTAGGAATAAAGTCGCCAACATTAGCAGTCAATTCCCTGAACCTACCCTTGCCTACTTACTTTCACACTATGACTGACCCAACTACTTGTCTCACCTCCTTTTCCTCCCTATCCGAGGCAGATATATCTGCCCTCATTCTCTTCAGTTCCCACACCTCCTGTCCCCTTGATTCAATCCCCTCCCCTCGATGGAGGCCGTGCTGGAGGCAGAGGTAGAGGAAGACAACAAGGTGCTCAAAGAGGACTGAATCTGACAAATGAGATTCCTGCAACACTGTTTGACCACATTGTCAACCAGGGTGTCAGATGGCTCAACGGGTTAAGGCGTTGGCCTCGCGTTGGAAGGTTGTGAGATCCAGCCCGGCTGTGGCTATATGACGTTGTGTCCTTGGGCCCTACTTGCCTCAGGGAGAATGTCCCTGTACTTACTGTAAGTCGCTTTGGATAAAAGTGTCTGCAAAAAAAAAAAAAACACGTTAAAATGAAGTACATTTATCAAGTGCCTTTTGAGGGTAATTCTGAAAGGGTGAAGCTACTGTGGCATGATTATGCAGAGGTATATATTATATATGCTATACTTTAGCAGTGTGATCTTGCATACTGTCTTGTAATATGTATACTAGATCTACACTGAACAATTTTGCCTGCCACTGTATTTCAGGGGTTTTTACGAATGGATGGAGAGGAGATCCAGCATGAGTTCATTTACGTAGATGAGGCGTAAAATGACGTTTGTTACAGTATTATGAATCTCCATGTCAACATTTTGGGCATGTTGAGAAAGAGTGTCTTCAGTCTGCAACATTGGTCTTGTTTGGTGAATTTAGATTATATTTGTACTTTGTTCATAGTAGCCTACTCTAATCATAGTGAAGTAGAAATGCTAAAAGTGTTTTAGGTTTATCACAGCAGAGTGTAACTCGTGCAAACAAAGTATAGTAATGTGAAGTAATGTGTGATATGGTAAGTGTGATTCTTCAAAAGAAGTGTATAGTTTTTACAAGAGTGTTTAGTTTTGCAAAGGATCTGTAGTGTTTTGCTAGTTGTGGGTGTGGTTGTGCTAATTGTGTGTAGTGTTTTGACAACACGGCCCCTGTTTTGAAAATCGTGCTTAAGCAATGAAAAAAATCTGTAATACAGAATATTATTATAACACGAGTATTGCACGTGAGTGAGGAAAGTAATAAAAGTAATTAAAAAAAAAGAAGTAATACTGCATGGTGGTGAGGTAGTGATGGTAATAGTTATAATAATGGTAATGATGTAGCACCTGATAGTGGCTATGGACAGCAGTATTTAGTGATTATTATTAAACAGTCTCTCAGCAGCAGGAAGGAAGGACCTGCGGAATCTCTCCTTCACACACCGAGGGTGAATCAGCCTATTGCTGAAGCTGCTCTCCAGAGCGGACAGTGAGTCCTGCAGGGGGTGTGACTCGTGGTCCAGCATAGTTGTCAGCTTTGCCAGGACTCGTCTGTCACCCACCTCCTGCACTGTGTAGTGTGGTCTATGAATGTGGTTCATAAATTGTGCTACGAAAGGAATGGATGTATCTCATATCTTGTGGAATATCTAATAAACAGGGCACCACCTCGATATTTCGGAAAGGAATTGAGGAAACCTTGTGGGGGAATAAAATATTATTAATACTTAATGATCAGTCTCATAATCTGGAGTCATGTGTTCCCGTAGAATTAGCGCATATCCGATAACGGAGAATTTTATACAAAAAGGTTTATTTAAAGCAAATGAAAATGACAGACAGGAGAAGGCAAGGGGAAAAGGGGAAGTATTGCCTAGGAGACAAAGGACAGTTATGCTAAAATATGCTAACGACAGGAAGACTAAACTTAAATCATGTTACATTTCACCACACTATGCCAATGTCTACGCATAAGAAATTTGCTAGTCACAGTTACTTTGTCCGTTGAAGAAAGGTAGGGTTGATCTTCCTTGTGGTAGGTGTCCAAGAAATAAAGTGTTACTTAAGTTCCGTGATAGTTCTTGGCTCAGTTGGAAGGTTGTTTGCCCAATATACCCGATAAATTCCAGGGTTTATCCCTCGGAATAATCTGGATGAAAGAGGGGGAATCATTCTAGGTTTGGGGCTTTTATACTAGGTAAGGTAAGGGGGGTTTGGTCTCCCTTATCTGAAGATGGTCCCATGCTGGGATTGGCATGTAGGTGTGAAAGGGTCTCTTGAGTGGGTATATTTCAAATGTCAGTGGAAACTCTTGACTTCAATAACTAACAATGTAACATTCAGAAATGTCATTGTTAGTTTTGCACGAACATCTGGATACCAAGAATGAGTTAATTGTAACAAAGGGGGAGTTACATTAAAACATCACATACAACAAACACAGCATTTAAAGAGAAATTCTAAATTGTTCCAATAGTTTTAGTGTCCAATGAGCAGTATTGTCTTTGTGAGAAGTTTGTAATCCATTGAATGTCTGTTTTGGGATAAATCCTCTGTTCAGACTTGTGAACCAGTTATTCCAAGGCCTGCCTGGCCTTTCAGCACTGGTTTGGAAATCCATTACCCTGGTTTTGTCAGTGTGTCTCACTGACAAGGGAATGGTCGTGTGGAGACTCTGCTACAACTGAGTCTAGAGGGCAGCCCAGGACTGAGCTGGACTTCTTGATGTCCTTGTCCAGCTTCTTCCTTTACCTCTCAGTGATGCCGCTGCTCCAGCAGACCACACCGTACATAATGGCTGAGGCCACCACTGAGTCATAGAAGGACTTTAGGGGTGCCCTCTGCACTCCGAAAGACCTCAGTCTCCTCAGGAAGTAGAGCCAGCTCTGGGGTCTCATTTATAAAGGAGTGCTTAGAATTCGTACTAAAAGTGTGCGTACGCCCAAAAGCGTAAATTGGCATACGCAAAAAAAAAATCAGATTTATAAAACCGTGCGTACGCACACCTGTAGGCAATGTTCGCTTCATAAATCACATCTTAACCACAAGTTTGCGTACGTAAAGTATCATTGCACCCCGCCCTGAACACGCCCATTTTAAACCATAAATGGTCAATGCAAAGGACCTCATGAATGCTAATCTAGTATCGTTCTCATGAACCTGGCAGGTGATTCTTCTTCACGGTGAATGAAGGCAAACAAAAAACAACACAATAGTGCGACCGCGCCAAGTGGCAGAACCGGAGAAGAAGCGGTAACAACTGCAGTTTTAAATTCCGTGTTTATGTATCTTGCATGGCGATTAAAAACGAATTCTGATTCTGAAGTGTAATGAGTGTAGTGAATTGCGCGGGAGCTTAACAACTGTATTTCCAGTTTTTGACATATGATATATGCACAGTATTAAATAAATATATTTAGTTATACTTTGTGTTCTGTAGTTACATGCATTTCAGCCTCCTAAACAGCACTGAATATTGATTTAAAATTTGAGTTGCATTGTACAAGTGTGCATTGGAACAATTATCACGCAGTTCAAGCTCAAACAACACTGATGTATTTAATCTTCATTATAATCATAAATTGAGTCAATGTGTGTGAGGACAACAAAATACATAAATATTACGAGTAATCGCTTCTCCGACTTTTACTTTTTGCAGTATGTGTCTCCAATTACCACTGTCCTCAAAAAGTGCGTAGGTTTACGGGAGGGTCATAGTTTGCGTGGAGGACTGCACATTCTACCACCAAGTTAGTTTTTATAAATCACTGACTTTGCGTGAAAACTGGCGTACGCACGTTTTCAGCCCCGTTTTGTGCGTACGCAAGCTTTATAAATGAGACCCCTGACCTTTCCTGTACAGTGCGTCAGTGTGACGTGTGCGATCAGACACACCGTCCCTGGTTCTCACAAACTGGGGTCTATTTGTGAGGTAGTCCAGGGTCCAGTCGGCCAGGGGTACATCCACCCCAGCCCGCACCAGCTTGTCCCTCAGAAGCACTGGCTGAATGGTGTTGAACTTGCTGGAGAAGTCAAAGAATGTAATCCTCACAGCACTGCCAGGCCTCTCCAGGTGGGTGAGAGCACGATGAAGCAGGAAGATCAATGCGTCGTCCACCCCGATTCCAGGTAGGTAAGCGAACTGCAGCGGGTCCATCTCTGTGATGGGTGAGTCGTTAAACCTATTGTAATACAAGTTTAAGTCGTTCGCCCACTGCAGGTCCTTCTCAGCCTGGGGGAGGGGTGCACTGAACCCAGAAATGGTCTTCAGGCCGCGCAAAAAAACATCCCTTGTGTTGTTTTGCCTAAGTTGGTCCTCCATCTTTCTCCTGTATTTGGTCTTGCCCTGTTGGATTATCCTCCTCAGTTCCTTTTGCACAGTCCTGAGCTCCTCTCTGTTCCCTGACTTGAAAGCTTGCTTCTTCTCCTTCAGAAGAACCTTGATGTCAGGGGTAATCCATGACTTGTTGTTAGCAAAGCACCGTACCTTTTTTGAGGGCACGGTGTTCTCAACACAGAAGTTAAAATAGCATGTGATAGTGTCAGTGATGGCATTGATGTCCTCCCCATGTGGATCGCAGAGTTCAGACCACGCCGTGGTGTCAAAGCAGTCCCTCAGAGCCTCCTTGCTCTCAGTAGTCCACCTCTTCACCATGCGTCGCTCCACAGGCTGTCTGTGCACCAAGGGTCGGTACACAGGCTGTAGGTGGATGATGTTGTGGTCAGCTCTGCCAAGGGGGGGCAGAGGGGATGCAGAAAATGCCTCCCTAGTGGGATAATACAATAATAAAACAAGTCCAGAGTTTTATTGTTCCTGGTAGTGCAGGTGACGTACTGTGTTGGTAACACAGACGAGGGTGGAGCATGGTTAAAGTCCCCAGAGATGAGGAAGAGGGACTGTGGGTGCTGTGTCTGTAGTCTGCTGGTAACTGAGAGCAGTGTTTCACAGGCAGTGTAAGCCCTAGCAGAGGGGGGAACATACACATAATTCCACACTGTCTGTACTCCCGATGGTGTTTGATCAGCGCTGCCAGCTCATCACTCGATCTCACGTTCCCCATGATGTTGGAGGGGAGAGCTGAACACTTTGAGCATGCCTTTCTCTCTTGTACCTTCCGACCAGCTTGTTTGCCTCGGCGAGTCCGTCTTCGTATTTCGGCCAGAATATGATGTACATCTCTGGGAGGGGCAGGCACATCTTTCAGCTGCAGCAGCTGATGCCTGCTGTAGGCGATACTGACACGAGGCAGCGTGGATCCGACACACATCGCGTACTCGTAAAATTATTTACTCGTAAAAGTAAATAAAAATTGCAGATGAGGCCGTGAAAAGTCTGGAAAAGTAGCGGGTTTTATTGTACAAGCCTTAATAAACATATGTACAAAATGTATACAAAAATAACTGTAGTCTAAGATAACTACAGTGAAAGAAGGAGTCAAGGAGCTGTTGTAATCGGCAGCCAGCTCGCGCCGGCGCCGGAAGTTTTAATCACCTCCGATAGGAGTTCAACAGTATTTAGGAATAACTGCTGGACCTATAGTATAGTCCAGTGGTTCTCAACCCTGGTCCTCAGGGCCCACTGTCCTGCATGTTTTAGATGTTTCCCTGCTCCAACACACCTGATTCAAATGAATGAGTCATTATGAAGCTCGGCAGAATCCTGATAATGACAATTCATTTGAATCAGGTGTGTTGGAAGCAGGAAACGTCTAAAACAAGCAGGACAGTGGGCCCTGAGGACCAGGGTTGAGAACCACTGGTATAGTCTTTCCTCCATGGTCATAAGGATTCCTACCTTGTAGGATTTTTGGTACTCACAGTCAGGTTTCTCACAATGTATGTTTCATAATCTACCCCAGGGGTGGCCAACACTGGTCCTCAAGAGCCACAGCCCTGAAGGTTTTAGATGTTTCCCTACTCCAGAACACCTGATTCTAATGACTGGGTCAATATCAAGCTCTATGGAGCTAATTAGAATCAGGTGTGTTGGAGCAGGGAAACATCCAAAATCTTCAGGACTGTGGCTCTCGAGGACCAGGGTTGGCCACCCCTGATCTACCCCTGATCTACCCGCTATATTTGACTATCACGTTGCTATGATCAGTGACCGATGCTCTTTTGTATAGCTCTCTTTTGGAAGTCGCTTGGGATCTGTTAAATGAATAAATGTAAATTTAGGAGCCATAAGAGCATTCAGCCAAACAAGTTACATGTCACACGGTGAGATCTAGTTGGTTTTTTTGTCTTGTCATTTCCGCTTTTATTTTTAAAAGTAACTCTGCTCTCGTTTCAGGTCTCTTGCCCTTCCTCATGTGTCATCAGTCAGCGTGTCTTCCCTGTTTCCCATTACCCTCATGTGTCATATAGTCCGCGTCTTTGTCTTGTGCCAAAGAGTTTAGTTTTAGTTTCCCCATGTTACGAATGCCTTTAGCCTTTTATTTTGTAACTTTTCATAGTTTATGATGGTGATCTTTTGTTGAATTAAAAGCTAACTTTGATTTCGTCCTCCCTTTTGCGGAGTGGTTTTCTGTTGACCTTTTCCTCTTCGGAGTAGTTTTTGTTGTTTAGTTCAAATAAAAGTTCTTCTCAGCTGCTCCATCTGCATCTGAGTCCAAGCCTAACATTACAATTATATGGCATGCATCTCGAACGGCAATAGTGTACCTGTAATGAATAAATGTAGCAATTATTTAGAATGGAATATATGGAATAGGTTATTAGAACATAGCATAGCTTCGACACTGTGTGCCTATATGAACATCTGAAGTTATTTTGGGAACATTTTCCTGAATGACGTGTAAAATGGTAATAGGTTTACTTGGATCGCTGTCAGTGTCAACCTAAAGTAATGTGGCGGTTAAATCCGTTAACAAAACGGAAAAGACTAGCCTACTGCGTGGGCGGGGGACACATTTTGAATCGTTAGCGCACCTGAGCACCCAATACATTTTGGAAGATTATTTACTTTCACGTCTTAATTTGTTTCTAATGGTAATATATAGCTAGTTGGAAGCGTAACTGAACTGGCATGACCTGGACCGCATAGCCTATTAATTATAAGTCTCTTCAGAACCCTGGACAGCGTCTTGTCACGTGCAGTAGCACTTTTTGCGCACGAGGACATTTGCATGTTTGTGCAACATGATCTATAGGAGCGTCACGGGCTGAGAAGAGTTCATTCGGTGACGCTGTTCACAATGATGATCCTCACAATGAATACGATTTTACTGGTCAATTTCATGTCCAGCAGAGTGGAGACGAGCCTGCCAGAACCGGTTTCTTCTTCGCAAACTCGCCCAAATCCCAGAGAGCAGGAGCTGGTCAATATTGGCTACTTTAACACTTGTTATATTTAGATCTACATATACACATTTAATTATAATGTAAAGAGAATACGTTTTATTTTAGGGTTGCTCACCGGTTCCTAACTGTCTTTCCATAGACGATGATAGGTATCCCTGTCTCTGATGATAGGAGGAACCGCAGACTTCACCGGAGGCCGTGGACCGAGCTGAAATAGAATTTCAACCGTATTCCCGGCATATGTCAACGGCTCCGCAGGAGAAGAATCATATAAATATTGGTATATCCTCACTATTCTATTGAACCTTTTCTCCATCTCAGCCTGGCTCCCAGCGCATAATCGGGGGCCTCGAATAGATCCCGTAGGGTTATAGCGACATCTTGTGGCTTTAGCATCAGTCAAACTAAACGTTGCTCGACAAACACCAAAACTTCACAGGATTGAATAACAAGGTGCCATAAAACGCACCCCCTTCTGAGTCTTGTTTAATGTTTTCCTGCAGTGTAATGTGGGAAAGTTCTGCACAGGGCTGAGAGAGATCAGGCACGGCCAGGTCTGCCGCTGCCCACGAGGGTCCCGGTGTTACAACTTCTTCCTGAGGAGTCTCTGATCTCAACTGTATGTTACATTAACACTGATGTTGCCGATAGTCATACGGATATTGGAAGCTTTACGTCACCCAAGTCCTGTGGAGAGAATCTTGACTGCGAACTTGTTTCTATCGTTAGTTATAAATGAACGTTAATACATTTATATTTGTAATTACTTGGTTTCCGTTCATGTCCGTATTAGGTATGTAAATAAATTGACCAGAAGTGCTGGCTGTGTAGATAAAATCTTCCAATAAGACAGATTTCCCTTTTTATTCCTCATTTACTGTTTCTGCATAATTCACATCTCGAGTCAGCAGCTGGTATCTCACACCACTCTCATAAAATTATATTGTTTACAATAAAAACGTAAAAACACAGTAAAATCCTGTTTTAACAATCATTGAACGATTTCAGAAAATACTGGCGATTCCTCTTGAGTTCAGAGCCTGGAAATGACAATTGGCAAAACCCCCTAAATCACAACTGGTTTGTGTAAATCATTAGTGTCAAACTTGTGCCATTGAGGGCCAAGAGGGTGCAGGTTTTCACTTCAACCAAGCCTTTAAACTGTAAACTCCTTAGTGAAATCAGATGGTGTAGTGCTTGGTTGACATGAAAACCAGCACGAGTTGAACACCACTGGTGTTGATATTCACTGTAATAACACCAGTATCATCTACAGTTCTACACTTTCCAATGACAACAGGCCGTCTATTTCCCAAAGCAAATCAACCAGAGGCGAGGACCAAGATGCAGATGAAGGGAGAAGTGTTTACATATCTTGCAATAGGCAACACAAAGATCATTATGGAACCAGATGATCTGAAGTGACACTGATTTGACCTTTGGGGGGATGAAATTACGCAAGTAAGCGATATGAAACAATAACAAGCAGGAATTGTGCAGTAAGATGAAGTTCAAAAGTTTCCTGTTTACATGTAGAAAGTGATTGCAGTCCTATCCATGACTTTACAAACAGAAAGCTGGTGAGATAAAACCTATTCCATAAAAGGCTTAAAATTAACCATATAAGAAATCCCACACCCTTGAAACTGTGTGTGTGTGTGTGTACCCAACTGAAGCTCACAACATAAAACTGTGCGATAACCCAATCTAACCCCTCTATTTAGAACCAATTATGTGCTCAAGCGTTAGTCCATGACTTGTACACTCTCCTAGAACAGTCTTCTCTTACCCTCTGTAGAAGACAGACCTGGCAGAAGCTGGACAAGGTGGAGAAGCAGTGTGCGAGTCAGGTTCTTACCAGGAACAGGGCATTTTAAAGAAAATATAAAAAAGAGCTCGTGTTTTTATGTCTGGGTTTTATGTCAGGTTTAAAGTCTAAACCTCTCCAAAATTTGTACCACAACTGCTTACATTTATTTTAACCAATTCTCACAAAACTCACGCTGGGAAAAACAAATTGAAATTGTTCAAATCCCGAAGGCTGATGTTGTGCACGTGCCATCCAAGGTGGAGTTAAGGTCTCTTCCAGAAGGTTTTGACTCTGTCGGTCATCACCTCTCTTCAGCATCACTGCTCAGCATTCAGGACCTCACCACAAAACCCTTCCTGTCTAAAAACAGATGTCTACATTCCAGAACTGTTAGCATCTAGGTTCTCAATCTACCGGCATCAAGAGCCATCAATGTCTAGATTCTCTCATGGTTGCAGTCCAGGTTCCAAATCTATTGGCATTTATTTCTTTAATTATATATTGTTAGGTTCTAAAATGGTTGATGTCAAGGCTGGAAAAGTCCTCAGCACAGGTGTACGGTCAGACTGGTGTCTGACTGTGCTATTGGATCCTCCAGTCTGCAGGAGTCCTACCCTCTACAACAGGGCTAACTGATCCCTCCTCTATGCGGCTTCAAAAAACAGCTAGATCAGGGGTTGCCAACCCTGGTCCTCGAGAGCCACAGTCCTGAAGGTTTTCAAATGTTTTCCTGCTCCAACACACCTGATTCCAATGAATGGGTCGTTATCAAGCTCTTTGGAAGCTTTATAATTAGAATCAGGTAGAGCGTAGAAACATCTAAAACCTTCAGGACTGTGGCTCTCGAGGACCAGGGTTGGCCACCCAAGCTAGATGAACACAAGCCTAGGAGCCTCCCCCTGGGCAAGACTCTGGTGTTCCTGGTCCTGGGTTCTAGATGGACTCGATCTGCCTGCGAACCTTCTCGGAGGCTAGCCTGTCCAGGGAGCGCTGGCGAACCACCACAACGAGGGCGGAGAGCAGCGTCAGGCCCAGCATGGTTCCCTCAAACTTCCAGAACAGTTGCTCCTCCAGCAGGGATGACCGGCAGCTAGGGGCAAGAAAGAACAGCCAGGGAAAAGGGGGTGGGGGGGGGCATAGAAGACAGTATAATGAGATGAGTGAAAAGGCAAATGTGGATGCTCCGTGCAAGTGAGGTGGGTTTAACCTAAGCACTCATCAGGCAGGGGCTTTCATCTGTACTGGTTTAATCAGCTGTCTAAACCAGCATTCTCACCTCTTGTACTCGTCCCTGTTGGACTTGGTGCAGTTGATCCTCTCCACATATCCAGTCAGCGTGCATGCAGCCCATGACTTCTGGAGGAAGCACATGGGAGTTAGAGCCCTCTACAGACGCCTTTACAATATTGCAACGCACACACACACTCAGTTGAGACCTCCACACACATACAGCATGCACAACCTCTGGGTAAGATGACACGCTTCTAACAATGGCTCGAAACCGTGTGGGTTTTAGACACAGAGAGGGAAAAAGAGAGTATTAGCATATGTGGGGACAGAGAGAGGAGAGTAGTATTTGTGTGTGTAAGACAGAGCGAGAGTGATAGCTTACCGACTGGAAGGCGTTACACTGCGAGCACTCGGCCGCCACCACAAACTCCTCAATCAGCCAGCAGGGGGTGCCAACAGGCTTGGACACTGGGGAACACAGGACCACAAGAGACAGTGCCATTACTCAAAGATGAACCGCATCTCACAATATGAATGTCTTCATTTTCTATTGTTGCCATATGTATCCAAAGTCATTCTGGGAGGATTTGAACTGCAAAAAGAAGTCTGGGGGGGGGGGGGGGGGGACGACAACCCCGAGAGTGTGACACGATGACATGCCCCATTTCTGAGAACACTCGCCCTGTTGTGGAGAGGAGCAGGCCGCGGATTAAAGGAAGCCTGTCTCTAGGGGCGTTTGCGCGCCTTTCATCTGCATTCAAATCGCGCCCGTAAAATTATAAAGCAGAACAACCTTTAAATTACAACAATATTGTTGCATGTAATCTGTGAGAGAGACCAGGGAATGTGCACCTACCGGAGGCCTTCTCTTCACTCAGCAGAGCTGCACCAAACACTCTGAAGAAGACAGGGTCAAAGGTTAGAGGACATGACAGAGCACCTGCTAATATCAATAGTGTTGGCACTCAGAGAATAACTAGTGTGGCCCAATAGAACGCACTACTAGCAACATAATTCGTGGTTCCGTTTCAATAAAACCCACCTGAGAGACACCAATCCCCAGAAGAGAGCATGGAGGGCCAGGATACGTGGCCGCAGGCAGCTCATTGGAATCCGGCAGTCGCTCTCCATCCTCCCCATACACGTGCGAGTCGGGGGCGCCACAGTTACACCATGACCTCAGGGTCTGTAAACAATAGTCCTGAAGCACAAGAGTATAAGAAAAAATAAACAGCGCCTCTCAATTGGACTACATAGAATGGAGAGTTGATACTTATTTCGCTGGCTAATGTTTAAACTAACTGCTCAATTCTAACTTTAATAAATAGGGAGGACAAACGTTCTGCTCTCAATGTAATCAAACGGAGAGTTCCAGATGTCAACAAAGGCAAAACCGAACTTTTTGTTAATTTCAAACTGTGATTGAAAACACAGTTGTGAAATTTAAGGTACAATAAGATGTACGCTGATATTATTAGTACATCGAAAACAGTAGTAAATCTTTGCTGGTTGGATGAGTCGTTAACGTAATTATCACTACATCACAATCACTACAATTATAAACTTGCCTCACATAACTGAATATTTTATGATTTATTGTGACTTAATATTACTAGTAAACGATACGTGGGTAAATATGTCCTTATATACCTGTAGTTTTAAGCCAGTGAAGCTCAGTGTAACGCTATACGCGAAACTGTTTGCTAACACTTTGAATCCTACAGCTGTTTAGGAAGCAAAACGACCACAGTAAAATCTTGGCACTCCCCTCACTAAAATCAATATTCCCAGATTAGTTTTTCCATTGGTGGGCCAACCTGCCACTCAAATTGTAGCCAATACCTGTGTGAATACGATCCCTTATGTGGCAATGGGGTTTTCCCATTTTAAGACATCTGTAATTGGATGAGAGCCCTTTGTATCATCGGCTACTAGCCTGAACATCAATGCCACAGCTGCAATTTGATATCGTCATGTACATGAAGGTCTCCTCTACAAGACTGTGAAATGGCTCCAAATTCTGTTCCAATTCCAAATTATATATTTTTTTAATCAACCTTATGTCTGAGGAGTGCCCTTGTTTTGGAGCTAAATTCGGAGCTTTAGTAAACTCTCCATGCTCTATGTAGCTTGTTAGCGCCACAACAAGCATTCATCTCCCTGCTTCACTAACAAAATATGGACGAATGTGTTCGCCCATTTAATCAGATCGACTTAATAATCTGTTAACATATAGTGTAAACATACACCTACGAATGTGATCTTGAATATACATAAAGATAAAAATACATTAAAATCCCAAGCGTTCAAATGTTCTCAATAAATTTACAGAAGCTAGAAACTTCGAGCTGCAGCAGCCTGTCCCAGTGACAGGTGGGGGGAGGGGAACACTTATTAGCGGCAAACTATTTCTTTAGGTAACACATTTATCCAATCCTACAGCATGTTGACAACCCCTGTCTTGTGTCCCGCAACAGACACCTTAAACCTTAGAAACATGTATTGTTGCTCCCATCACTGCAGTTACAAACTCGAACGACATAATTGTTTGAGATGCCAAACGACCACAGTAAAATCTCGGCTCTCCCCTCACTAAAATCAATATTTCCAGATGAGTTTTTCAGTTATTAAGACAACCTGCCACTCAAATTGTAGCCAATACCTGTGTGAATATCATCCTGTATGTGGCAATGAGGTTTTTCACTTTTAAGAGCCCTTTGTACTGTCGGCTACTAGTCTGAACATCAATGCCAAAGCTGCAATTTGATATAGTCAAATACATGAGAGTCTCCTCTACAAGACTGTGCAGTGGCTCCAAGTTCTGAGATGGGGTATTATTTTTTTTATCAACCTTATGTCTGAGGAGTGCCTGTGATTTACCTAATTCTAACTGTAGCTATCCAACTTGGAATGCACACAACAGACTGAAATTATACTGGCTTTTGTTTTACAGTGGTACAAGTGTATGTGAAATTCATAAAACATTTATATTTTGAGTATACTTGTACTGATAGGTTTACACTGAATTTACGGTTGTTGTTTTTTTACATAGATTAAACAACAATTTAAGTAGGCTTCTGTATTAAAGGTGTTATGGAGGATGTTTGGGTTGTTAGGTGGCTTCTAAAAGAGCCTTTGGTCCTTGATAGGCAGGAGAATTATTTGATCTTATAATATTTTGCTCAGATCCGATTGTACATTTTGCAGGAACATTTCATTGCCCCTGAAATTAAGATGCACGCCATCCCTTAGGTAGTAATCCGTGTGATGCTGGATGTTGCTGTTCCTAATCCCACCCATCCCCCTATCTCTCAAAGGCAGCTATGCCAGCATTTATAAATCTACGGGCCCGTTCCATCCTGTACACGCTGGTGCAAGGAATGAGGTTCCTGTAGACACGGCGCTGGATGATGTCAGAAAAAAATATTTTTGTAGTGGGGTACGTGTGTATCAAGCACTCAAGATCAGCGTGCATTTGGTGCATCAGACCACAAGATGGTTGTGAGGCCAGGTTGTTTCCACCAATATGGAGGACCATGATGTCGGGAGCTGGACCAGGTGTCCTTCTAAGCAGAGGCAGGAGCTGCTCCCACCTCATGCCCCTCTGTCCCATCCATTGAATATGGCACATTAAGCCGAGAGTGGCTGTGTCCCCGTGGCCGGGTGGCGGCGAAGTGGCGTTTAAGACAGTAAATTAGCGAGCTGCCGATGATCCAGACGGAAGGAGAAGGCTTTGGAAGGAGTTCCTTGTCCATGGCGATGTTTTGGTAAGTGAAGTCTGAAGACAGATGCAATACAATTTACCACAGCTACACTGACCCCAGTATATATTATTTCTCCTTCCTTCTCCATGTCCTCAACTCCTCACTCACCTCTGGCACTTTTCCCTCAGCATACAAACAGGCTATAGTCAAACCCCTACTCAAAAAAAACCTCTCTTAACCCAGCCGTCCTCCAGAACTACAGACCAGTCTCACTGCTACCCTTCTTCTCTAAAACAATTGAGCGTGCTGTAGCTAACCAACTGTCAAGCTTTCTTTCCCAGAACAACCTTCTGGACCCTAACTAGTAGGGCTTCAAGACCGGCCACTCCACTGAGACTGCTCTCCTGTCGGTTACCACGGCCCTCCAGTCTGCCAGAGCAGTCTCAAGGTCTTCTGTTGTCATTCTGCTGGACCTCTCTGCAGCTTTCGACACAGTCAACCACCAGATCCTGCTCGCCACACTCGAAGAGATGGGCATCACTGGCACTGCGCTGAAATGGATCTCATCCTACCTGACAGGAAGATCCTATCAAGTCTCCTGGGGAGGGCAAAGATCTGGTACCCGCCTGCTCTCCACTGGGGTCCCACAGGGGTCCGTCCTTGGTCCGCTCCTATTCTCCCTATACACCACCTCACTCGGGCCAATCATCGCCTCCCATGGCTTCTCCTATCACTGCTACGCTGACGACACGCAGCTATATCTATCCTTTCCCCCAACTGATCAAGGGATATCGACCAGAATCGAGGCCTGCCTCTCTGACATCTCAGCCTGGATGACCAGACATCACCTCCAGCTGAACCTCACCAAAACAGAACTCCTCATCATCCCTGCCAAACCCTCAATCACCCACGATCACTAAATCACTATGGTATCTGCAACAGTGACCCCTTCATCCTCTGCCAGGAACCTGGGGGTCACCTTGGACGACGAGCTCTCCCTCACAGCTCACATTGCCGCAGTCTCTCGGTCATGTAGATTCACCCTCTACAACATCAGGAAAATCAGAAAATACCTCTCTCAACATTCCACCCAACTGCTAGTCCAAGCCCTTGTCCTCACAAAGCTGGATTACTGCAACTCGCTACTAGCCGGCCTTCCTGCAAATGCAATCCATCCCCTTCAGAGGATACAGAATGCAGCCGCTTGTCTGGTTTTCAACCTACCCAGACGCTGTCATGTCACCCCACTCCTCATCGCCCTCCACTGGCTTCCTGTCATGGCCCGCATCAGATTCAAGACCCTGGTGCTGACCTTCCGGGCTGTAAACGGGACTGCCCCGACCTATATCAACTCTCTCCTCCAGCCCTATACCCCCACCCGTCACCTACGGTCATCTGCTGACAACCGTCTAGCGGTACCTCCCCTCAAGAGCGCTCGAGCGCAACACAAACTCTTCCACTGCCTGGCTCCCCAATGGTGGAATCAACTCCCCACCTCCATCAGAAGCACAGATAGCCTTCTCACCTTCAAGAGAAGGCTTAAAACTCACCTATTTAAAGAATTTAATGGCACTTAGGAATAGTATGGCACTTCACATAATCTAATGTGCTTTAGAACAATCTGTTGGTCCCCATATGGTGACTCTCCAGCGTTGTTTGTTGTCTCTCCTGCTTTATGTTCACAATTGTTGTGTTATGCATTTTTATTTTTTCCCTTGGCACTTATTGGTTCTCATGATGTATGATTCACGATCTAAAAAAACCACTGTGTTCGGGGTCTATCACGTTGCTATGCTCAATGACTGATGCTCTTTGTAAAAGCTCTCTCTTGTAAGTCGCTTTGGATAAAAGCGTCTGCTAAATGAATAAATGTACAAATGTAAATATGGTGGGGCACAAGTGGGTGACATGATCTTACTATGTAGAGTATGAGGACGAGGATGAAGAGGAGGGGGGTTTATGAATGTCTATTTAAATCGACTATGTAAATCATGAAGTCATATTGCCATAGTTTGTAAAAGCAAGAATGTTGAGCGGGATTTAAAAGCCATCAGAATAGAGCAGGGCACTGGAACATTGTACATATAGTTCAGTTTACATGACATAGCATAAAAGGGCATTTGCAGAACAATCATAACTAGTCTGTCCCTAACACTTCTTTCTCATTTCAGAAATGAAACAGCAGCACATCCAGTTTGCAGTGAGGTTGTAAAGTAAAGAAAGCTTTCATGAATATGTTTGTATTTGATGTGCACTTATTTTTCTGTCTTTTGTCAGACCTGCCTTCAATTAGCTACACATTTTCCAGGAGCTTGCTCGATTGCCTTTTTTACTAGGGGTCAGGGAATAATTTTCCAGTATCCCATAGTCTTAAATGGGTTAACTGGTTTTTTAAATCCCTCTGAAAAATTAGTTAGGTTTCTTATTAAATGTACATATTAAATACTTGATGTTGTTCTTGAAAGTCGTGTTGTGTCATTATTATATGTATCTGTTATGTATTACGGTATGTTTCAATAGCATAATGATATGAATAGAATATTCAAGTGTGTACTATGGCTCCCATCACTGCAGGTACAAGCTCAAACCTGGAACTCCATAGGTGTTTAGGAAGCTACTCAGTACTCACAGACAGACTCGCACCCCCACTATTTGATTTAATATTCCCAGATCAGTTTTTCAATTAATGACACGAACTATCACTCAAATTGTAGCCAATCCCTATCTGAATACCGTCCCGTATGTGGCATTGGGCTTTTAAGTTTAAGACGTCTGGAATTAACCGAGTTCTCTTTACATCGTTGGCAAATAACCTAAACTTCAATTCCACAACCTTAACTTGATGTCAATCTGTTCAGGAAAGTCTCTTCTACATGACTGTGGAAACCGCTAACGTTTCCAGTTGTGACTTTTGATATATTTTAATTTAAATCTGTGTTACCATCGTATTTAAGACTAGGTTTTTAATAACAGATCTATCTTGTACTGCCTAACTAACTGAGATGTGTAAGTGAACTACAAAGTCGCTGTCGTGAAACTAGCCTCTTTTCCACAAACAGCTGATTAACGGAAGTAGCTTCGAGGTAAAATTAAAAACCTTTAAAAACGTCTAGATTTCGCAAATGTTGTTGATATTATTGTGCACACGTATTTTAGTATAGTTACTATGTAATTTAATTCCATAATTTACCCAGGAATAACTATTAAAACGTATTTCGGAAAAAAGCTAAAACGGGTTTGTCCTCCCTAAACAGCTGCTGTTATTGGGTCATTTGTTTGTACAAACAATCATACGATCATCTAAATATAGCTTGTAGCTAGATGTTATCTAGATATTCCACAACAATGCCAGGTTATACTGAGGACGGGAAAACACTCGACTAGATAGATTAGCTAGACCTAGCTAGGTAGACCTAGCTAGCTCTCTAACTACATTATGAAGAGCTATGTTTATAAGAGAGACCAAACAGTCATGTCTAAACAACTTTGTTAGTACTGTGCTTAAATTAGAAGTTGAATGTGCCATGATCCAGCTGGCTCGTTAGGCAAGATGGTAGACTCGCTATCAAACTACCGTCCTTAGCTTGTCTAGGTTAAGTACCTGGTACCAGTGATAGCCTGGCATTACAAGACACCGCCAGGACACCTAATTAGCCAGGATACATTGATCTAAACATATGCTAAATATACCAGCTAGCTAGCTGACTAGTTCATATGGGCTAACGTTCGCTAGCTAGTTAGCCTAGCATAGCAGCTAACTAACGCAATACAAACACGTCAAATACAGTTCAGTAGTAGGTAGTAGCGTGGTTTACTTAACAAAATCAGTTAACAACGTTATCCACTAACCCAGCATGCTGAATTCAGCAGTTTTTCATCGAAGACAACACAGCCCGATTCCCTTTGGTTACGAATATGGTGAGCGTTAAACGCAGAAAGCTCAAACAAATTGTTGGACTTGTGGAGTTGATGTGCTTGTCTATGAACGCCCAAAGTCCACGGTTATCCCACAGCCATCTTGACTCACCATCATTATGTTGGACATGTTATGTTAACGTTGGATAGGAGTACGTCATCCAACGTGCCTAAGGTAATCTGCATTATAGTAACAGTGCCGCCTGGCGTCACTCACAGGAACTGCAATTAACAGGTTAGAGTGTGCATAATCAAGCTAGCTACCTCATGTTGTTCATTAAAGTTTCACAGAAAGGTGCTAAAATTAGTGATGGGCTTGCCATGTCGAAGCTTCGAAACAAGCTTCGAGAAATCTGGGAGGAGCTTCCGCGAAGCGTGTACCGAGGCGTGTGTCGTCTACGTCATCAGTGACGAACGTAGCTTCGTTGGCCTGTTGTACCACGTGATCGGTTCAGATAGTGGTTTGGGATTTGGCGGGAGCTCAAATCATTCAAAAGCACCAAGTTTCATTCAAAATGTGTGGGTTTGACGGTATAGGAGTGTTCGTAATTTGAGTGCAGTTTGGTGAGAATATCAACATACTTGGTGTACTTTCAGAAGTAGGCCTATCTGCCAATTATAATATAATGCCTCAGCATCGATGAAGTGCTCTTGTTAATGTAAGATAGCTCTGTGCAGGAAAGCCGACACTTCAGCTAGAAATTAAAAAGAAAGCTCAATTAGACGGGAGTCAGATGGCTCAACGGGTTAAGGCATTGGCCTTGAGGGCGTGAAGTTGTAAGTTCGAATCTGCATTGAGCCTATGTAAAATTATGTTCTTACTTATGTTATGAAATTTATTGACAGTCGCTTTTGATAAAAGCTTCTGCTAATTGAGATATTTTTTATTATTATTTTTTGTTTGTTTTATTTGGCGTCAGAAGATCAAAGTTATTCCAGACCGGAGAAACTTTCTGGAAGCATTCATCAAGACAAAAGTAACACATAGGCCGCACCGTAATGTAATACATTTTATTGTCCACACGATGTCGCCGTAGAGTAAATGAAGCTAAAAGAAGCTTCGAGTTTAGTGAACCAATTTGCATGAATGCGTCGATGCCTCACATGGCGCTTCAAAAAATCACTAGCATAAATCGAGGCTAAACAACGCCATATATGGCATGCTGCCTCGTACCATGAATCCAAACCGAATCAATCAGAAATTATTACGTGACCGGTTTGGCAGAGGGCAAGAGGGCAAACAGTTTGTGGGCGGGGTGGAAGGACTCCTTCTGGATGCTGTGAGCTCTTCGCAAACAGTGCTTCCTCTGGATGTACTCGATGGTTGGAAAAGGAGTACCTGTGATGCGTTGAGCAGTTTTCAACACCCGCTGCAGTGCCTTGCGCTCTGCGACTGTGCAGTTTCCATACCACAGCATATGGCAAGCCGTTTTAACATTTATCAACTAAGTTTGACTATCCAGAATTAACATTGCGGATATCCACAACTTCTTTCTGGCTAGTCGTAATTACATGTATATGGCAAGCCGTTTTAACATAAATTCAATAGACTGGATATGTGACGCAGATATCTGTAATTCAATTTCGCCTAGTCAAAAAGAACATTTCAGATATCTGCAACTACAATCCTCCTATCCACAACTGGAATTAGGGATATCTGCAACGTCATTTCTATGGCAAGCCGTTTTAACATTTATCAACTAAGTTTGACTATCCAGAATTAACATTGCGGATATCCACAACTTCTTTCTGGCTAGTCGTAATTACATGTATATGGCAAGCCGTTTTAACATAAATTCAATAGACTGGATATGTGACGCAGATATCTGTAATTCAATTTCGCCTAGTCAAAAAGAACATTTCAGATATCTGCAACTACAATGCTCCTATCCACAACTGGAATTAGGGATATCTGCAACGTCATTTCAGATATCTGCAACTACAATCCTCCTATCCACAACTGGAATTACAGATATCTGCAATGTCATTTCTCCTAGGAGAAACTACGTCACTTTTGCCATTCATGTCTATGGGGCACGTGATTTCAGATATCTACAATTCAATTGCGGATATCCACAACTGGAATTGCAGATATCTGCTACGTCATTTCAGATATCTACAATTCAATTGCGGATATCCACAACTGGAATTACAGATATCTGCAACTGAATTGTAGATATCTGTAACTCCAGTTTAAGATATCTACAATTTGATTCTGACTAGTCAGAATTCCAGTTAAAGATATCTTTAATTCACCTCAATTCCAGATATCTACAGGTCCCTTTTCAGATATCTGTAATTACATTTTGACTAGGAGAAATAAAGTTGTAGATATCTTTAACTGGAATTGTGACTAGTCAGAATCAAATTGTAGATATCTTAAACTGGAGTTACAGATATCTACAATGGCATTGCAGATATCTGTAATTCAGTTACAGATATCTACAATGGCATTGCAGATATCTGTAATTCAGTCACAGATATCTACAATGATGCAGCAGATATCCGTAATTGAGTCACAGATATCTACAATGATGCAGCAGATATCCGTAATTGAGTCACAGATATCTACAATGACGCAGCAGATATCCGTAATTGAGTCACAGATATCTACAATGATGCAGCAGATATCCGTAATTGAGTCACAGATATCTACAATGACGCAGCAGATATCCGTAATTGAGTCACAGATATCTACAATGACGCAGCAGATATCCATAATTCAGTCACAGATATCTACAATGACGCAGCAGATATCCGTAATTCAGTCACAGATATCTACAATGACGTTTCAGATATCTACAATGACAAATTATAGGACCGCCTCCTACTTTAGGCGGGAGCGGAGCTTCAAAGGTCCATGGAGCGGAGCAGGTGGTTGTCGTTCAAATTATCATTCACACAATTCACCTGTGTTCAATTGATTACATCGGTCAACGGATTAGCCTATATTATCACCATGTCAGAGCAGCAAGAGGCCGAGACGGTCGGAGTTTTTAACCGTCTTTTTAACGCTGCAGCCCGTGCCAGACAGGTGCTGGCAGCGAGCAATGAGGATTCCCGATTACTTTCTTCAACGAGAAGACTTTTTCGCCGTCAAGTTCCAGGAGTTCTGGGTAAATTTGGCCATTTGCTAGCTAGCAGAATTTGCTAGCAGAACAAGCAAAACTTGATGTTGTCTTTGTGGATGAAAATGACAATGGTGAAGGGGCAGTTGACGAAGGTGGCCCGACCAGAGAGTACCTAAGGCTGTTGATGAGGGCTGTCCACCAATCGAACATCTTTGACGGACATGAAAAAGATCGACAGTTGCGTCTTGATACTCAAGGTAAGGAACCCAAAATTCTTAAAGCTGTCTTCATTAAACTGACAGAATTCTAGAAATGTATACACGGAAACCCATTTAAAAATTAGTGCACTCCCTTATTCCTCCTGTCTTGATTTATTGTGGGGTTTTTTTGTGTTCATTTTAGCTTTACAGAGTCAACTGTACACCTGGGTGGGGAAAATGATATCTGTGTGCATTGTTCATGGAGGAGTTGCTCCACATTTCTTTTCGGAACGGCTTTTCCGCCAAATCTGTGGACAAGAAACGACCCAGGCCACAGTTGATGAAGTTGGGGACCATACCTTCAGGGAGCAGTTGATGAAAGTAAGCAGGAGAAAGGTGTTATGCATTGAACGTGTGACACAGCCCTCCAGTTGCGCTTCCTTTCATAGTGTACAATTATTGATATCTAATTTATATTGGGAAGGTGTCCTTATAAGCCAATTTTGGATTGTATCCTGCACATTTTAGTTATCCTTGTCTATGTGCCACTCACTATCACATTCATTCTGTCTCTTTTTCCTTTCTTTTTTTTTTTTAGATACAAGAAGCAACAACAGTTGCAGAGGCAAATGACGCAATTACAGAGGCAGCAGATAGTCTCGGTGTACTAGGTGCTTTGCGATATGCGTCTAGCCTCGAGGAGAAGGACTCCCTTGTCCAGTCGGCTTCCGATTTCTTTGTCAATGGCAGACTGGCAACTGCCCTGGACCAGTAAGTAATAGTTTCACCTGTCTTATCTGTCCGAAAAATTAAACTGTCAATAGCCCAGGGAAACTCAAACTGTCACATGTTTTCATAGGTTTGCTGATGGGTTAAAAACCCTCGGGTTACTGGAAGAGATGAGACAGCATCCGGAGGTGTTCTATAACTCCTTCGTAAATGAGGAAATTCCTCTTCAAGCAAAGGACCTGTGCAAGTTATTTGTTCCACACTTCTCGGTGCAGGGCAGCAACCGGAGAAACCATGAAAATGCAACGATCTGCTTCTGGCGTGACTTTTTGATTGACGTTGAAGGTATATTTATATAATACAATATTGAAGGGAAAATATTTTATTTATTTTAAATTAAGAACTTTTCTCCAATTCCATCAAGTTGTAAAAAGCATGTCTTAATCACTGTCTTGCTTTCTTGTGTTGCAGAAGGAGAATGCAGTCCAGTCACCCTTGAGAGGGTTTTGGAATTTGCATCTGGAGCCTCTAAAGTCCCTCCACTGGGATTTCCGCACCCTCCTCAAATACAATTCATTCATGATGAGAACCGAATCTTCCCTGAGGCAAACACGTGTATTGTTATTCTACACCTGCCGCTGCACTCTTCTTATGAATGCTTTACAAAACATATGATGGAGGGAATTTTGCAAGCTCCGACCTTCGGTCTTGCATAGTGTTACCATGTTTGTGTTTAAAAGTGTTCATTGCAGGTTATTTGAGGGCATGCAGTTCTCAAATACAGTTCATCCATTAAGCATACCAACTCTCCCTGAAGTGAACACGTTTATTGTTATTCTATGCCTGCCGCTCCACTCATCGTATGAAGCATGTTACTATGTCTGTTTGAAAAGCCATACTACTGCCTACTCATATTCATTTTGACATCAATTTGTTGTGGTTGTGTAGGTGAGAAATACCCGGATGAGTTGGGAAGTACTCATACGAGCATTTCTCGCCTTCACAACCACAACATCCTCGGATTGACGTCAAAATGAGTACGAGTCGGACGTTAGTATGGCTTTTCAAACAGACATAGTAGCTTTGGTGTTGCATAATGTCACCATGTTGTTTAAAATTGTTCATTGCAGGTTGTTAGATGTCTCTATTGTTCTAATTGATCAACTTCGAAAGGTTGATAAACTGCCATCTTAGAGTATTCTTTAAGAGTCAAACACGCTCCCTCACACTTGTGTAGTTTTTTGCTTTTATTTAATTTCATTTATTTAAACTGTGAGTTTGGATATATCTTTTTATTCAACTTTTACATTTATTTTATTTAGTGTTGTAGTACTTATCAAAATTGTGGCACTAAGGTACTGAATAAAATAAGTTTTTTCCTGAATAGTGTTGAATCTCGTTTATTCTCCCCTCCACCAGTTGGCAGACACCCACAAGAGTCTGTCTGCAGACCTCCACCGTCTGCACCTCGACCCATGGACCTTTAAACCTTCACCCCAGGTCCATGCTCCCATACATATAGAACATTCATTCTATATAGGCTACAGGTGAAACTCAAAAAATTGGAATATTGTGCAAAAATTCATTCAGTAATTAAACTTTAAAGGTGAAACTAATGTATAGACTCATTACATGCAAAGTGAGATTTAAAGCCTTTATTTGGTATAATTTATTATGGTTTACGGTTTGTGAAAACCCCACATTCAAAATCTCTGAAATTATATATTCCATGAAATCAATAAGGGATTTTCAGTACAGAAATGTTGGCCCTCTAGAAAGTATAATCATACGTAATTACTCAGTACTTGATGTGTGCCCCTTTTGCATGAATTCCAACTTCAATGCAGTGTGGCATGACTATCAAATATCATCTACAATGACTGTTGAAACTTGACAGTCGTCTTCAAGCAACTTGGATTGTGTGCCCCTCCACTCTTCTTCTAAACTGGGACCTTGAACATTTCATTTGGATCAGTGATGGTTTGAGGTAGCCTATGTCATCAGCTGCGGTTGGTCCACTGTGTTATCAAGTACAAAGTCAGCACAGCCGTCTACCAGAAGATTTTAGAGCACTTGATGCTTCTGTCTGTTGACAAGCTTTATGGAGATGACGATTTCCTTTTCCAACAAGACTTGGCACCTGCCCATAGTGTCAGAAACCACTATTAACTGGTTTGTTATACCTTTTATCCCAATATTGTCATTCTTCGACACGCAATATTATAGCTTACCTCTACTGTCATAAAAGTCTAAAATACAGGAGCCGAGACCGCAGGGAAATGCCCTCCGTTGCGCACGGAGGCCACAACACACGACAGCTGGCCGCCCCACTGTTTTTTTTTTCAATGGGAAATTATGAATTATAGCCTACGCTATGGCATGACCATGGGGTTTTTATAATGTTGCTAGCGAGAAATATGAACAATAGGCTACCCTATTTCAATGGATCAGGCCTATTCGGCACGTCGTGTCACTATGAAAATATTAATCAATTGTGTCTAATATTTATTGTCTGTGTATTTAATCTTAATACCCCATTAAAGTTGCACAAAACATCGCTTATTTGCCTATTTAGGATGCATTTAAAATTGGATTTCAGAGGAGTGGGACAGATCAGCGGGGTGTGGGAATTTAGCGCACGTCATGTGTGCTGATGTGTTTTCATATGCGGTGTGAATCATGAGCGGCAAGGAGTAAACTGGTAGAATGTCAAAAAGACAATCAAATGTGTTCAAACCAGCCGGATCAGAACAGAGCAGCCAGGCGCGCGTCTACTACACCATCGTCTTTTTTGTACACCAGACGCGCCCGTCTCTGCTAAAATAGATAAATAATCTGGTGACCCTCATTCTACATAGATAAACCTACAAAGAGAGGGAGTAAGCAATTGGAATTTAGTAACGGTGGGATCTCGGGCCCCTTATTCGGGCCTGTTGATACAGTCAAGTTAAATATATATCCCTGAAAATGGCATTATAAGGAGCCCTGTCCACAGCGAAGAGAGTCTGTGACTTGATCGCTTTGTCGGTGCAGCGAACGTGACTGTTTCGATCGTTACGCGGTTGCTGCCACACAACAACGCACGTTGTTCTAAAACGCATATCAGCCAAAATAGTGCCTTTCGAGTCTACTTTGAAATTTTACCTAAGCGATCTGGAAGTGTTAGGCCTGCGTCCCTTTGCATCAGCAGAACTATAAACGGTGTCCGATCCGTGCGCTCTTGGCATATTTGGAGAGGAAGCGCGCACTACTCCGATCTGACCTGTTTGACGGGCCCCAGTCCCGTGGTGGCCGTATCCTGAGAGCGTTTGCCATAACATTAGCATATTCCTTTTTGGTGAAGGGGCCACACTCGAGTGTGCTTTTTTCTTGCCTATATTAAAATAAAGAAAAGAGTATTGCAAACCAGGCGCTAGGCCCTGTGCGGTGGCACACTAGGTACATGCCTTGCCAAGGTACTGGCTATAGATGTAGGCTGTATTATTGTGCCTCGAAAAATGACCAATACCAATAAACAATGAAAGGACAATTCGGCTCCTATATTCTTTTGTGCATTCCATGAGCCAGACACCTCTTCGCTGGCTACTCCATCTGACGCATCCTATCTGCCAGCTAGACAGACAGCCGGTGCTGCTATTCTGTTATTACAGGTGCTCTTAAACATATGCTAACTCGTTCATTTCATGCACCTCATATAATGTGTAGTTTTGAGTCACAGATATCTACAATGACGCAGCAGATATCCGTAATTGAGTCACAGATATCTACAATGACGCAGCAGATATCCGTAATTCAGTCACAGATATCTACAATGACGTTGCAGATATCCGTAATTAGTCACAGATATCTACAATGACGTTGCAGATATCCGTAATTCCAGTTGTGGATATCCGCAATTGAATTGTAGATATCTGGAATTCAGTTTCTCCTAGTCAAAACTGAATTACAGATATCTCTACCTGTCGTTTCGACTAGTCACAACTACATTACAGATATCTTGAATGAAAAATCCAACTATTCAACATGTAATTACGACTAGCCAGAAAGAAGTTGTGGATATCCGCAATGTTAATTCAGGATAGTCAAACTTAGTTGATAAATGATAATTCGGTTCTCCTAGTCAAAATGTAATTACAGATATCTGAAAAGGGACCTGTAGATATCTGGAATTGAGGTGAATTAAAGATATCTTTAACTGGAATTCTGACTAGTCAGAATCAAATTGTAGATATCTTAAACTGGAGTTACAGATATCTACAATTCAGTTGCAGATATCTGTAATTCCAGTTGTGGATATCCGCAATTGAATTGTAGATATCTGAAATCACGTGCCCCATAGACATGAATGGCAAAAGTGACGTAGTTTCTCCTAGGAGAAATGACATTGCAGATATCTGTAATTCCAGTTGTGGATAGGAGGATTGTAGTTGCAGATATCTGAAATGACGTTGCAGATATCCGTAATTCCAGTTGTGGATAGGAGGATTGTAGTTGCAGATATCTGAAATGTTCTTTTTGACTAGGCGAAATTGAATTACAGATATCTGCGTCACATATCCAGTCTATTGAATAAATGTTAAAACGGCTTGCCATAACAGCAGCCTTTTTTCAATCTACTCAGACGCTGCCATGTCAACCCGCTCCTCATCGCCCTCCACTGGCTTCCCGTTATGGCTCCCATTAAAGTTGCCTCTGGAGGGCGGTAGCGCTGCATCTTCATTCGTTATATTTAACGTGAGAGAATCTGAAAATAAATGTGTCCTTCAGTGTCGGAATGAGCCATTCAAAGACATTCAATCGCGAAGAGTAGTTTAAACTGAATTAGGTTAGAGTTGTTATGAAGTGAGACAGATGAAGTGAATGTGGATGATCTTCCTTTTCCACTTAATTAGCCCTCTCAGAGGCCGGGCTCTCTCTCTCTCTCTCTCTCTCTCTCTCTCTCTTTCCCTAGCTCTGTCTCTCATTTAGGCATTTATATTACATTTATTCATATAGCAGCCATCCTTATCTAGAGCAATTTACACTGCAATTTACTTCTGTGATTGTCTCCTTTCCCTACCACGCTGACCATGATGCACACTCACACACTAACACACTCAAACACAGATACCCAGTCGCACACACGCAGCTGTCTGGTGGCCCTGGGGGAGGACTGTCAGTTTAACCACAGGGACAAAAACAGATAATGACCAGGGTTGGGAGGTCAGGAGGGGAAGGGGGGCATTTATCTGTGCGTTTCCCAAGAGAGGGTTCAAGTGCTCACTGTGCATCTCTTTGGATGAAAGATAGATTGATCCATAGTTGTACTGTAAACCAAGACTGTACCAGTGTCCAGTGTGATAATCTGTACCATGCGTTTATACCAACACAGTAAAGTAGACTGAGATTGTGCGCAAGTGTGCCACAAAACCTTTGAAATTTGACGTGTACATTTCAAACAGTGATGCCGGCGTCTAGTTCTGCTTCCTCCATGACTCATTGCTTCACACAAATAGCTGCGCAGCTGCACTGACATCCGTCAGTGATCCGAGTTCAGAACCTCCACTCATCTCTCCGCATGTCCCAAAACGTAACCAGGTTTGACCGCCATGACTCGTGCCTGTCTGGCTGATTAGATCCGTACCCTGCACAGGCACCGTGGGATGGTTTCAGTGGGCAGCTAGTTGATGTAATGATTAACCTCAAGACAGCTGTCCTCTGTAATTCTCTCTGGCTCTAAGTGGGTGTTTAGTGGGCATGGTGCCTCCTCCCTGTTCTCTCAGCATATGTTAGGATGTGAAATGTAGATTCAAGCCTGGTCTGGTTACTCAGCAACATTTTACATTAAGGTTACAACTACCACTGAACTACCTGGGTCAAACGTTTCGACGTTTTTGTAAAGGTACCTACTCTGTTGTACTGTGTGCGATCACACATGCGTGACATTGTGCCATTGTGGCGAAAACTGCTTGGATTTACATGAGTGGCTTGTGGTTTTAGACCTTGATGACAAACTGGTTCAGTTGCACACACTGGTGAAAACAGACAGGTGAAGCTGATTGAGTTGTTGAAGCTGATTTAGTTTTATATACGATCCCACATGTTACAACAGCGATGTCACAAAAGCACACAATAGCAATTTAATTAAGGCCAGTCACTGGCATCAAATGTCCATACACACTACACAAACTGTCAATCTGACAGGTTTTATTATCATTTTGATTCAATATCCATGAGACCAACATTGCAATATCACTGCTTTCACTTAACTTGTTGCACATGTTATTGCCACTTACACCACCAGTCCGAAGTTTGGACACACCCTCCCATTCAAATGAATGGGAAAATGTGCCCAAACCTTTGACTGGTAGCGTATTTTGTGTGGATGTTTTCAAGTAATGTGCTTTCAAGCTAGAGTGAGAATAGACACCCTCTATAGGTTTCTACAAAATAATGGAAAGTTATAAACTGAGCTACTGCACACCAGATAAGCACATCAACAACATAACAACAAATCACAAGATCAATGTTTAACTTGATTGTCTATGAGATCAACGCAAGAATCCACATCATACCACTTCTACTTTCTGCTTTCACCTCAACTTCCTGAACCACAGTACAATCCTCTTTGGCTGTCAACAAGCTACTGCTGCATGCTACCACAGCAACAACTTAGCTGCTAGTTACAGTGGGGAGACAGGAAGTGATTATGGCCGCCGGATCCTCACGTTGCTCAGCGGATCGTTAGGTGAGTTTAAGGCCAAGGCACAGGGCCAGCTCGTTCTTCTGGATTTTCCCATCTCTATTCATGTCGCAGTGGTCCAGAAGAACCTTCCGGAACTTATCCAAGTCTGCCCCGCTGATGCTAGGCTGTAGGGGTTCAAATGGAGAAGGTGTCTGCTCTCAAGCTTGTTCAACTACTCAATATTTCTCAAAGCATGGACATGGAGTTGTATGTGGGTCTATCACATACAACTCATTCAATAGCAACCCTTTACCCTTCTGTTAAATCACATGACCAAACACCTACAACAATCATAGAATGTATTATGTCTGAGGACCCGTATTTCGTATCTTAACAAAAACTACTAATTCCAAATGCTGACCTCTTCAGGCTTTAAACCTAACCCAAACATTAAGATTTAGAACAACCTATGATTCTGTGGAGAATCTTTAACTAAATCAGTGGTTCTTAACCTTGGTTCGATTGAACCCCAGGTGTTCGGTGAGTTAGTCTCAGGGGTTCGGCGGAGGTCAACAAACACATCCGATTCATATGATTCGTGATGACACAACCAATTAAAAAGGGTTCGGTGAATGCGCATATGAAACTGGTGGGGTTCAGCACCTCCAACAAGGTTAAGAACCACTGATCTAGATCTTAACTGCGTGTTACTGTGGAGAACCCTGTCGTCTACAGCTATAAAGGTCTACTCTGGGCAGTGTGAGGAGTGGTTACTGTGGTACCTTAACCAGCTCCATCATGTCCTTGACGAACCCATCAACCTCTGGGCCTTCCAGCTCTCCTGTCTTACTCTGTAAACAACAACAAATCGTTAGATGGTGGTGGGCCAGGGTGGACTTGAATGAAAGCTTACCAGGCTGTAGACGTACAGGAACTGAACCGTAAAGTACTGAATAGCAGCGTCTAACCCTTTACCACTGGACGATCAGCATGACCTCACAGTCACATGACTGCTCAGTCGCAGTATGAGATCACAGAATAATATCCCTGCGTGGTTTCACAGGATTTCACAGGATCACCCCATTAATTTACATTTTACATTTATTCATTTAGCAGATGCTTTTATCCAGAGCGTTGAGCCATCTGACTTCACAAGCCGAACATCCCATCACAATCACAGCATTAAATTATAATCCCAGTATGACATCCCTGTCACAATATGGCATTAGGAACAGCATGACATTTTACAGGAAGTCTTAAACCAGAAGCAGAATAGGCAAATGGACGGCCTGGAAGTTTCTGAAGATGACTTACAACATCGTAGTGGGCAAAGATCTTCTCAAAGTCCCTCTTCCTGTCTTCCTGGCTACATGCCTGTAACAGACAGAAATAAATAAATATTCATTTAGCAGATGCCTTTATCCAAACCGATGTACAGCCAGTACAGGGACAAGCCCCCTGAGGCAGATAGGGTGAAGTGCCTTGCCCAAGGACACAACATCACATAACCACAGCTGGGAAAACTCACAACCTTCCGATCATGAGGCCAATGCCTTAACCCAATGAGCCACCTAACTCCCATAGAAAAGAGAGACCACCACGCACCCACCTACCCCTTCGTTCTCCGACCTCATGAACTTTCTAAACTTACGTCCATCTTGAACTTCAGCAAGAAGTTCTCTTTCAGAGACAGGATTCTGCAGAACACAGAAAAAGCTGGTTAAGCCCAGGCTGTCAGTAATCAAGTGCAAAATAAAAATAAATCAGTTGTTATCGCGGACAGCTGTTGTGTGGAACCTTTTAACATTCTAGGTTCTAGCGCTTATATTAGTCATTTTAGTAGACCTATCCAGAGCTCTTTATTATATGGTTTGATGTTCTAAACAGGACACCTGAAGAGATCTCCAGAATCAAAGGGTTTTGCTGCTTATGTTACAAAGACGTTCCATATTCAGGATGTGAGATGGTATGAGTGGATCTCTACCTGGCCATGTCATTCAGGTCCAGGCGGTCATCTTTATTCCTGTCAAACATCTTCATCTAGCGGGAGAAATGTAGATGTCATACGATTACATGAGGGAGGGTGCTGTGTGCGGAGGGAAGGGGGCAAGGCTTGTTACCATGGAGCTCGTGTATTCCTCCAGCTTCTCAGGGCCTATGGTCTTCTTGTGCTGGAGGAACAGGTCGCGCAGGAAACTCTATCAGTCACAGGGGAAGTCCACAGGAATTCAACAGGGGGTCAACAGGAGGCCAGCGAGGTCAAGGAGTCAAAACCTTTCCCAACTTTTTTGAATATTTGAGAATGAAGTTTGTACCTTGAGCTCTATAGCTGAGATGTAGCCACTGCTGTCTACATCATAGTTTCTCCAGATCTGGGAGGAACACAATATCGCCCATGCAATTTATGCAGTGTAAAGTTGAGGTTCAAGACTTTCATTGTATTATCTGCGCATATTTTAATACATGCATCTGTGGATGGATATCGTTAGCCAAATAGCATAATTGCCTGTCATATTTGAAAAATACATTACTTAGGCAATTATGCTATTAGGCTAACAATAAACTGTATATAATATCAGAACATAACAGTAACCTACCAACAGAGATACACTGTAAGTATATTGCTGCAAGCCTGTTTGAGTTTGACTTTTGACCTCACCCTCATGAACTCCACACTGTTGTCCAATGGTGTCTCTCTGCGAAACAGCAACAGGAAGTTTTCATCCCTGGGCAATATCATGGTGGCCAGCTGGACAGAGGTAGCCAGCCAATCAGACACCATCAAAAGAGGGCTGTCAACTTTTACCAAGATACTGCCAAACGTCTACATGTGAACAAGCAGAGTGTGATTCTATGGACAGGATCACACAGGCTCAGTTCAGCAACCCTAAACAAAGGCTTAGTCTAGGATCAATATCCGTAGGATGACTTAGGTAAAGTTAGAAAGATATTCACAGATTCGGACTTACGGGATCAATAAGTAAGCGACGCAACGTTCTCCAAACATAAATGATACAT
Organism: Protosalanx chinensis; assembly: GCA_030340685.1. Lineage (NCBI taxonomy): Eukaryota > Metazoa > Chordata > Actinopteri > Osmeriformes > Salangidae > Protosalanx > Protosalanx chinensis. The sequence continues at coordinate 6,509,390 of CM059334.1, read as the reverse complement.
CTTTCACATCATAATAGCATATACTACGCACTACAAAAAAGAAAAACCGGTTTTGTATAAGAATAAGCCGTCTTTCGCGGTCGAGGCATACCATTGATTTCTACGAGCAGCCAGCGACCAAAGAGTGCGCAGGGAGCGTCTGCAAAGTTCACTTCCAAGAGTGATGTGCAAACAAAAATCAGTAACTGCACTGTTATAAAATATGGAGACTCCAAAATTACTCCACACAACAACAGTATCCTCCTGATCATAGTACAATAGCTATTTTGAATAAAATTCGTTTTGCTTAATTTTCATGATAATTGTATTTATTTATTTATCAATAGCTCCACTGTTATGCATTATAATCACTCCAAAATACCTCCACACATCAACAGTCTCCTCCTGGTCATACTACAACAGCTGTTTTGGATAAAATTTGATTTGCTTAATTTTTATGGAATTTGTTTTTAAATGATTAATCAATCGCTCCACTGTTATGCATTATTATCACCCCAAAACCACTCCACAAGGAAACAGTCTCCTCCTCGTCATACTACAACAGCTGTTGTGAAGAAAATAGGTTTTGCATAATTTTCAAGATTATAATTTTGAAATATTAATCAATAGCTTCACTGCTATGCAATATTATCACTCCAAAATCACTCCACATATCAACAGTCTCTTCAAGGTCCCACTACAACTACTGGTTTGAATAAAATGGGTTGTGCTTAATTTTCAGGAATTTCTTACTCAAAACTGGTTTTGCTTAATGGTCATGAATGTGTTTGGAAATATCAATCAATAGCTCAACTGTTATGCATCATTATCTCTCCAAAATCACTCCACACATCAAGTGTGTCCTCCTGGTCATACTACAACAGCTGTTTTAAAGAAAATTGGTTGTGCTTAGTTTTCATAACATTTTCAAGCAAAACAGGTTTAGCTTAATTGTCATGAATGTGTTTTGAAATATTAATCAATAGCTCCACTGTTATACAATATTATCACTCCAAAATCACTCCACACATTAACAGTGTCCCTATTATCATACTACAACTGCTGTTTTGGATCAAGTTGGTTGTGCTTAATTCTAATGAATTATTTCATAAAAAAAAAAAAAAATCTTCATTTACATGAATGTTTTTGGAAATCTTAATCAATAGCTCCTCTGTTATGCAATATTTTCAAGCCAAAATCACTCCACACACCAACTGTGTCCTCGTGGTCATACTACAACTGCTTTTTTGTGTAAAAAGTATGTTTGGCGAAATGTTCATGATTATAATTTTGAAATATGAATCAATAGCTCCACGGTTATGCATTATTATCACTCCAAAATCACACCACATATCCGCAGTCTGCTCCTGGTCATACTACTACTGCTTTTTTGGAGAAAATTGGTTTAGCTTAATTTTCAGGAATTCTAGAAGCAAAACAAGATTTGATTAACTGTGATGAATGTGTTTGCATATATCAATCAATCACTGTTATGCATCATAATCACTCCATAATCACTCCACACATCAGCAGTCTGCTCCTGGTCATACTACTACTGGTGTTTTGGAGAAAATTGGTTTAGCTTATTTTTCATGAATTCTTGAAGCAAAACAGGATTAGATTAATTGTCATGAATGTGTTTGCATATATCAATCAATAGCTCCACTGTTATGCATCATAATCACTCCAAAATCACACCACATATCAGCAGTCTGCTCCCGGTCATACTACTACTGCTGTTTTAGAGAAAATAGGTTTTGCTTAATTTTCAGGAATTTGTAAAGAAAAACAAGTTTTGCTTCATTTTAATGAATGAGTTTTGAAATATGAATCAATAGCTCCAATGATATCCAATATTATCACTCCAAAATCACTCCACACATCAACAGTCCCCTCCTGGCCATACTACTACTGTTGTTTTGGAGTAAATTGGTTGTGCTTAATTTTCAGGAATTCTTAAACAAAAGAGGTTTTGCTTAACTGTCATGAATGTGTTTGGAAATATTTTAATCAATAGCTCCACTGTTATGCAATATTATCACTCCAAAATCACTCCACATATCAACAGTATCCCTATTGTCATACTACAACTGCTGTTTTTGAGAAAACTGGTTGTGCTTAATTTTCAGGAATTTTTGAAGCAAAACAGGATTTGCTTAATTGCCATGAATGTGTTTGCATATATCAATCAATAGCTCCACTATTAAGCATTATTATCACTCCAAAATCACTCCACATATCAACAGTCTGCTCCTGGTCATACTACGACAGCATTATTGAGGAAATAGGCTTGGCTTAATTTTCATATTTTTGGTGAGTAAAATATTAAACTCTAACATCCAAAATATGTAGATATAAATCAATAGCTCTACTGTTATGCAATATTATCAAGCCATAATAACTCCACACATCAACAGTCTTCCTTCTGGTCATACTACAACTGCTGTTTAGGAGAAAACATGTTTAGCTGAATTTTTTACATACTTGCATTTTCAGTGTCATACTGTTGTCATACTACAACAGCTGTTTAGGAGTACCTGGAATTTCTCACAAATACACACCAGTTTGTGAGAACCAGGGACCACCTCCTCATCAAGACAAAGGAGATGATGGTGGATTTCTGCAGACACCGACCTTCCCCCCCACTGGTGAAGATCCAGGGAATGTACATTGAAAGAGTGGAGTCCTATAAGTACCTGGGTGTTCACCTGAACCACAAACTGGACTGGACTCACCACACTGACGCACTGTACAGGAAAGGTCAGAGCAGACTCAACCTCCTGAGGAGACGGAGGTCTTTCGGAGTGCAGGGGGCAGCCCTAAAGTCTGTCTATGACTCAGTGGTGGCCTCAGCCATCATCTACGTTGTCTGCTGGAGCAGCAGCATCACTGAGAGGGAAAGAAACAAGCTGGACAAGGTCATCAAGATGTCCAGCTCAGTCCTGGGCTGCCCTCTGGACTCAGTGCAGGTGGTGGGTGACAGACGAGTCCTGGCAAAGCTATGCTTGACCATGAATCACACACCCTGCAGGACATACTGTCCTATCTGGAGCCAATCTTCAGCAATAGGCTGATTCACCCTCGGTGTGTGAAGTAGAGATTCCTCAGGTCCTTCCTTCCTGCTGCCGTCAGACTCTTATCATCCACAGCCACTACCATGTGCTATACTATTACTAATATAACTATTATTATCACTATCTCACCACCATGCACTTCTTCTGTACTTTATATCAAATTTTGGAAGTGGTCATGTTCAATATTCAATATTGCGTGCAATATTTCAAGTGTTGATGTTATTTCCAATATTACCCCATGGTGGTGTTGTTGTTTTTACGCACAACGTGCAATATTTCCTGTGTTGGTCTTGTTGTTCATATGTACATAACGTGCAATAACCTGTTATATTCCTTACGTGCAATAACTGTCTACATGTATATTCCTGTCTATATGTCGGTCCCTTTCGAGACAGGAACCACTAACTTAACCGCGTACTTGACTTCCTTATTTTTTATTCAATAATTCTACTGTACTATATTTTGCCCCCCTTATTGTTTTTGTTATTATTACCCTGCAACTCTGTGTGCTGTACTTGTACTTACAACCGTGCTGCTGTTGTGAACTGCAATTTGCCCCCGTGGGGGACAAATAAAGGTTTTCTCTTATCTTCAAACTGGTTTTGCTTCATTTTCATTCATTTCTATTCCAAATATTAAACAATAAGTCCACTGTCCATGCATTATTATGACTTAAAAATCACTCCACACATCTAAAGTCTCCTCATTTTACCACAGTGATTGAAAAATCGGAACAAAACCACAACACTAGCGACAGGCAACTGGATGTGGCAGGAAACAATGCATTTAATTGAACGGACAAAGAAACACAACACAGCTAAAGTTCAATTTATAAAGTTGCATCCAAGATCAAAATAACTTGGTCATTTCACGAAACAAGCAAATAAGTAATTACAAGAAAAGCCATTATAAAACATTTATTGTCGAACAATAGAAACTATACTTTTTGTACATTTTTTTTACAATATGTTTACTTGTTTTTATATGCTTCCTATCGGGTAAGCACTAACCAGGTGCGCCTCAAATATTTTTAAGTTGAGGTATTACAAAGGTCACAATACCATGCATGTCTTCCCTTGGTGCATCTTTGGTCATCCCCAAACAGTCTGTGTGGAACCATCTTTTGCATGTTCCACATTGAATCTACATAGAAAGCAATATATAAACAAAGTGTTAGTTGTAATGGATTGCATATATGATATAGAGTTTTGCAATCATTAGAATATAATTACTAATTGTCCACAATTGAGAGTATTTATTCATGTTTTCGACAACTAAACATCACTCTTACCCAAATCAAATTAGCAGCAGTGTTGGGTTGGTTGTCACTTCCACAGAAGGAGCAGAAGTCTTCCTTTGAAACTGAAAACACACACACAAACACACACTTAGATACTATGTATGTGGGTATTTTATTTAATGAATAAGAAGTGCTGAACATATATATAATTCATATAATATCTAGAAATATACCAGATCCTTGGAGTATCTCCTCAGCCATTTCTCTTCTAATTTTTTGAACAGAGTTTTTGGAGCACTTGATGTTGAACTGTGTTGGGATGTCTGGGAAGTCCAGAATTGTCATCTTGGCCATCTGTGTATGGTGAGACAACTGTAGCAGAGTCTCCACAACCATTCCCTCGTCAGTGAGACACACTGACGAAACCAGGGTTATGGATTTCCAAACCAGTGCTGAAAGGTCAGGAAGGCCTTGGAATAGCTGGTTCACAAGTCTGAACAGAGGATTTATCCCAAAACAGACATTTAATGGATTACAAACATCTCACAAAGACAATACTGCTTATTGGACACTAAAATGATTGGAACCTTGTGACTTTATCTTTAAATGCTGTGTTTGATGTAATGTGATGTTTAATGTAACTCCCTTCTCCTTTGTTACAAATAACTCATTCTTGGTATCTAGATGATCGGACAAAACTAACAATGACATTTCTGAATGTTACAATTGTTAGTTATGGAAGTTAAGCACTCCCACTGACATTGAAAGATACCCACTCCAGAGACTTTCACAACTACATGCAAATCACAGCATGAGACCATCTTCAGATAAGAGCACCAACCCCCCTTTTTATCTTTGCTGGTATAAAAGCCCCAAACGGAGAAACCTTCTCCCTCTTTCGTCTGCAGTTATCCTGAGGATAGTAACCTTTGGATGATCTGTCATATTGAGCAAACCAAAGCTCTCTTTCGTCTGCAGTTATCCTGAGAATAGCAACCTTCGGATGATCTGTCATATTGAGCAAACCAAAGCCCTCTTTCGTCAGGACCATTCTGAGAATAGCTACCTCTGATGACCTGGATATTGAGCAACCTCTGGATTTACCTGAACCCTTCAACGGAACCAAGGACCATAACGGAAGTTAAGGAAAACTTCCTTTGATTTCTTGGACACCACACGGAAGATCAACTACCTTTCTTCAACAGACAGTAACTGCTATTTAAGCTAATTTCTTACGCGTAGGCCTTGGCATAAGTGTGGTGAACTGTAACTGATTTAAGTAGTCTTCCTATCTTAGCATAACAGTGCTTTGTCTCCTTAAGCCAATAACCCCCCCCCCTTTTCCTTGTCTCCCCCTTGTCTGTTTCCATTTGCTTAAATAAACCCTTTTTATATACAATTCTCGTCATCGGATATGCACTAATTCTAAGGAACTTTCATGACTTCAAGTTAAAGAGACTGATCAAAAGGCTATTATTTGTTCATTAATCAATAAGGTTTCCTCAATCCCTTTACAAATATTGCGGTGGTGCCCTGTTATTCGAGACTTCCCAGATATGAGAGGAATTAATTAATAGATTAATTCCATATGCAGTACCCTTTTTCACCAGTTAGCTCCCAGCTACATTCTAGCTCCCAGCTACATTCTGGCTCCCCATTCTAGTCACAGCTACATTCTGATGCCCTGTGTAGGCCTTAGCAGATTGAAATGTGCTAATCTAATACGAGAATTCCCTTGTTAAACCCTCCCACCCATCCCTTTGGTTAAAATAACTAAACGTTGATTTAACTGTTGTGTAAAGAGACTGTTTAAACTCCGTTTGAAACTGCTCTTATCTGTTGGCTTTGTGTGATTTTCGGACTTTGTGCTAAGCTAACCTAGCTAAGCTAACCTAGCTAAACTAACGTTAGCCGGAAGCTAACCACGGTCCACGGTCCACGGACCCTCGTGTAGACCTTGTGCGCGCGCAGCAAACTGCGACCGCCCCTAGTTCATTGCGCTTGCGCAAGAACTCTTCCCTTATAGGCTGAAAGTGAGGACCTCAACCAGGAAGTGCCTCTGTCTTGTTACGAGATAACAGACTTTTCCAATCAGTGGATTGAAGAGATAAAAAGCTGTTTAAGGCGTCACATGGTGTAAAGACAACCCTGACCACCCCAAACAAACTTTTATTCTGTAAGAGACTAAGCAATCGGTCAAACGATTAAAGAATTGTTTAAAACCTAACTTGCTTCTATAGTTGTTGCGATTAAACTAATACATACATAAAATAGTTACTCAATTAACTTTATGTGATTACTTCCCATGTACTAGATTGGGAATTATTTAACATTTAACTGTTGATTGTGTCATAAATGCTATTTTGTCCTTTGTCAGAGCCCAGTTAAATTCAAACACATTGATTTAACCCAGCTTTCAAACAAAGGCTTCTCCTTTTCTTTAGTTTAACCCAACTAAAATTAAATCAATTAACCCAATTGATTAATATAGCTTTATTCTAAAAACGGATCAACAGCTACAATTAAATTGCCTATTCATTTATAGATATTCCAATCGGATTACTATACTTAAAGAAACCCATTAAGTAGATTTGAAATGTATTTTTAATCTCAATTTGATTAGAATTTTACCTTTGATTCTTAACATCACGTTAGATTTTGATTAACATTTTTATTTCACTTAATTTTTATTTTTTATATTTTTATAATTTTTTTGAAAAATAAAATAAAATAATAATAATTGGGGGGGGAAGACGCCAACCCAACCCTTAGTAGACTAAAAATGTCTCATCTCACAGACACTGAGAAGCTAAGAGCCCACATCTCTGAAACAGAGAACCCAGGTTATGTAAAAACACTGACCGATTTACCCTTCGATGATGCCTCAAAGAAGACTCTCGAAGTGGCTGCTGGAAAAGCAGGACAAAAGTTGACCAATCCCCAGATCCTAAATTGCCTATCCAGGTTTAATCTCTGGGATGCTGCAAAACTGAGCAAAATGATGAAGACGATGGTAACCGCCCACACACAAAGGGCACTAGCCATCCAAAAGCAAAAAGATGCTCTCAAAGTGATGGAAAATGAACGCCAGCAGCAGGGACGACTGGAACAAGAAAACAGCATCCTGGCTCAAGAGCTGGACAAAGCTAGAGCACAGCTAGCGGAAAAGGACACAACCATCAGGCATACCCTCAGATATATGGAAAGAGAACAGATGCTACGTGAACGACACGTGGGAACCCTGTCTGATGAACTGGACAATGCTAGAATGCGACTAGCTACACAGGAAACGACCCTCAAGGAGGCCCTGACTTCGAAAAAGGACCTGTCTGAAGAGCTGAACACTGCTAGAACCCAACTGGCAGAACAGAAAACAGCCCTTGAAGATGCCCTCAAGGCAAAAGAAAAGGAACAGGAAGGCCGGGAGAGACTGCTACAGGAAACCAGCGACCAAGCTCAAGAGCTGGAGAACCTGCAACAAGAGAACAAGAAGCTGGCGACGGAACTAGGAAACCTACAAGAAGGGAGTCAGGGGGTTCAAAAAAGTAAAGAGGACTCAACTGTGATACTGGGAAACACAGAAAAGGTGTCGAATGAAGCTACTAGGGAAATGACAGACTGCGTCCATAGAGAGGGAGAAATCAACTCTCTCAGAACCAAAGTCCAACTCCTTACACAAAATTTCATACACAGCATGACTGACCAAGAGACGATGAAGGAAGACTTGCATGAGATAAAAGCGAAACTACTCCCTACCAGTCGTGAGCTGAAGAAAGCGAACGCCGCTATCCAGTCCACTGGAGACCCGAATACCCACAGAAAGGGGAGAACTATCGACAGAGAAGTCGATCAGCAGTCAACAAGCCAGTACAGAAGAGAACCGTGCTCACCTGAACCACCCCTCCACCCCGGGTATAACGCCATAGAACCATATGCAGTGGCCACCCCTCCTAGCCAATCCCCAGTCCATGCTGACAGTGTCCCACCAAACAAGAAAAGAACGGATGAGATCAAACAGCCAAGCAGGAGACTGGAAGGCCAGGAAGGCCCACTACAGTTCCAACCTGAACGACGCGTTCAGACCACTACCCCAACCAGACGGGATGAGGAAGAACCCTCGGGATCATCCGAGCCACAATATGCAAAGGAATTGCACAACCTGCTGCCAGCAGTGCCCCTAGATCTGCTATCAGAAATTTGCAGGAACATAGAGAAGTTCGACCCAGACAACCCCACCCAAAGCGTTGAAATGTATCTAGGACAAGTCAACTTGAACCTAGAACACATGCCTACAGCTACAGATGCAGACAAGCTGTACCTGTTAAAGTCCACCTCCTCCAGCTCAATCAGAGACCTGCTGGCCAGACAACCAGCTGAAGAACACAAAAGCTACAAGATGGCCTGCCAGACCCTCAAAGCATGGCACTCAGAATCCAAGAGCTCCAGTTGCACTACTGCCCTGCACACAAAACAGAAAAGTACAGAAAACCCGAGAGCATTCTACGAAAGGTTCAGGAAAACCTACTTCGCCTCCGACAACCAACCCGGTGGAGAAGACACCCCCATGTTCAAAGCGATATTCATAGACAACCTCACGCCAACCCTAAAGCCCTTCATGCAAAACGTCGAATTGGACACCATGACAGCCCTGCAGCTGAGAAACATGGCATATAAATCATGGATGAATCACAGAGATCAAAGATCAAATGCCTTCACAATGGAATCCGAAGCACACCGCCAACTCGAAAGCAGGGAACTCCAAGGACCCCAGGAGTGGAGGCCTGCCCACAATAGACACAACGCCCAGGAGAGACACGACTCAATGGTACCCGACCAATACCAAGATGAACACAGACCACAAAGAACCCACAGGACCCAAGAAGAGGCCGTAGAAGACCTAAAGAAATCCTTAGACGAAATCCTGAATAAAAACAATGAAAATACCAAGAAGGATCCGACACGGCGAACATGACTAGACGACCCCTACACTGAAAACTCACCGCAGGTGCTCCTCATCAATCAGGAAAAAAGAAAATCTTCTCAAGACCAAAACGACTCCAAAAGAAGAGGACACCCAGAACCAACAGCACCCCTCTTAGACTGCAGCCTCAACCAGATGTGGCCACACGTCAAGAAACCCTATCCACTGCCACAGCCTGAAGTCAAAGACTCACTCCTCACAGTGGAAGGGGGGGGACATCCTACGAGTGACCCACATCCCTCAAAAGAAGACTCAACACATGGTCCCCACCGCTCCAGACAAACACAGAGCGAGACCATCAACCCAGTGCCACACGGAAACCAAGCAGGTCCGACTAAAGAAGAATGGCCGCCAACTCACCTGCTGAAAGGCAAAGAAACAACCCTGTGTGCTCTGCGACCCTGGGAAAAGGAAGACCTCTGCCAAGAAACAGAAGGAAGAAGACCAAAAAGGAAACACTACAGCCGAAGATGTAGTCATCACCTCCTGGTCTGAGAAATCCGCCACCAGCCAAGAACCCTGTGACCCCATGAGCCAGAAAGAAGCAATGGTGGCCCACGCCGTAGTCACTGACACAGAAGTGACGCTGGCCCAGAAGAAAATAGACCAACCACAGTCAATCCATAACCCAGAACCCTATCTCTGCTTCGAATCAGAGATGACACAACAGCTAGGAAAAGCTGATACCTGGGAAGATGACCGAAGACAACCACTCAAAGTGTCCTGGAAAACCTTCCCTCCAAAAAAAAGAAAACGCCAAACGCAGAGGCAGCGTCACCGCCTCCTCTGACATAGAACACTGTCCCAGAAGTGATGGCCAAAGAAGATGTGCCTGTCACCCAAGCAGACATTATAGGCACCAGCTGACTATCCCTCACCCTCTCAAAATAGATAACTCCTTTCGGGATCAGATACTTTAGTTAACCCGATCAAACTTGAGCTAACCAATAGTTCCCTCCGAGTTACACCTGTCAACTAAGGTCTAAAGACCTCTCTTTAAACCATTCATGGAGCGTGCCTGACACACTCCTATTTAGCCTCTAGCTTACGCCCTCTACCTGCACAACCAGGAACTAAGACGTAGCATAGCATCTTACCACATCATCAGGTCAAAGGACATGATGATAGCTTTACAGAGAACACCAATAACCAATCGATCCAGTTCCCTTACAAATAAAGACCACTACTCCAGGAAGCCAGAGAACCCACTTCCTGTCCCATTTATCATTAATTCATTTTTCTTTTCCCTCTCTCTTTACCATGCTTAGACATAGCCCCTTTTCCTAGTGAAACTTCAGCTACTAACCAAGTCAGCACCCATAGATTCCTATCCTGTTTAGTTCACACTCATGCCAATGTTTACGGTAGAAATGCTGTTGCAGTTGTGTTTGTTCTCCTCTGCTCTTCGTCATGCCAACAGTTCGCCAACATCGAGTCATCGAACGTTGACATCAGGGGGATATGTAGCAGAGTCTCCACAACCATTCCCTCGTCAGTGAGACACACTGACGAAACCAGGGTTATGGATTTCCAAACCAGTGCTGAAAGGTCAGGAAGGCCTTGGAATAGCTGGTTCACAAGTCTGAACAGAGGATTTATCCCAAAACAGACATTTAATGGATTACAAACATCTCACAAAGACAATACTGCTTATTGGACACTAAAATGATTGGAACCTTGTGACTTTATCTTTAAATGCTGTGTTTGATGTAATGTGATGTTTAATGTAACTCCCTTCTCCTTTGTTACAAATAACTCATTCTTGGTATCTAGATGATCGGACAAAACTAACAATGACATTTCTGAATGTTACAATTGTTAGTTATGGAAGTTAAGCACTCCCACTGACATTGAAAGATACCCACTCCAGAGACTTTCACAACTACATGCAAATCACAGCATGAGACCATCTTCAGATAAGAGCACCAACCCCCCTTTTTATCTTTGCTGGTATAAAAGCCCCAAACGGAGAAACCTTCTCCCTCTTTCGTCTGCAGTTATCCTGAGGATAGTAACCTTTGGATGATCTGTCATATTGAGCAAACCAAAGCTCTCTTTCGTCTGCAGTTATCCTGAGAATAGCAACCTTCGGATGATCTGTCATATTGAGCAAACCAAAGCCCTCTTTCGTCAGGACCATTCTGAGAATAGCTACCTCTGATGACCTGGATATTGAGCAACCTCTGGATTTACCTGAACCCTTCAACGAAACCAAGGACCATAACGGAAGTTAAGGAAAACTTCCTTTGATTTCTTGGACACCACACGGAAGATCAACTACCTTTCTTCAACAGACAGTAACTGCTATTTAAGCTAATTTCTTACGCGTAGGCCTTGGCATAAGTGTGGTGAACTGTAACTGATTTAAGTAGTCTTCCTATCTTAGCATAACAGTGCTTTGTCTCCTTAAGCCAATAACCCCCCCCCCTTTTCCTTGTCTCCCCCTTGTCTGTTTCCATTTGCTTAAATAAACCCTTTTTATATACAATTCTCGTCATCGGATATGCACTAATTCTAAGGAACTTTCATGACTTCAAGTTAAAGAGACTGATCAAAAGGCTATTATTTGTTCATTAATCAATAAGGTTTCCTCAATCCCTTTACAAATATTGCGGTGGTGCCCTGTTATTCGAGACTTCCCAGATATGAGAGGAATTAATTAATAGATTAATTCCATATGCAGTACCCTTTTTCACCAGTTAGCTCCCAGCTACATTCTAGCTCCCAGCTACATTCTGGCTCCCCATTCTAGTCACAGCTACACAACTATGTATTAACTTTATATAATCTTCAAAATGATTCAATTTCATCGTTCATCATCCTTTTTGTAATCTACATATGCCCGCTTGCATAAAATCACCTGCATGACAAAAACTCCACAACTTGTCGCATCTTTCTGGTAGTTGTGGGTTATCTTGCCAGGCTTCCACTTGATGTCGACCCAGTCCTCCTTTCCAAGTCTGTTACGTCGCATTTTGAAATACTCTCTGCAAGACAAAATTAAGATAAACTTTGGTTTACATTTTCACTTACTCTTTTGCTTTACAGAGAAAGAACATTTGCTTTTATTTTCCCAAATATTTTATGTAATATTACCCAAATCTGTATGATGCCTGTCTGGAGTCCTCCAATTCGTTTGTCCCTTGCAGAGGATCCACCACAAAGATGTGGTTTGACAAGGCATGGAGATACTGTTTCCAAAGTAAACATATCATTAAACCATGCCATTTCACCAATGACGACTGAACAAATTACAAAGACACACTACACACATGCACTTATTATAGAACAAATTACAGTTATATATTTATATTAATGTATTTTTTATTGAATGTATTTGGTTAGACTTTACTCATAAATGTATTCATCTTCATGCTGAGAAATTTAACTTAAATAAATAAACCATAGGCACATAGATTTACATGGGTAGCTCAAACTCACCACAAACTTCCAGTGAACATTACTGACATTGACAAATCCAATGGCTCCGTCATACTCATCAAATTTGACCTGAAATATGTTTTCATAGGACAAAGAATTACTCAATGCTGTTCTTTTATCTGACTGCCGTAAACAAACCCTTCATAATAATACCTTATTTATCAGAGGCTGTTATCCAAAGCGAATTACATTAAGTACTGGGACATTATCCCTGTATTATCTCCAAAAACTATGAAATGACAATAAAAAAGTAGTATTAACTTACGAATTTCTATGGAAAGGTACTTGAGACGAATTTTCCGCAATTGCAATAAGTAGTTTCTTCTCTTCTGCTGTTCCTTCTCATACAACTGTAAAATTGTGGCAGGTCATCTCTCAATATAGAGTGTAATTGAACCTTGCTTGTGATTGGCTAGACCGGTTAGGCCAATGGCTACCTGATGTGAGGTGAGGTGACCGTGAGCAGAGCGCGTGATCATCTTTGCGACTGCTTACTACTATTCAAGAATTGTTTGGGCCCTGGTGGAGCCAGCTTGTCCCTGTTACAATTATCAAACTGAAACCAGAACCAGGCCATGAATAATGAAATAAGTTAATTTATAATAAGATAAATAAATAAAAATCACATATGACGTGTGTGTGTTTAATGTTATGTTGATTTGATTTTCTAAACCAAAACTCTAAATGAAGCACTGAGGTTATTTATCTTTCTGTGTCAACATGTAATGGCTTAAATACAAAAGAAGGTTTTATTTTCACATTCTACATAATTTAGAGAAATAAATAAAAGAAAAAGAAAAATATAATACGAAACTTGTAGAAGAAATAGCTTTTGGTCAATATTGGTCATATAAAGCAGGACGGTTATGTAAAACAACATTGCTATAACAATTGTACTAAATAAATAAAAAGTTACTTTTTCCGAAACCACTGTTGTAGCTTGACCATGAGGAACATGTTGATGAGTGGAATGATTTTAGAGTGTCCATAATGTATATCAGTGGTGCTATTGATTTTTATTTGAAAGAAAATGGCATAAAGATTATGCAAAGCACATTAAAATACCAATCCTGAAAATTAAGCACAACCAATTTTATCCTAAACAGCTGTTGTATTATGGCCAGAAGGGAAACAGTTGATGTGTGGAGTTATATTGCATTGATTATAATGCATCATAGTGGAGCTATTGATGGCTGATGGAAAACACATTCCTGACCATTAGGCCAAACCTGTTTACCTTCACAAATTAAAGAAAAATAAGCACAACCTATTTTCTCCAAAACAGCACTAGTAGCATGACAATAGGGAGACCGTTGACGTGTGGAGTGTTTTTTGATTGATTGTAATGCATAAAAGTGGAGCTATTGATGGGTGTTTGCAAACACATTCCTGACCATTAGGCCAAACCATTTTAGCTTTAAACAAAACATGAAAATTCAGCAAAAGATTATTTCTCCAAAACAGCTGTTGTAGTATGACCAGAAAGGAAACAGTTGATGTGTGGAGTGATATTGCATTGATTATAATGCATCATAGTGGAGCTATTGATGGCTGATGGCAAACACATTCCTGACCATTAAGCCAAACCTGTTTACCTTCAAAAGTTAAAGAAAAATAAGCACAACCTATTTTCTCTAAAACAGCACTAGTAGCATGACAATAGGGAGACCGTTGACGTGTGGAGTGATTTTTGATTGATTGTAATGCATAATAGTGGAGCTATTGATGGGTGTTTGCTAACACATTCCTGACCATTAGGCCAAACCATTTTAGCTTAAAGAATTCATGCAAATTCAGCAAAATATAATTTCTCCAAAACAGCTGTTGCAGTATGACCAGAAGGGAAACAGTTGATGTGTGGAGTGATATTGCATTGATTATAATGCATCATAGTGGAGCTATTGATGGCTGATGGCAAACACATTCCTGACCATTAAGCCAAACCTGTTTACCTTCAAAAGTTAAAGAAAAATAAGCACAACCTATTTTCTCTAAAACAGCACTAGTTGCATGACAATAGGGAGACCGTTTTAGCTTAGAAAATTCATGAAAATTCAGCAAAAGATAATTTATCCAAAACAGCAGTAGTAGTATGACCAGGAGCAGACTGCTGATATGTGGTGTGATTTTTGAGTGATGCATAACGGTGGTGTTATTGAAATATATATATATATTTGTTTTTTTATCATGAAAATTAAGCACAACCCATTTTCTCCTAAAGAGCAGTAGTAGGATGACAATAGGGCACCTGTTGATGTGTGGAGTGATTTTGGAGTGATTCTGATGCATAACAGTGGAGCTACACAGCAAATGTGCCAGTGTTATTTTTTTGGTGTTGGTGTAAATTAACAGGGGTTACTATTAATTTTACTCAGAATTGATCAAAATTAACTCCCCCTAGAGTCCGTTGCTGATAGTGTAAGAGTTGATATCTGTCGTTCTTAGAATCACTCTGAATTTACACTCAGGCTCGTTCAATTGGCCACACCCACCATAGCAGCTCTAATTCAATTAGTAATTGGCAGTGACTGGCACACTCAGTGGTGGCACACACAGTCAGCACTCAGACTGCAGTCATACTTGTCCAAATCTCTTTTTTCTACGGTAAGTTATGTTTCAGTCGATAAAATTGTCTCTTTCGGATTAATATTAGAGGGGTTTTTTGTGGTTGACTTTGACTGCTAGCTACCTAGTGAAGTTGGCTAGCTAACTAACTAGAAGACAGGTGTCTTTGGCTGCTAGCTACCTAGCGATGTTGGCTAGCTAGCTAGGTAGAAGACACGTGTCTAGCAAACTTGAATTCCTCAAATTATTAAGAGTGTCTATAAAGGAAAGGGTTTTTGAGTAGAATGAATATATTGAAAAGATTGTACACGATACAAGTTTGACAACGTTACACATGTGCAAGGTACACCAAGAAGTAATTGTACAGTGAGTGTTAAAATTACCCCCCACCCCGCGCGGGAAACCCTGGGTGTAAATGTAAGAAATTAGGAATAATAATAAATTATGCCATTCTAGTCTTTGAAGCGACATGCTGGTTCCTGTAGAGTATAAAGGAGTCAGCAAATGGGTCAGGGTACCACAGGCGGAGGACGAGTACAATTACTCCCAGTTTTTGCAAGCAGGTAACTAGGCTAATTTGACTGTCATGTTTTTTTTTCTGCATTTAGGCTTTTCCAATGTTTTTCATAAAGACTACAGATGGAAATCTGTAGCTTTCCTGCTAACTCTGTGTATCTTTCCCTTCATCAGCTCTGTTCATTAATGCATACGTGTTCCTCCCAAATCATGCTTATCTAAAGTGTCTTGCGTTTTAGTGCTGGCAAAATTCAATTTGCCAGGTTCTGCTTCCTTGAGCCTTAAGGATTCCTCTAATGTGGAAGTGGATTCGGACATATTTGATGAACTCTTGAAGTCATCTGGTGTGTCTTTCAGGGCAGAAGAATGTGATGGTAATGATTTGCAGGCTTATATTTGAAAATTTTAAGATTTTGAGTTAGTTGTGTACCTTGTTTCCTCTTGGAATGGTCAATTGTGTAATTTATAATGGAAGGCTGGGTGTTTTCTTAGGTAGCAATGCTGAGGTGGAGTTCTCAGAGAGCTCATCTTTATCAGACTGGTCACCATCACCATCACGTGCATCCCAAGGGTCATCATCAGGTTCTGACTCAACGCTGATACTGGAATCTACCAAAGCTCGGAAAAGACAGCTGGTTGAAGGACCCCTGGATAGCGACGTTGCAAGAAATGCAAGTTAACCACCTGATATTGACACTGATGTCAAACCGTACATTCAAATTTCACAATAACTATATTAGTACTGCAGCTTCAGTAGGTGTTGGACTGAAGACCCAGAGCTCCGTTATTAGCTAATTCTCATTTATCATGCACCCCCTAACCAACTGTTACATCAGCCCGGGGCACAGGCTGAAATACCTACTGTACCTGCATTGTGAATGGTGTGCAATTGTCGTTTCAGATTGTTAGAGTCGCTCTGTATTCAAAGCCTGGTGGAAAAGAAATATTCCAAGAGTATGAGAAAACAAGTACCATCAGTGATGGAACAAGAAGAAAGATGGTAAACATTCTAGTGGCAGATATGGTGGAGAGCCATGGGTAAGTGAATGCACTTGCAATAACAGGTTGTGGTTGTTTTTTTGTTGTTTTTTTTACCTCCAAAAGTTGCTGCTAATTATGTCATCACCCACACCCATGTGCACCTCAAGGTTATTAGAGTTACAAAATTTCAATAAAAAGTTATTTTTATTTAGCTATTCAATTTTCTTTTTTGTTTCAGTCCTGTTTTAGTTTGCTCAACCAGTGATAAAGCAGTTTTAGTTGAGTTTATGTTTTGAGGAATTGACTAGTTTTTATTTGGTCTTAGTTTTTCAGGTTTTAGGAGAAAGCTTCTGTCTGGTTATGAAAAATTCACGGCTAGTTTTTTTGGAGTATGATAGTATGATAACCCAAGTGCACATAAATGAAATATGCAGTTTTGAGAGGAATGATCTATCTCTTTTCAGGAGGGTCCCTCCGGTGAATGTGCGGACCCTCTACGCACTTGGGATCACAACACTGTTCCCTAAATTGAAGGACCCGGATTCCAAAAATGGCTATGTGAGTATAAACAGTAATGCATCCCCATACATTCTGTGTTGTTAACTGTTTTTGTCTGTACATAACATTTATTGCAAGTCTGCCAGTCCTGGGTGAGGGATCTTTCCTCTGTTGCTCAACCTGAGGTTCCAATTTTTCCCTGTTAAAGGGTTTTCCTGGAGTTTTACCTCAATTGATTTGAGTTTGAGTTTCCCCAAGGGGATTAATAATAAAGTATTCTGAATCTGAATCTGAATTGATGTGAGTCCATGTGTTTTTCTTTATCAACAGGAACATTTCTATGATCACCAGAGTGGTTCCGGCTACCTAGCGTGGAGGCTGAAAACTGTTCAGCGGAACTCTGCTCAAGACGGCAAAAAATCCAAGACTACTTTCCAAGAGGGCCCCAAGACTCCTCGCAGTGCCCGTTCAGATGAGAAGCAGGTTACTGGTGATGAATGCAGGGAGGCCATATCGGTGATGAAACACTCAAGTGATACGACCCTTGTCAAAAATAAGATGAAGGCAACATTCCAGCACAGGCAAAAGGTGGTTCAAGACCCGGATACTGCCTCTACTGTCCTGGATCTCTTTCCCAGATTCTTGGATACACCTGGCTTGGTAAACATAAAATGAATTACTGATGACTTTGAGATTATTTTACTTGACTGTTTATTAATTGACACCCATAGCGCCATTACAATGGTGTTCTCACTCACACAAACATTTTCCATTTAAGATCGACCAAGACTTCACAATGATCTTTGGTGAAGAGGTGTCTGGTAAATTCCTATGCAAGTGGCCAACATTTTTCAAACCAAGAGTCATCGCAGATTGCTGCAAGAATCTAACCCCGAGTCCGCATGTGGATGAGCTACTTCTGTCTGCACAACAGGAGTCTGATGATGGTGGTAAGTGTTAATTGAACAGACACAGATTGCACATGCCTTTAGTGTACACAACAAAAGAGGACATTGTTGTGTTCTTTCGTGTTTTTGGCCCCTTTACTACAAATCACCTTACTGCTAACCATATTCAATACATGGTGTAATTTAAGAAAACTTTACTATAACTGATGCTGTAATGCTTATAATGAAATAAATTACATTTTATAGTGTCAATTCTAATTCTGCAGTGTGGCATTCAGAAGAGTGGGACTCTGAGATGGCTGCCATCCTTCTGCTGCTTCACCTCTTGCCACCAAAAGTTAAAGGCAAGAAGGCCGGCAAGATGAGTGCATCGGAGGCTGCTACACGCCTGATCAAGTTCATGAAGGTATTTTCTTAGGACTGCACATTACTGATGCAAGGTTTTCATATCAGCTGATGTAAGGTTTTCAGGAGCCAATATGGCAGGTTAATTGGGGGGGTGCATTTAAATTGTTTTCATCCATCTATTCATCACACAAAAATAAATGAATGTTGTGTACATTGATAGATCAATCCCTGAATTCAGTCGCACATGAACTCAAATGACTTAAGTAAAAACATTTTCTATCTCTCAGGTGGGGTCAAGCATGGAGACCTTCCTTAAAGAAACCGGCCCCAGACAACCCTTTCTTCTTGGTGTCGGAGAAAGAAGGAACAGCATCCAGGATTTTTATGTCATCCTGGACCAGAAGGCCATTCCCTGCAGGATGCAGACTCCAGTTGCTGCCTTTGATGAGCTCTTCAAGGCACATTATGCTTTTGCCGTGTCATATGATGATGCGCTGTCCAGCTTCTTCACCTTCATCCAAACCACCGTGTATGGCATCGACGTCGGCAAAGTGAAAGAGAGTCCTCGGGTGAAAGAAATCAGAGCGAGGGTTCTTCACTCTGAAGTTTGAAAACTGATACATTTTGAACAGAAATGTACACATGTTACATTTGCAAGGTACGCCACACCAGTTGTTCAATGTTATTTAGACATTTGAAGTTTGAGCATGGATTGTATCCGGGAAGGTCTCTGCGCTTGAACTGTGGAGAGCCTGGTTGTTCATTCGTTTTTTGGACATATTCTGGTTACCAACGTCACCTATCTCGAGCACATAAAGAATGCCTTGATCCAGATCCCGTCAGCAGTTATGTATTTGAGCCTGCAGCTGGACCTTCCTCACCAGTGAATGTGGATCCTCCTGTGAGGGTCACTACACATGTTCCAGTTGAAAAGAAGAATATACTGGACATGTGCAGCTCTGTTATTGCTCAGGTTCAAGCTTCAGGTGTTCCTGAAAGTACTGTGCAGTATTTAGTTGGCTCAATGGAGGAACTGGTTAATGACATCCATGCTCACACAAAGGAAGCTGTTGTTAATTGTTTGTCTTCTGATGCATCAAGAGAAACTTTGGATAAAGTTCAGAGTTGTTTTGATCAACTAGAAAACCCATTTTCATGTCTTAACACACAATCTAAAAGGATGAGGCATTTTGAAAAGAAATGGAATATAGTAGAACCTGTAGAGCATGTTCTGGGTGTCCGTTTTGATGCAAGAAGAGATAGAATAACAGGCACGTATAGGCAAGTTCCGGTCAATGATAAGTTCATGTATGTACCTATCCGGGGGTCTCTCTCATCTATGTTTAGTAACAGTGAAGTCTGTAACAGTTTCCAAGAAGTAAAACCACACCAGGAGGGATTTTACAGAGATATAAGTGATGGGTCCTATTTTAAAAATCATAGTTTATTTTCTCACCAAGAACCTGCTCTTCAGATACAGCTCTACTATGACGATTTTGAAACTGCCAATCCATTGGGCTCAAAAAAGGGAGTGCACAAACTTGGATGTGTTTATTTTGTTTTGAGAAATTTATCACCAAAGCTCAATTCTGTGTTAATGAACATTCATCTTGTCGCTCTCTTTCACTCAGAGGATCTTAAGAAATATGGGTTTGAGCCAATTCTGAAGCCACTTATTGATGACCTCAAGATTTTGGAGACTGAAGGAATACAGTTGCCCTTTTCAGCTACACCTGTGAAGGGTTCAGTCATTCAGGTTACAGGAGACAATTTAGCTCTACATGCTCTTTTTGGTTTTGTTGAATCATTCAGTGCGACGTACTGCTGTAGGTTATGTTTAACTGATAAAAGTGAATATCAGTCAGTTTTCAGTGAAGATCACCCAGGTTTAACTCTACGTTCAAAAGACCTTCATGTTGAGCATGTTCGTGTCATCCAGGAAAATCCTGCTTTGAGATCAACATTTGGTGTCAAACGAGACTGTCCACTCAATTCCCTCCAGTTTTTCCATTCATCAAACAATTATGCTGTAGACATAATGCATGACCTGCTAGAAGGAGTGGTGCAATATGAGTTAAAGCTTGTTTTTCAGTATTTGATCAAAAATTCAATATCTTTAAGTTCATTGTCTGAAAGAATTGTTGGCTTTAATTATGGATACACACAAAGAAAGAACAGGCCAGGTGGGCTTAAGCTGGATGACAACAGTAAAGATCTTGGACTTAATGCTATCCAGGCTTGGTGCCTCCTACGCAATGTCCCGCTGATATTTGGAGATTTAGTTAAGAGAGGATACTTGTTGGCAATTGTTACTCCTTTTAATTCAAATTGTAAACATTGTGTTTTCACCAATTATAACTCATGGTATGACTTGTTATTTGAAACATTTAATTTTTGAACATCACAAACTTTTTAAATCTATCTTCCCAGAGCACAATCTCATTCCAAAACATCACCATATGATCCACTACCCAAGCTGTATTAGAAGAATTGGACCGCTCATACACATTTGGTGCATGCGGTTTGAAGGTAAACATAATTTCTTCAAGAAATCTGTAACAAACTTCAAAAATATTGCTAAGACTCTGGTTAAGAAACATCAGGCTCAGTTAGCATTCCATTTTGAAAACTTTTATTTTCAAAGATTACAGTTTGGTCCGATCTCCGAAGTCCTGGTTAGCAGTATAGAGGGTGGAGAGGTGCTGAATAAAGCTTTTGATGTGTCATCCGTTCCCACCACTTCCTGGGTCAAAAACTATGGCACAGAGTATCAAGTTGGGATGTATGTGGTTACTGGAGTTGAAAATGAGATGCCTTTGTTCAACAGGATTGACAGTATAATTGTTAAAGACAACAATGCCTATCTTTTGATTTGTAAAGTCTCTGATATTTTTTATGATGATCATTTAAATGCGTTTGGTATTGAGGAGAAAAAAATGGTTTTCACAGTGATCTGTGTAAATGACCTGGTATATTACAGACCTTGTGATAGGCAATTTTCATTTGACACAGATGACCAAGTGTACCTTGTTCCATGCTGTAATTATATGTGAATCCATGCAGTTATTTGTTAATGTGGTGTGGTGGCCATTTAAAAAAAAAAAAAGACTATTTTTCTAAAGAAGTGTTTGCCTGTGTATGTTTTTGTGATAGGTTTGGTGGGTGGGGTTTATTGGTAGTCAAATTTTACTGAATGCATTGGTAGTCAGTGTAGCATTTTCAACCGGAGTCAGTGTAACCTTTTATTAAAATGACACTAGTGTAGAGTACTATTGACACTACACATATTAGCTAGTGTTAACTTTGAACTCCCTACAGTGTAGAAATAACTATAGCTGAGTGTAAGTACACTAACACTGACACTATACATGTGTTAGTCAGTGTTAATTTGGAACTCGCTACAGTGTTAAAATTACTAGACCTAAGTGTAAAAATATACACTGACACTAGTGTAGAGTGCTAATGACACTTCACAAGTGTTGAGCAGTGTTAATTTTGAACTCCCTACAGTGCTGAAATAACTATAGCTGAGTGTAAAAAAACTAACACTGGTGTTAGTGTTAAATCAACACTGAAAAGAGTGGACGCATATACACACTTTCTTGGTGTTAAATTTAACACTCTCAGAGTTGATTTAACACTGGCTTTTTTGCTGTGTATTGATTGATATATGCAAACACATTCATGACAATTAATCAAATCATGTTTTGCTTCAAGAATTCATGAAAATTAAGCTAAACAATTTTTTTACAAAACACCAGTAGTAGTATGACCAGGAGCAGACTGCTGATGTGTGGAGTGATTATGGAGTGATTATGATGCATAACAGTGGAGCTATTGATTGATATATGCAAACACGTTCATGACAGTTAATCAAATCTTGTTTTGCTTCTAGAATTCCTGAAAATTAAGCTAAACCAATTTTCTCCCAAAAAAACAGTAGTAGTATGACCAGGAGCAGACTGCTGATATGTGGTGTGATTTTGGAGTGATAATAATGCATAACCGTGGAGCTATTGATTAATATTTCAAAATTATAATCATGAACATTTCGCCAAACATACTTTTTACACAAAAAAGCAGTTGTAGTATGACCACGAGGACACATTTGGTGTGTGGAGTGATTTTGGATTTAAAATATTGCATAACAGTGGAGCTATTGATTAAGATTTCCAAACACATTAATGTAAATGATTTTTTTTATTTTTATGAAATAATTCATTAGAATTAAGCACAACCAACTTGATCCAAAACAGCAGTTGTAGTATGATAATAGGGACACTGTTAATGTGTGGAGTGATTTTTTAGTGATAATATTGTATAACAGTGGAGCTATTGATTAATATTTCAAAACACATTCATGACAATTAAGCAAAACCTGTTTATCTTTAAAAAATCAAGAAAATTAAGCACAACCAGTTTTCTCAAAACAGCAGTTGTAGTATGACAATAGGGATACTGTTGATATGTGGAGTGATTTTTGAGTGATAATATTGCATATCATCGGAGCTATTGATTCATATTTCAAAACTAATTCATTAAAATGAAGCAAAACTTGTTTTTCTTAAGAAATTAATGCAAATCAAGCACAACCGATTTTCTCCAAAACAGCAGTAGTAGTATGGCCAGGAGGGGACTGTTGATGTGTGGAGTGATTTTGGAGTGATAATATTGCATAGCAGTGAAGCTATTGATTAATATTTCAAAACTCATTCATGAAAATGAAGCAAAACCGGTTTTATCCAAAACAGCAGTAGTAGTATGACCAGGAGCAGACTGCTGATATGTGGTGTGATTTTTGAGTGATTATACTGCATAACAGTGGAGCTATTGATTGATATATGCAAACACATTCATGACAGTCTTTCGTTTAAGAATTCCTGAAAATTAAGCACAACCAATTTTCTCCAAAAGAACAGTAGTAGTATGACCATGAGGGGACTGTTGATGTGTGGAGTGATTTTGGAGTGATAATATTGCATAACAGTGGAGCTATTGATTGATATATGCAAACACATTCATGGCAATTAAGCAAATCCTGTTTTGCTTCAAAAATTCCTGAAAATTAAGCAAAACCAATTTTGTTCAAAACCGCAGTAGTAATATGACCAGGAGCAGACTGTTGATATGTGGAGTGATTTTGGAGTGATAATAATGCATAACAGTGGAGTTATTGATGAATATGTCAAAATTATAATCATGAAAATCTCGCCAAACCAAATTTTTTAAAATAATGCAGTTGTAGTAGGACCAGGAGGACACAGTTGATGTGTGGATTTTTATTTTTTAGTGATGATGCATAACAGTGGAGCTATTGATTGATATTTCCAAACAAATTCATGACAATTGAGCAAAACATCTTTCGTTTAGAAATTCCTGAAAATTAGGCACAAACAATGAACTCCAAAACAGCAGTAGTAGTATGATCAGGAGGGGACTGTTGATGTGTGGAGTGATTTTGGAGTGATAATATTACATAACAGTGGAGCTATTGATTAAAATATTTCCTAACACATTCATGACAGTTAAGCAAAACCTCTTTCGTTTAAGAATTCCTGAAAATTAAGCACAACCAATTTTCTCCAAAACAGCAGTTGTAGTATGACAATAGGGATACTGTTGATATGTGGAGTGATTTTGGAGGTATAATATTGCATAACATTGGAGCTATTGATTAATATTTACAAACACATTCATGAAAATGAACCTTAACCTGTTTTGATTAAATAATTCATTAAAATTGAGCAAAACAGCAGTTGTAGTATGACCAGTAAGAGACAGTTGATGTGTGGAGTGATTTTGGTGTCTACATACAGTGTAACAATGGAGTTATTGATTTTTGTTTGTAGCCTCTCTCTTTGCAGACGCAAACTTTGCAGACGCTCCCTGCGAATCTGTCTGTTCGCTGGCTGCTCGTAGAGATCAAAATTATGCATTCAGCGCGGAATATTGCTTGTTCTGTTACAAAACGTTTTTTTTTCTTTCTTGTAGCCCGTAGTATATGCTTTTATGATGTGAAAGAGGCATAATTTGTGTTTGAACAACGTTTCGTCTCTTACTTATTGATCGCGGAAGTCCGAATCTGTGAATATCTTTCTAACTTTACCTAAGTCGTAGACTGAGACGATCCACTGATTGCTCATTTTGTATTGACATGTATTGACAGGAAAATGTATATATTCGATCTATAAATCCCCAACTGTATCTATAAATACAGAGGATTCGGCACCTCTTGAATCTGCAGATGACCGTCTGATGTGAAGTGACAAGTGGACATGAACCTGTCTCTAAGTCTTCTCACTTTTTCGTCAGCGATGTCATCCTTAGTGGGAAAAACAAGAACTTCACATATGCGCCATCTTCTTTAACTCAATAATGATTTGAAATAAGTTTTGGGAGAAATATGAACGGAAAAGGGGGAGAAAATAAATCGTGGGGAGGTCTCGATTTAAGAAATTATTTGGTAGATGCTGACGTTTTTAAAAGTTATGGAATATTGTACTCACGCTTATCCCAAGTTTCTTCATCATGTGTCGAAAAAAGTTATCTAACTCCTTTTCTTTAATGTAGCCCTGATCTAAATATAAAAACACAGTATTTTTTATATGAATGAATTTTGTAATAAACGAATTATTATAATATAGTATAATAAACAGAAATCAAGACAGCCATCCTACCATAAATATCAAAGTGCTGCCAAATCTGTAAAAAACCCGCAGCGTCCAAGCAGTTAAAAGCGCTGTCCATAGTATCGCTCTCTTAAAGCTTCACTTCGCGCGAAAAAATATACACTCAATAACTTTGTAAAGAAGAAAAACTTGTATCCACCGCAAACAAATCCTGAATAATTGTAGGCCTATTTATCAGTTCGAAGGAGTTTTTTGTATGATGAGCTATCCTTTTTGGTGGTTATGACTGAATCACTTTGACAATGCCAAGTGAGCTCTGACGATCTCCCAAGGGGGCGTTTCTATCATTTGCGTTCAGTAATCCAGTATTTTCCTGGTTGATTAACATTCATACAGCACTCCTAGTGGATTGTATCGTCGTGTATTGTACCAACTCAAATCTAGCATTCCTAATTTGTACCTTCTTCATATGAATTTCATACGTCTAACGTTTAAAAACCAGGACTATTGATTACTCTAATAGGTAAATACCCTTATAGTAATAAAACAACTATTGATCGATTTGTAAAACAATTTTTTATTGTAACAAATATACATATGCTGTGTATTGACCGTTACACAGATTACCTGGCTTCGGAAATACATGCAATTTCCTGGTAATAAAATCTGAAAGCATGTTTTGTAAAAATAGAGGATTAACAACCCATCACCAGACGCTTCTTTATATATCTACTGTATATATATTCTTCAATTGCGATCCAAAATATTTAAAAGTTTAAATATTTCTATGTGCCTGTAATAATAAACCCCATTCATTTCATGAACAAACATATTTCTCTTAACATGTTGACTATACATTTTTACATAAATAAACACTCCAATTGGTCACATGTCAAAGTATGCCTTGTACAGTATCCTAAATATGCTCCTTGACCAGACCTTGATGGGGATATCTGTTTTATGTGATTCTCTATGTCGACATTCACCAGATACGGGTTCTGTTTGTCTTCAGACCATCTGTGGGTCTAACAGTAGTTCAGAGTAATTTGTCATGTTCGGATCTGTTCTCATCCAGCCTCTACATCCTTCTCTCTGTCACCTGTGTATTGGTTCACTTCTATACACAGACTCACATCTATAGAGAATGGCTCAGAGCCCTATACCATCTCACTGGACATTATAGTGTTCATCCAGGGAGATGGATGGAGAACCAGGACTGTCTCTCTATAGAGGGATAGTGTCAGCGCTGGCTTGGCCTTCCAATTCTCCAGGCCCCATCTCTTTTCTTGTGCCCAGGCCCAGGCTCTCCTCCTGGGGATCGCTCGCCGCTTCCTCCACATCAGAGCTTGGAGGGATGGAAGGCTCCAGCATGGACAGCGGCCCTGCCATGCGTGCTATGAGAGACAACTTCAAGATTAGCAAACAGCACGAAGATACAACATGATCACATTTTATGTTTTTGGACTTGAATTAATCCACACACCATACGCAGGAAGAGACTTGGTGCGCTCTCGATCTACTTCCTGGTCAAGTGACAGCTGGACAGACCTCTTCAGAGAAGACCACGGTCTCTCGACAAAAGTGGGCGTGTCCAGCCCAAAAGCTTCATCAACCGGATAGGATTCTGTGGTCAGC
The DNA here is from genome assembly GCA_030340685.1 of Protosalanx chinensis. Taxonomy (NCBI): domain Eukaryota; kingdom Metazoa; phylum Chordata; class Actinopteri; order Osmeriformes; family Salangidae; genus Protosalanx; species Protosalanx chinensis. The sequence continues at coordinate 6,482,595 of CM059334.1, read as the reverse complement.
TCCACTGAGGAAGCAAGGAGGAGCAGACATGAGAGAGATGAGATATAATTCATGAAGAGGAGAGGAAAAAGTGCAGTGGGGGAGTATGGAGCACCCACCAGCCAGGGGAGAGGGTAGGCCTGCCACACTGCAGGATGAGCCCTCCCTCTCCTGGTCCGACAGCACCCTCTTCAGGCGAGGAGCCGGAAGTGGCGCTTTAGCTGAGGAGCTGCCAGCATGGACTTCAGGACGCCCATCTGAGAACAAGAGGGGAGATGAGCAAAACACTATGACGTCCCACGCTAGCCACCGTCCCAAGAGGTTGTTTGGAGTTTATGTCAGAATCTACTCCTCTCTCTCACTTCCCCTTTTTGTCCAGTCACACATGTCCTGTATCTCCCTTTGTCTTCCCCGCTCTCCCTCCCTCACACCCACCACCCTCCCTCATAGTTGTCAAACGCTTTGCAATTAAAAGTTATTTTCCGAAATCACCTCCGCTGCACCCACCAAGGCTGTGGCTGGAGCTGGTTCGAGGGCTGAGGGGTCCTGAGTTGAGGTGTACCAGAGGCGGCTTTGAAACCTGCGGCGAAACTGGGTGGAGCCATGACCTGGGGTTTGGGTCAGGGTCTTGCCTGCTCCTCTGGCTGTCAGGCTTGGCTAGGGAGGTTCAAACAAAGGCAAATCAAGGCACGCACTGTCAATTAACAGTAAAAAGAAGTCTGCTACCTTTTAAATTGCATTAATTAATCTCACCAGGTTTGCTATCTGTCTTGGATAAGGGGAAATCAGACTGCAGAAACACAAACAAACAGAAATGGGATTGATTAAATAACGTAGAAGTTAGCAGCCAAGGTAGGAAGGACACTTTGGTTCCAGTGCTGACAACTGGAGAAATCTGGGAGGGATCAGTCCTCAGTCCTCTTAGAAGCAGCAGAGAAACCCAGAATTTTCCTGGGAGTAGACAGGGTAGAGCCCCTTCTCTGACATAATACCACACAGTCACGCTAGTACAGAGACAGAATGAAAAATCAAGGAAGAATGTAGAGAGCATTTAGACATGGTCGATGTCTCAATCCACCTACCTTGTGAGCGGCCATCTTGGCTTTCATCTCAGCCAGTAGGTCCACGCCCATACCCCCCATGACAGGGACCCCAAAATGCCGTCCGGCACAGTGGCCCAGCTTCCCTTCCCCCTGGTGAGGATGGTTCTCCTTAGAGGGGTCTGGGGTGGAGCACTTTCTGGACCTATCAGGGGAGGTCTCGCTGGGTTCAGCCGGCAGAGGCATTGGGTGCTCTGAAAGTTGAACCTTGGGTGACATGGGTTCCTCTGTTGCCATGGCGACGGCAGGGGTGGAGGGGTGCGGAGGGGTGGCGATGGCACCCACTCCCTGGCTCTTCTCGGAACGCGGGGAACAAGACTTAATGAGATTGAGGAACCCACTCTTCCTGGATTCACGCCTCTTCTCCGCCCCTTCCTGGGAGTGGGAGGAGCTTCGCAGACTGGAACGTCTGATTGGAGGAGAGATTTATTAACTTTGGTGGTTTACTAGTTAACTTAGTCATTTAATTAGTTGAGTATCTAAGAATGTGAGAGATTTACTGATTAGTTGGTTGATTTGTAAATTTAACTATGTTTTGATTGGTTGATGGCTAAGTTAGAAGATGGATTGTGGGACTCACTTGAAACTCAGTTTTGTGACCTTTTTGTAGAAGAACTCATCCACGCCCTCATCCACCTTTGCCATAATTAAATTATTCTCCACTTCCTGTGCAGCAAAGCTGTTGTCAGGCTGAAAACACAAGTCAGTAAGAGTTCAGAAACAAACCAGGACAGGAGTGGGGGGACAGGAGAGAGAAGCAAGGAGGATTAAGAGGTCTTACAACAGTACGGCTGGGCTTGCTTCTCTTCTGGGGTTTGGGCCTCGTCTTTGTGTGGTGCTCCAGCCTGCAGACCTCCACAGTGGGCAGCTCCCCAAAGTATCCATGCTCCTCTTCCAATGGGGTGGGAGGGGGCGGGTCCTCCAAGTGGATAGGCACCTCCTCCAGGGCCTTGTCAAGGTCAAACTCCATCTCTACGGAAACCAAACAAGGTAAAACTCCAGCTAGTTGGAAATCAAACATTTACATTTATTTATCCAAAGCGACTTACAAGAGAGAGCTTTTACAAAGAGCATCGGTCACTGAGCATAGCAACGTGATAGAACCCGAACACAGTGGGCTTTTAGATCGTGAAACATACATCATGAGAACCAATAAGTGCCAAGGGAAGAGCTATAAAAGCATATCACAACGATAGTACACAACAAAGTCTAACGCTCTGAGGTCAAATCTGTCAGTCTCAAAGGAGGTTAGCGGTTGGCTCTCCCAGTCAGACAGCAGAGCAGATCCACCCTCCTGTCTAGCTGATGGTTCTGCATAGCAACACTTACCAAAGGCCACAGACACCGGCCGCAGCATCCTGCACATGATGCTCTTCCTCTTGGACTTGGGGGTCATCTGGGGGTCACACGCACACACACACGTGCAATATGAATGTAGAACATTCGGATCAAACATCCAGTTACAGTTTTTGCCTATTGCTTGAACACTTTTTTCGGCTCACTCGGCTCATCTTTCTAAAACTTTACACACAAGCACACAAGACATTATAATCATGGCCTGTCCACGAGGGAGGCTGGGCAAATTGTCCACTTTAACCTCAACCTATCTTCCAGTATCTCACCTGGTATCTCTCCCCCCCCAGTCTCTCTCCTTGCTTCACTCTTCTGCCCCCCCATCCCATTTCTGAACTCTTTTACTGACATCTACAGTGCGGTCAATAAGTACTTGATCACCCTGTGATTTTATAAGTTATCTCACTTAGATAAGATGGAGGGGTGTAACATATCAAGATTCTGGAGTGGCCTAGCCTGCAGTCTTCAGACCTAAATCCAATAAAAAAAACTTTGGAGGGAGCTGAACCTCCGCATTGCTCAGCGACAGCCCCGAACTCTGACAGATCTAATTCTTATTTGACACAGTAATATACAAACAGGTAAGTTGCTTGGGATAAAAGCGTTAAATATTTATCTAAAGTTAAATTGATCAATAAAAAAATAAATCGTACAATGTGATTTCTTGATTATAATTTTTTCCGATTCTGTCTCTCACAGTGGAAATGCACCTAAGATACACATTTTAGACCTCCATGTGGGAGAACTTGCTAAATCACAGGGTGATCAAATAATATGTCAGTATGTCAAACTAAAAACGTAAAAAATCCTTTGTCAAAATGCCAGTTTGATAATAAATGATACACACTTGCATCATATGAATACCTTAAGTGCAAAGTATCAGGTATGGTTACACTGTGTTTAAGGAATAGGAACAAAAGCTTCATGTTTTGTTAATTTGGTCTAAGCATGCGTTTATAGTCTTCAAGCAATAAGCAAAAACTGCACATACATACAGTATGTTGTACAGTATGACACAGTTCACCATTCACAGTTTTCATACCAGGCAAGTGTCCATCTTCTCCTGGATCTCAGCCTGGTTCTGGACCTTAGCATGGATCTGGTTCTGGGACGGTCTGGGAGCTTGGCTCCTGGGCTCTGGCTGGAGTACAGTCTCATCCAGGACTACAGTCTCCTGGGGCCCGTGATGCACAAGAGGCTGGGTCTTCCTCATGAGGTGCCCCGCCTAAGGGGGAAGGGGGGGGGGGGGGGGGATGAGCGGACAGGAAATGCAAAGAGAGAAGGGGAGAGGTGTGAATGAAATTGGGATTTCCTGTATGCTTACATCAATCACTAATCAATCAAATTGGATACTAGTTAGAATATTTCTCATGTGAGTTTGCCAATAATAACAATTAGATTGTGCTTATGTGCCAGGGTTAATAAAGGTTTGGGGTCAGGAGAAAGAGAGCTCCACCTATGATCTCTAGTGATTTCTCATGATCAAAGAGTGGTCATGAGTTGGAGGCAGTGAATCTCTTTCTCTGAGACTGTTGTCATTACTGCCTGACTGTCACTATCTGTGTTTACATTCTTGTGCCCTCCGGCTCTCAAAACGGGGAGGGACATGATTGAGAGCTAAGCATTGCGTTGTCTTCATTTATTGTCAGAGGTCTGATTTTCTCTCCCAATCTGCAGATTTATAAATACTTATTGAAATCCAGAACTCAACTGAACTTAGTCACTCCGTTTAGGAAGAGACGACAAACCCTTTTTTCAACAGAGGGGGGGGGGGGAAGAAATATTAAATATTCATCCATATGAAAGCGATCAGAAGGTCGCTGGTTTGATTCCTGGCTGAAGAAACATGACATTGTGTCCTTGGGCAAGGCACTTCACCCTACTTGCCTTGAGGGCAATGTCCCTGTACATGCTGTAAGTCACTATGGATAAGAGCATCTGCTAAATGACTAGATGTAAATGTAAATATTTCTCAAAGATGAAACAGAGAGAGGGAGCTGGAGCTGAGGAGAGGAGGAAACGACCCAGCACTCACCAGAGTGTGTTGGGAGACAGACAGAGACTCCAGGATTTCATCCACGATGCGGTCTGACAGCAGCGAGGCCATACACAGCTTCACCTCACTGTCAACAGGAAGTCACAAAGGAAATAAAACAACCCCTCCATCCTGAACCCTGCACCAACCAAGCACCAATGATCACCCCCAGTGTAACCCATTTAGACACATGCTCACTTGCGACAACTGAAGTGAGTGAGTGTATGTGAGTGTATGTTTGTCTGTGTGAGTGTACATGTACAGGGAGTGTACATTGCACAGGGAGTGTACATTGCACAGTGTACAGTGTTGTTTTTTTTGCAGGCCCCTCTGGGATATTCTGATTCTGAGTGAGATGGCTGAGCGGATTAAGGCGTTGGCTTCATGAGCCAAAGGTTGTGAGTTTGAACCCCGGCTGTGGCTATGTGATGTGTCCTTGGGCAAGGCACTTCACCCTACTTTCCTCAGGGAGAATGTCCATGTACTTACTGTAAGTCGCTTTGGATAAAAGCGTCTGCTAAATGAGTATTTACTTATTTATTTACACGTGTCTGCGTAAGTACATGTGTATGTCTGGGCGATTGTGTGCGCACCTGATCTTGTTGACGACGTCCACTCCAGCTTGCTCCAGCAGCGTGCTGGTAATGAAGCTGCGGGGGACAGCCATGCAACCCGAGGCGCCCCGCACCAGCTCCTGCAGCAGGCTTCTCCTTTTCATTACATGAGGACACAGGCCCTCGGCTGTCTCTACCATTGACTGCAGCAAGATCTGGAGGAGGGAGGGAGGGGGAAAGGGGATTAGACAAAGGAGGCACATGTTGAAAGAGAAAGATAGAAATACAGAGATAGGAGGGACCGAAGTAGAGAGAGAAAGAGGAGAGTATACCATGTATAGAAAGAAGGAAGTGTATTAAGTGTTGATGCATCCATGGAAGAAACAGTTCCAGATGGAACTAATCGTGGCATTTCCAGTTACCTGTAGCTGTTCGTCCATGACCCTGGTCAGCTCCCCAGCCATGGCTTGCAACTGGTCCTTTACTGGGCCCATGTAGGCCTCCTCGCCTCCCCCAGCCCCCCCAGGGGGCCCCTGCAGGTGGTACAGCTTAGGCAAAAGCTGAAGAACACAAGGAGAGAGAGAGAATGTTCCTATCCTTATAGTCTCCGCATCCCATATAGCATAGCCACTGTTACTGGTTCAAAGTTTGTATTTTGAGTTCTACCACTGAACCGAGGTAAAAGCTTAAGTCTAATGTTCCACACCTACGTGTTCCACAACAAGGCTAATGTACTGACCCTTTGGGTGCTTAAAACTATTCTAACGATGAAGGTTCCACTCATGGTTCTGATTCAGCCAAACGTTCTAAGAGGATCATGTGGGGTTCTGACCGTTTTGGAGTTCCTGGCGTCCTTCATAAAGTTCCCCGCTGCCCTCATGTCCTCCTGAACGGCATCTGACTCAGAAAACCGGAGGGAGTTGAGGTGGTCCTGCACCTTCACACACATCCGGTCCATCATCTGGGGAGGCAGGTCAGAGGTCAAGGGTCAGTCAAAAGATTTGAAAGTCAAGATCAACGTTCGGGTTTGTAAAGTAGAGTAGATGAATAGTAGAGTAGATGTTAGAAGGTCGCTCAGAGTATTGGGGGTGTTCACACACACCAGCCTAGAAAGGCCACAAGGTGAACGTGGGTCAAGGGTCATTGGTGCTGGAGGAGGGCTCACCTGCTGAGTTGTGGAGGTAACGATGCCTTGCTGCAGCCGATAGGCCTGCTCCTGCAGGTACTTACGTGTCTCATGGTTCCTCAGGAGATACTGCTCCATCTGGACACACACACACACACTCTCTAGACTACTGGTCCAGATTCACAGTAGACCTTCATCCTACTGGGGGCAGATACATTGACAAAGAACCCCTGACCTTTAGCAGCGCATCCTCAGTCTTGTCGGGGCTGGCTTTGAGAGCCTGGGCGGCATCGATGATGGGCATGGGCATGAAGCGGATGGTATAGTTTCTGACAGGAAAGAAGAAAACAGCACTTCCTGGTTACATAGACATAGTAGTACATTGGTTCTAATCCCTCAATCAGTGTATGATTGTGGATGTTCCACAGCTGCAGACAGAAGTAAGTGAGAAGTGAAGAGGTGAAAGATCAGAGATGACGGGCAGATATACTTTTCCAGGGCGGATGCCACATCCTGGAGGCCCTGAGGACTGATGTTGTTCTTGTCCCAGACAACAGTCCTGTAGACACAGACAGTGTCAAAAAACGTACATACAAACATTGTCAATAAAGTCACAGGTGCTGTCAACAAAGTTTAATACAGACAAAAATCTATAAAGCTATTTATGATGACGTTAAAGTTATATACAGACAGTGTCAAAGTTACACACAGCCTCTGCGCGGCCCCTCACTCTTGGCCCTTGACAGCCTGCTAACCTGAGCTTGGTGTTGATCTGCAAGGCCTTGGCCAGCATCTTGGCCCCCATATCACCCATGGCATTGCCACTGAGGTCCAGCTTGGTCAGACTGCTGTTGCTGCCCAGGGCGTTGAGGAAGAGGGTCAGGTCTGTTTTCAACCTGGAGTCGGCCAGGGACAGTGAGGTCAAGGGCTGTAACAGAGAGGAGAGAGTGGTGATGGAGGGGTACAACCACCTATATGATAGACTATTCTCGCTGCTGCTGTCTGATAAATGTTATCCAAGCATGTGAGCACAGACTAAGAGACTCACAACTATTATTACCCGGCCATTAGGCTACTCCTCTATCAACCTTAATCGGTTTTATATGTATTTATCGGCACTCCAAACATTATGTTTATATTTACATTCATATAATTTCAATATCTCTTTGCAGCTGTATAAAGTATATTTTGTCTCTGCTGCTAATGTTATTTTTTATGACTTTCAGTTCACACTGAGAGTGAAGAGAATAAAGAATGAGAAAGAAAGAAAATAGACTGAAAGAAAGAAAAAACAGACTGAAAGACATAATCTTGCTGACAAGATTACAGTTAACTTACAGAGTCCTCTTCCTGGATCAAGTGCACCAGGTTTTCCAGGACTTGGGACAAATTCCTGATTAGATGGAAAACAACCTCTTAGGAAGCATTAATTGGCTAACAGGTTGGCATTCAGTTGATTGATTGGTCAGCTGATTAGCTTTTTATTTTATTTTTTGGGGGTTGTTTCAATGTTGCCCGTTAATGCACTGCTTGACTGTTCTAAAACCCCACACATACTTGGATTTTATGTTGTTGAAGTTCTTCCCCAGGGAGAGGTGTCTGATGGAGCGGTTCTTGGCCAGCCACACCAGCAGAGTGGTCAGGTCTGAGTCCAGACCTGAGCAGCACAACAACAGGAACACTAGATATGATGCTATATAGAAATGGAAATAGACCAATGAGAGGGGTGTGAGGGTATTTGTTACCGTTGTCAGAGATGTCCAGGCTGGAGATGTTGGGGATCTCTGCTATGCAGCCTTCCAGGATCTGAGATCCTCCAGACCGCAGCTAGAACAGAGCAACACCAACACTAGAATCAGGGGATTCTTATATAAAACAATCAGACATTATGCTTAGTGTTGCTGTATCAATACATAAACATAATATGAATACATGGATATTACAGTTTTTGCCTATTTCTTGACACATGCTTAGACCAAAGTAACAAAACTCGAAGCTTTTGTTACTACAACTTAAACACAGTGTAACCATACCTTAAACAAAAGTGCTGCTTTGCACTTTGGTTGCAATTCTAAAAAACACTCGCTCCAGCGCACTACACACTATTTCATACATAAGACACTTCAGTCATAAAGGAAATGTCATTGGTACCATTGGGAAAAACACATCTATTCAAAAGACACTATGTGATCGTAAACATTTAGACACACACCTTAAAACACTTTACAAAATGTATCACCAATCAGCCAATCACAAATAGGCATCGATACACACACCCAAAACAAGTTCATGTTTTCTTTTCCCCCAATAGCCATTTACCCTTTTTTACAGTAACTTTAGATTTTTTTGCTCAATTTGATGTTTTGTGATTCTGTTTTTGTTTATTTCTGTAATAATGTATTTTTTCTTTGATTGATTACTGCAGAAATTATACTTTTGAGGTTTGCAGAAGACTGTCAGAGAAAATGAAGATAGAAACACAAAGACTGCAGTGTTTTATATAAAATACACTAGTGTGGAGCTGCTAATCTGAAAGCGTCTTCATATGATGTGTGTATCATTTTGTCATCAAAGTGGAATTTTGACAAAGTATTCTTAGGTTTTGACAGCAGAGTTCCAATTTGGCAGAGATGTGAATGGTTTATGTCCCAGTGTTGTGCCTGTGTGTAAAGTTTTGGAATGATGAAAGAGTGTCAAGCAAAAGGCAAAAACTGTAATAAGTAATTTAAGTGAACTACTCTTTTAATGGCACTTAGAAATATCAGCTGCTGTTGTTGTTCAGAATCGGAATTACTTCATTAATTCCCGAGGGGAAACTCTTTAGTGTGTTGTTTGCTTCCTACAAGTGGACTACTGCTCGTCGGTGCCTGCCTTAAATTTGTAAACGGCCCTTATAGCTCTAACCTTTATTGGTTTCTCACGATGAATGCTTCATAATCTAAATGGAAATTTAATGCAAGCCATCCTGTAGAAGAGAGTCTTACCTCACAGCAGCTGAGGTCCAGGGACACGTCACTCACGTTGGGGTTACAGCCCAGCCCTAGCAGCAGAGCCCTGGACACACACACACAACATACACCATACACAGACACCACACAAACATCACACACACACACACACACGTTACAGTCTGAAAACACTTATTTATCATGGACACATACCCATACACTAGCTGACACTATCTGACAGAGACACACACACACAAGACAGACAGACAAGCAAGCAGGCAGGCAGGCAGGCAGGCAGCTTACTTGAGTGCCTCCAGTGGTAGTCTTGTCCCTGACATGTTGACCATACTCAGGGAGAGAGCACTGCTGAAGAACTGCTTGAAGGAGGGAGGGATGTCCTTACTCCTCCTGAGGGAAACACAAACAGCTTCAGAGAGAGACTCCATGGCCAGGAGCATGTGTGTTGTGTGACCGTGTGAGTCCTGTCTGACCAGGTTTGTGTTGTCTAACCAGATGTGTGTTGTAAGGCCAGGACTGTATGCCTGGTTGCCTGACCTATGAGAGAAGACACTCTTCGACATGTTGAAGACAGAGAGGTGCTTCAGGGATCCTTTCAGGAGAGCGGTGCACACCTGCAGGAATGCAGGAGAACCCAGCCAGTCAACCATGAACCAGTCTGCATCACCTCAACATAATCTACTGAGCATGCTCAGAATTACCTCAAAATCAACCCCACCACACACACACACACACACATCTCACCTGGTCTAAAGAGCAGTCACTGCAGGAAAGGTCAAGGGTCACCAGGCAGTTCTGCTGACTCAGGAAACTGTAGAGGTTCTACATAGAAGAGACACAATTCCGACCAAGGCTAAATGCCCCATGTCTCTAAGTGTGTGTGAGTGACTATCTATGTGTGCAGCTGTCTGCGTCCATGTGTGTGTGTGTGTGTGTGTGTGTGAATGCATGTGTTTTTTTGTGAAAGAATGCTTGTATGTCTAAGATACCGAGAGGTCATCTCCTCTGAGAGAGTTCCCAGACAGGTCCAGGTGTTTGAGCGTAGTAGCCAACACCGGGTTAGCACACAGGGCCAGAGCAAGACAGTTGGTACCTGGAGAACACACACACACTACTGTAATGCCGCTTTTCCACCGCAAATGTAGCACGACTCGACTGTACTCGACTCGACTCGGTTTGGTAGTAAACACGGGTGGTTTTCCACCGCAAATAGTACCGCAAATAGTACTTCCTGGTCGTCGGCGAAAGGGGCGTGACGTAGGCCGTGACGTATTTTTGTACGCGACGTAAATAACACCAACGCAACCCACAAGTGTACAGAACCCACCTAAAACCCTATTATTAATTTTCCCATGTTGACGAACTAGTCTTTTGTAAATTATCTGACTTTTAAAAAGCTTGTAGACTGTTGGTGTAATGGACTGTATCTGATAGTAATAAGTATTAGCTGCGGCGCTGTTGCTTTAAGTCGCTCTCGTGACTTCGTCACACTTTCTGGCCAATCAATGGCCGGCCGTCTGCCGACGTCACCTTTTAGCTCGACTCAGCTCGCTTGGTACCTAGAGCGAGAAGGTACTAAAAAAGTACCCGCTACAAGGTACCAGGTACCATGGAATTGCGGTGGAAACGCCAAAAATGCGAGTCGAGTCGAGGCGAGGCGAGCTGATACCATGCAGTGGAAAAGCGCCATAAGTGATGTCTGGTGCCTGACAGGAAGTGACATCACACAGTTGTGAGGAATTTACATCATAGAATTGTTGGGTTTGGTGTGTGTGTAGGGGCTGGGTTCAGATCCAACCTTTAGGGGAGATGTTGTTTCTGGAGAAGTTCAGATGCTTTACTCCCATTGGCAGCTTGGCCAGCTGTGCACTCAAAGCGGAGACTCCTGGGAAAACAACCCCATAACAACACCGTACAGCTATTGCCTTACTGTCTACAATTCTGTCTTATTATTCATTCATAAATCTGTGTTCCTTCTGTATTGTGTTCTGAGAACAGTCAGAGGTCTGCTACATTGTAATTTCCGATTTAACATTTCTGATTGAATAACGAACACCTGTTGGCTGAATGTTACCTTTTCTATCGATTCTGTCCTCTAGCCTTCATAACTCAGTGTTTGTCTGAACTGATCTTTTTTATGTAGAACCCAGTGTTAAGCTCACTCTCCAACCAGCTGGTTGTCTGACACTTAGAAAACCAGAACTGAAATTTCTTACACAGATTTGTGTCTTATCTCTTTGTCTTTGTCTCTGTATATGTTTGTGTATGTGTGTGTGTGTGTGTGTGTCCTGTACCCTTGTCCTCCAGGGAGTTGCTGGTCAGGTTAAGGGTATGCAGGGATGAGGCTGGATTCTGACAGAGAGCAGTGGCCAGCTTCTGTCCAAAGTCACTGAGGAAAACATGTGACCGTGGTTACTTCCTGGTGTTCACGTGTGTGAGCTTGTATATATGTGCAAGTGTGTGAGCACCTTTTGAGCCCAGCATTCTCCAGTACCAGTTCTTCCAAACAAGCAGATCTGGCAACTACCTTGAGGATCTGCTCACACACATCTGTGGGCTATACACACACACACACATTTACATTTAGTCATTTAGCAGACGCTCTTATCCAGACTTAAAGTAATTACAGGGACATTCTCCCGAGGCAAGTAGGGTGAAGTGCCTTGCCCAAGGACACAACGTCATGTTGCCTTAGCCAGGAATCGAACTGGCAACCTTCTTATTCCTAGCCTGATGGCCTAACCACTCAGACTCCCACAAACCCATGTTACTGTGGACTACAGACAGACATGTATCCAAACAAACAAAAAAGCCCTTTGAACACACCAATCTGTAGTCCTTAGTAGAGAGTTTGGTGAACCAATGGTTGAACTCCAGAACTGCGATGATGCCCACCAGGTCCCTGGCAGAAGAAAACACATTCTACACGTGAACTCGGTAAAACTTCACAGACAGGCGTACACACACACAGACACACACTCTCTCGCTCACACAAACACACACCTGTTCTCCAGGTGTGTGAAGTCCTGCAGGTTCAACTCTCTAGAGTCTTGCGTTAGATAGATGGTGTCCACATCCTGTAGGAACACACACACACAAACACACACACACACACACTAGTACACACCGACCATACTAATATACATCTGGTATTGTTGACTTCTCATGGTATTTACATGTAATATGGTTTAAATCTGGTATTGTTGAAGAGTGATACTGACCCACTGGACTTCCTCCCGGTATGGCAGCCCCATCTGGTCACACAGACACCAGTACATGTGGGAGAAACCACCTGGAGGGGGAGAGGAAGACTGGTTGTATTACTGCCCAGACCATATAGGATGTTAAGGGTTTGTGGAGTTGACACTAGAGGACAAGGGTAGGGATGAGGACTAAAGTGGATAAGTGAAGGATAGGGGGGGAAGGAGAGGAGAGGGAAAAGGAGAAGACAGGATGAGAGGAGGAAGAGAAGAGAACGAGGAAGTTACCACAGGGCCCCAGGTCGGAGGCTTCCTGCTCCTCCCAGACTGCCTGTAGAGCTGCTATCCTCTCTGAAGGAACCAGGCTCAGCTTCTTCATCACCTTCCTTAAACACACACACACACACACGTATAAACATACACACATGCACACACACCCACACGCCCATTATGCATACACACACAGGAGGAAAACACATAAATTATGTCAGCCTTCACCCACAGGCTCCAACTCAGGGATGGTGGATGGAGACCCGCAGCAGAGTGTGTGTGGTACCTACGCTGGGGATACCCTGGGGCAGATCCGATGCAGACAGCTTCCTACGATCCCCACCACCTCATCCACCTCTTCCACACCACCCATCCTTAGGCACCACTGGCCCCGCTCGTGCTCCAGGACCACCTGCAGGGGGAGACACACAACATGGAGACTCTAGGGCCTGGTCTGAAGAGAGAGGAGGTGTCTCTCCAGGGGGAGTTACCTGGGTGGGCTTGGTGCTGGTGACCCCCTGGATGTCCAGGTAGTTGAAGGAGTGTTCGATCTGAAACCATGGCGAAAGGAAAAAGAGTTTAGGGTCCAGTGTTCTCACTCCAGTTGATTTTGATACACATGCCCATGTGCCCATAGGCTGGTGAGTAGGAGCTTTGAAACATCTGTGCTCTTATTGGTCATAGGTGTCAGCTTTTTAGTTTATTTTACAGATGGGCGAAAATCGTGTTAATATATTCAGTCAAAAGCACTGGTAAATATACGCTTAGTCAGCCTTTTTTTCTCTGACACGTTCTCTCTTTCATACACACATACACCAGATTTCCCCTCCCCACACACACAGCTGGCAGAGTAACAGAGGAGGTGGAGTAAGAGGTGGAGGGGAGAGGGGAGAGAGAGAGCAAGACAAAAGGGGAGAGGGGGGAGGGAGAAAGAGAGGGAAATACAGAGGGGGAGAGGGAAGGTCAAACGAATCCTCAAAGTTTGTCTTCCTAGAGCAGCCAGAGGCTCTTCATCTCCTCCCTCTCTCCCCCTCTCACCTCCCTCTCTCTCCCCTCCCTCACTCTCCTTGCCTCCTTCCCTCTCACTCCCACCCCCTCTCTTCCCCTTACTCTCTCCAGCTGTTTGAATCCCTCCATTTTTCCCTCTCTCATCCATAGGCAGATAAGCAACCAGAGACACATGTCTCTGTTTCACACTAAACCACTGTGTACACACACACGCACACACAAGGAGCACTGGCGACCCAAGAGGAAACAAAATTGCCCTCCTGTGATTGTTCAGACAGAAAGTGAGTAACTTCTTCTGTGTTTAGGTCATGAGTTTCAGTGACTTATACTAGATGCTTTCCATTATGTTAAGGTGGCTAGAGTGGCTGGACTGCTGGGGAGTGTGTGCGTTTGTGTGTATGAGTGTGTGCCGGTATGTTTGTGTGTGTTTGTGTGTGCACGTGTGTTTGGGTGTGTAGGTCCCACCATAGACAGACATCTGATATTTTACCCACAATGCAGCTGTAAATATAGCCTGTGGTAAAGGAAAACAGAAGAAGAAATACTCTGGAAATAGTCAAACCTGGAGGATTAGAAAGGCAGAGAGGGGGATTGGACGGTAAGAGTGGAGGAAAGAGAAAGGGTGAATAAGGGAGGAGAGAGAAAGAGGCAGAAAGCTGAGTGAAGGAGGAGAGGGGGAGAGAAAGAGAAATGGAAAGAGAGAAAGCGAGAGGGGGAGAGAAAAAGAGATAGAAAGAGGGGCAGGGAGGGAGAGAAAATGGGGAGAGTAGAGTGATAAAGGGGGAGAGAAAGAGACTGTGAGGTGAATGGGAAAGAAGAATTTCTTAAGTTTGGAAAAACAAGCAGGAACACGTCTGTAGACCAACGAGACATTCCCTTAGAGAAGAAGAGGGGGACGAAGGAGGAGAGGAGAAGAGACTAAAGCAGGGAGGAGGGGTAAGAGGAGAGTGGAAGAATATGGAAGAGAAGATCATGAGGAAGAGGAGGAGGCAGGAGGAGGAAGAGGAGGCGAGGGGGAGGAAGAGATGCAAGAAGATCAAAATTAGGATGAGGAAATGAGACAAGACAGAAAGAGGTACAAACATATTTGCACACACACATACACACCACATATACCCGAAAACATAAACACACACATGTACAAACTCACAAGTCTTACTTTTGAGGGGATGCGTGTGGTGAGAAGATAGGCTCTGTGGGAGGCCAGAACCTGAGAACAAACACACGATTAAGACCAGCTACTATGTGCATATGTGTGTATACTGGACACTAATAAACAACATGTATACAATTACAGCTGTTTTTTAATTGTATTTCCTGGATTGACTGAATTGAGAGATGACTGGCCCTTTTCCCTTCCTGGATTGCCTGAAGTGAAAAGAGATTTGCTCCTCCCCTGCTAAGTATAGACACCATGGGCTTCATTCTGGTTCCATTAGTCCTGCTATTATTGGGAAACACTACAAACTACTTTTAGGGATGGGAACTGCTGTTCACTCAACTGGAAAAGTATGTGTGCATGAGCACAAACAGGCCTGAAAGTTCATTTAAAATCTGAGTTCAATATTTTGTTTAGGTACATGGCCTTGGAGGCCTACAACTATGAGAGAGAGGAAGATAAAAAGCATAGGCAGGTGGTGAGACAAAGTGAGAGAAGGAAAGGATAAAAGAGAGCGAGAGAGAGAAATAAAGAGAAAAGAAGGGACAGGGAGAGAGAGGGTTGTGAGAGGGGGATAGACTCACAGAGCAGTGGAATGTGGGGTTTCGGAGTGAAGTCACATAACACCAAATATGAGCATCAACTGAGGTGATGTCTTGGCCTATGGCTGTCTAGAACAGTGGTTTTGAACCTTTTTGAAGGTACTGAACCCCACCAGTTTCATATGCGCATTCACCGAACCCTTCTTAATTGGTTGTGTCGTCACGAATGATGAGTCGGATTGACCTCCTGTGTCTTGACCTCCACCGAACACCTCAGACTGACTCACTGAACCCCTGGGGTTCGATCGAATCTAGGTTAAGAACCACTGGTCTAAAACAAAGGCCAAGGTGCCAGGGGAGGGTTGGCAACACCCTCACAACTCTCTTATCAAATAGGTCAGACATCAAAGAGATTCTGTTCAGAGCAGAACATCGCTTCAGTCAGATGTGTCTGGAGAAGACACGCTGGAACTGCATCTTTGTAATTTAACACAGCTGTAATCCCAGAATACTAGGGAGTCAGGTGGCTCAGCGGTTAAGAGGTTGGGCTAGTGATTGGAGGGTTGCGAGTTCAATACTTGGCTGTGGCTACATGACGTTATGTCCTTGGACAAGGCATTTCACCATACTTGGCTTAGGGGGAATGTCTCTGTATATGCTGTAAATCGCTCTGGATAAGGGCGTCTGCTAAACGACTAAATGTAAATGCAATACTAGCTGTATCACTGTCATACCAGAATGATCTGTAGCTCTAGTCTACAACTATAATACTAGCTGTACAACTGTCATACCAGAATTACCTGTAGCTATACCACTGCTATACAACAATAAAAGCTGTACCACTGTAATCCTAGAATACCTGTACCTACAGTTTGGAGGTCCTGGAATGTGGTGCTGGTTATCTGCTTATCTGCTAACACCCCATGGGGTGGGGGGGGATTGTCGTTTCAAGTCCAGGCAGGAAGAGAGGAGAGGAGAGGAAAGGAAAGGAGGAGAGGACTGACATAAGAGATCATCCCTAAACACAGTCTAGTATTTGCCCCTGGGTGGGGTGAGGATTAGACACATACTGAGGAGAGACTAAAGTTGTCTAGTCATCTACATAGCGCGAGGTGAGAGACATGTGGTTACATGTCATCAGATATGGTCAGGATCAACAGTTACTCCCTTCCTTCCTCCCTTCCTCCATCCCTCCATCCCTCCATCCACCATTGTTCTTTCTCCTACACAATTACCTCTGACAGGGGGTTCAGGTGTCTTAGGAGAGTTGAAAGAGGGAGAGAGAAAGAGGGAGGGAGGGAGGTCAGAAACAGTAGTCATTCATTTCCTTGTTTTCTCATTACAGAAAACTGCAGTAGTTCCAATGGGGAAGACAAAGCTTGATGAAACTTGCATGCGGCCATACTTAGGTTTTCCGGAGGGCTTGCTAGATGGGTTGTTTTCCATCGCTTGCAACATCATTTACCATTGCATTTCACATTGAGTCATTTAGCAGACGCTCTCATCCAGAGCGATTTACAGGGAAATTTCCCAGAGGCAGGTAAGGTCAAGTGCCTTGCCCAGGGACACAACATCATGTTTTGGGCCAGGGTTTGAACCAGGGGCCTTCTGAATATTAGCCAGATGCCTTAACTGACTGCACCACATGACCCCCTCATATCCAAGGTGTGGATGGATTGGAGGAGACTTCAGATAATAGCTGAATTTTAATACTTTCAAATGCTTCCTTCCTGGCTGGCTGGCTAGCAGCACAGATACATGTTTCTTATAGTAACTGAGGGGTCTGGAGAACTAGTGTATAAAGCAAGCAAGCATCTACTTATACCAATGGTTTCAAACTCGTGCCATCGCGGGCCAAGAGTGTGCAGGTTTTCATGTCAACCAAGCCACTACACCAGCTGATTTCACTAACGAGTTTCTCCACTTAGTGAAATCAAACTTGTTATTCAAATCAGCTGGTGTAGGGGCTTGGTTGACGCGAAAACCCTCTTGGCCTGCGATGGCACGAGTTTGACACCCCTGACTTATACTAATACTTGTAAATTCATCCTTCCTTTCTAACTTCTTTCAGACAATCCCTCATACAAAACATGATTGAAAGAAGGATGGCTGGATAGATGGATGGATGAAGAAAGGAAGGAAGAAAAAGGCGACAAATTAAGAAAGTAAGAGTCACAAAGGAAGAGTATTCTTACCAGAACTCGGTTCTCCAGCTTGTCAGATTTGACCTCCAGTTTTACCATCTTCCTCAGGGACAGCTTGATGGTGCGCCCCACCGCCTCCCTCACACTCTCTGGGGGGGAATATATATAATCACAGGCAAGTCTCAGGTGAAACTGGGTATGTGTCAATACCCGGCTCACTCCCACCACACACTCTAGATCCTGCCCTCCTGTTGGTCTGCCTGCAGCCCATTATTCGCAGGAAACTTGTCTGACAACTATAACTCCCAATGACTTCCGATGGTACATCAAACCAAGAGGAGAGGAAATGGACCACTAGTGGGTCCAAAAGGAAAGGGTGGCAGAGAGATAGGGAGGGTACTTGAGTGTTCTTCTGTGAAGGCCATCCTGAGGGGTTCAGGTACTGTTTTTCAGTGAATCTTGATAAGGATTATTCTGGAATTCTCCTGACTCTGGGCATAAGGTTGTAAAAGAAATCAGAACACCAAGGCATAGGCCAGGAGGGTTCTAAACAGACCATGGTTCCAGCTCAGACACATACACAGCCATAGCACATGTGGTAACCAGTGCTCAGAACACACTGGGTTTTTTTTTCTTTCTTTTTATGGCGTTTATAGTGCAAACACATACACACAAAAACATAAAGTATAAGACTTGCACTGCTCACTACATGGACTCACCACACAGAAACAAACTATCATTAACGAACGTGCGTGTGCGTGCGCGCACAAACACACACACACACACACACACACACAAAAACAGAGTGGAATTTGACAAGACACACCTTAGCCAGAAACGGAAGGTCCGAAAAATCAGGTACATCAAAACCACAGTCCGCCCAACCAGCTAAATGTTAACACTCATTGAAACGTTACTGTAGAGTAGTGAAGGCGACTTGCAACTTTACGGAAAATGTAAAGTACGGAAAAGTTTACTTCAAGGCACTTTGCTGTTGTAATTCTATGCCCATGGAACAAGTAACTAATCAGAAGTTAAACAAAGTAAATAAAGCGCACATTGTCACCTAGCTGTTGTTTTACAAGGGTAGCCAAGGCCAACATGATGTAAAAAAAAAAAAATCTAGAACTATAGGCTAAGTGAGGCTACAAATTGCACAAGTACAAATATTTCTTAATCTGCATACCGAGTAACTCTTTAGGTAAATCCGTTTCGTCCGTCATGTTTTCCACCGAATGAAGTTTGTTGTATTTTCCTAGATTATTCTGACAACCTAAATGAAAAATTAAATGCTGTCCATCGATTTTACCCTATTGATTGCCTGTAGAATCTGATGCTTCTAACTTTTCTTTATCCATAGTTTAGTCTCCTTGATGAAAACACAGGAAGAAAACAGTCAGGAAGTGTTAAAATTCTTCTCGTCGAGGAATTACTGGCGCACCATGCACTTCTCCGCTAGGAAGCCTCGGTGGGTTCAGGTTGACATCTCCGGTCAGCCCGTGATAGTCTTGATCCCTCCTTTCTCCAGCCACGGAAGGCTCACACGATCTTTTCGGAAAACAAGCCACCTGGTGGCCGGCTCAAAGAAACCTAGAAACGGAGCATCTGATTTTCGGATCAGAAGTCTCATTTATAAAGCTTGCGTACGCACAAAAACGGGGCTGAAAATGTGCGTACGCCAGTTTTCACGTAAAGTCAGTGATTTATAAAAAACAAACTTGGCGGTAGAATGTGCGGTCCTCTACGCAAACTATGACCCTCCCGTAAATCACGCAATTTTTGGAGACAGTGGGAATTGGAGACACATACTGCAAAAAGTAAAAGTCGGAGAAGCTATAACTCGTAATATTTATGCATTTTGTTGTTCTCACACACATTGACTCAATTTATGATTATAATGAAGATTAAATACATCAGTGTTATTTGAGCTTGAACTGCGTGATAATTGTTCCATACACATCTTGTACAATGCAACTCAAATTTGTAATCAATATTCAGCGCTGTCTGTCTCACAATCAGATTGTCCTTTTACCGCAGTGTAGGAGGCTAAAATGCATGTAACTACAGAACACAAAGTATAACTAAATATATTTCTTAATACTGTGCATATATCATCATATGTCAAAAACTGGAAATACAGTTGTTAAGCTCCCGCGCAATCACTACACTCATTACACTTGAGAATCAGAATTCGTTTTTAATCGCCATGCAAGATACATAAACACGGAATTTACTACTGCAGTTGTTACCGCTTCTTCTCCGGTTCTGCCACTTGGCGCTGTCGCACTATTGTGTTTTGTTTTTGTTTGCCTTGATTCACCGTGAAGAAGAATCACCTGCCATGTTCATGAGAATGATACTAGATTAGCATTCATGAGGTCCTTTGCATTGACCATTTATTTATTATTTAAAAATGGGCGTGTTCAGGGCGGGGTGCAAGATACTTTACGTACGCACACTTTACACGCAGACCCCAGGGGTCTCATTTATAAAGCTTGCGTACGCACAAAACGGGGCTGAAAACGTGCGTACGCCAGTTTTCACGCAAAGTCAGTGATTTATAGAAAACTAACTTGGCGGTAGAATGTGCGGTCCTCCACGCAAACTATGATGATGATTTATAAAGCGAACATTGCCTACAGGTGTGCGTACGCACGGTTTTATAAATCAGAATTTTGTGTGCCAAACCCCCAGGGGTCTCATTTATAAAGGAGTGCGTAGAATTCTTACTAAAAGTGTGCGTACGACCAAAAGCGTAAATTGGCGTACGCACCCAAAAATTCAGATTTATAAAACCGTGCTTACGCACACCTGTAGGCAATGTTCGCTTTATAAATCTTAACCACAAGTGTGCGTACGTAAAGTATCATTGCACCCCGCCCTGAACACGCCCATTTTTAACCATAAATGGTCAATGCAAAGAATCTCATGAATGCTAATCTAGTATCATTCTCATGAACCTGGCAGGTGATTCTTCTTCACGGTGAATCAAGGCAAACAAAAAAACAACACAATAGTGCGACAGCGCCAAGTGGCAGAACCGGAGAAGAAGCGGTAACAACTGCAGTAGTAAATTCCGTGTTTATGTATCTTGCATGGCGATTAAAAACGAATTCTGATTCTCAAGTGTAATGAGTGTAGTGATTGCGCGGAAGCTTAACAACTGTATTTCCAGTTTTTGACATATGATGACATACGCACAGTATTAAGAAATATATTTAGTTATACTTTGTGTTCTGTAGTTACATGCATTTCAGCCTCCCACACTGCGGTAAAAGGACAATCTGATTGTGAGACAGACAGCGCTGAATATTGATTACAAATTTGAGTTGCATTGTACAAGATGTGTATGGAACAATTATCACGCAGTTCAAGCTCAAATAACACTGATGTATTTAATCTTCATTGATTGTAACAACACAGAAGATACAAGTTATCAGGCCATATTTCCACCGGTACAGTATAATGTGTTAAACACTGACTTAAAACTGATCACCAATAAGCCAATCACAAATAGGGGGGTCAGATGGCTCAGCGGGTCAAGGCGTTGACCTCATGATCGGAAGGTTATGAGATCGAATCCTGGCTGTGGCTATGTGACGTTGTGTCCTTGCCTCAGGGAGAATGTCGCTGTGGATAAAAGCAGATTTATGCTAAATGAATACATGTAAATACTCTGAGATCTGCAACAGTGACCCCTTCATCTTCTGCCAGAAACCTGGGGCCTCATGTACAAAGGTTGCGTACGCACAAAAACGTGGCGTACGTCCTTTCCCACGCTTCTTCGTCCTCCACTGGCTTCCCATCATGGCCCGTATCAGATCCAAGACCCTGGTGCTGACCTTCCGAGCAGTGAATGGGACTGCCCCGAGCTATATCAACTCTCTCCTCCAGCCTTACACCCCTGCCCGCCACCTACGGTCCTCTTCTGACAACCGCTTAGTGGTCCCCCCTCTCAAGAGCGCCAGAGCCCAGCACAAACTCTTCCAGTGTCTGGCTCCTCAATGGTGGAATCAACTTCCCAGCCCCATCAGAAACACAGACTGTCTCCTCACCTTCAAGAAAAGGCTCAAAACCCACTTATTCCGAGAATTTAATGGCACTTAGAAACACTAGAATTAGTATGGCACTCAGAAATATCACTTGTTGTTGCTATAGTTCCTATTGTTGTGTTATGACTTGTACCACTGGTGGACTATAGCCTGGTGGAGGCTCACCTTAAAACTTGTATAATGTTCAGCTGAATGCTCTTATAGTTCTTCCCTTGGCACTTATTGGTTCTCATGATGTATGATTTGTAACCTAGATGGCCGCTATGTTGGGGTCTATCAAGTTGCTACACTCAGTGACTGAAGCTCTTTTCTAAAGCTCTCTCTTGTAAGGCTCTTTGGATAAAAGCATCTGCTAAATGAATACATTTAAATGTGCCATCGCAGGCGCAGGTTTTTGTGTCAATGGCTTGGTTGACACGAAAACCTGCACCCTCTAGGCCCGCGATGGCACAAGTTTGACACTACTGGAATAGGGGATCAAATACAATTAAGTAAATGCACACAAGGGGTAAAGGCTGGGAGTAAAATAAGAGTGCTGGGATACAATATATACAAATCGTGGGATAAAAAATGTGTCAGAAGATAAAAAACTGTGTAATGACTTAGGGTCATACAGACTTCTTAGATGTTGTAATGTATAATATTCACAATCTACATGCAGTGTGTGTTTTTGTTAGACTATACTATTCTGCTTGTTACAGAATATACAATGTTATGTTACAGAATGTTATATTATACATTATATATTTTGTAATCCTGTTTTATTATATGTCATACATGTTCTCCTTTCTGCCAAAGTGAATTCTATGTTTGTAAATCTTGCATAGCAATTAAAACTGATTCTGATATTACAGAATATACAATCGTACAAGTACTACATACATTGTTGAGATGCAGTGGTGAATGTCCAGTGGCTCAGGGACATACAGGCTAACATTGGCGTGAGGATTCAGGAATTGAAAAGTTTGATGGCCACAGGCAGGAATGACTTCCTGTGGTGCTCTGTGGTGCTTTTTGGGAGGATGAGTCTTCCGCTGAAGGTACTACCCCCCCCCCCCCCCCCCCCCAGAAAAAACAGTCACACCTTAGAACAAATAATGAAAGAAAAAAACGTTTTGTCCCAGAAAAGTTGTAGACAACTGCATATCCAGGCCTTTTGAACTATGGCAGAGCAGCTCTCTGTTGAAGTGTCTCAATGAATAGGACATGAAGAAACTTGTATGAATACAAGTCTTGCGTTAACAAGTATATATATAATTATATATACTATTATGCCATTCTTTCTTCTTCTAATGTATAAATGTTCTATTGTGGGTGTGCGTGTTTTGGGTTAATCTGAATAACCCAAATTCTGGCCCCCAAAGAGCGCACAAGGGTTAAAATGATGTAAGACCCTCTTACTCTCACTAGCCTATGACAACGTAAATACAGTAGTTAACAAAGTAGTCTTTTGCCTTGGCTAATCGTAAAGCACATTGGCTAAGATTAGTTGTTTCCAAATTTGCTATAGAAATTAAATTGACTAGATTTAAAGAACGATTAGTCAAAACATAAGTTACCTAAATTGTGTGATAAGAGAAATATTCCCATGACACAGTATTTAATATAAAGAGAGGTGTTGATGTCAAAATAAGCCTGTTCAACTGACAGGTGATTTGATTATGCTGAAACTAATGACAGAGTGGAGATGTCTCTATAACATGTTTATTGGAGTATGATTTCTTGTAGGGTAAAATACAAATATGTGACACATATTTGACCAGATAAGGCATCTTCCTCCAAACCTACCAGGGTAGCCTGTTGCCTGTCACAGCATGACTTTCTATAATGAAAGTATACTAGGTAAACACTTACATCAATAAGTCAAGTTAGTTTCAGTTCCTCACATAAGCACAGAAGCTCAAGTTTTGATTAGATCCCCGCCCCCCAAAAAATACAGATAAAAAAGACAAGAGCATAAACAAAATCTGTTCTCTATTATGTGCAGACTGGAACCCATTCCAACTTGTGGAGTTTAACAAATCGGGGTTTAACTCATTCTTTGATTGTTATCCACCTCAGGAATTGTGTCTCCAAATAAATCAACCACTAACCACTTCCCAATTTTGAGTGTCTATAAGGACTTCAGTCAGAAAGCGAGTCTTTCATCTTGTCACCCCTAATCACAAATGCAGAACTCCTTCCCCGCTGAACCAGCGCTACATCGTAGGGGTTGTGTGAGATTCAGGTCCCTTGCCCAGGAACGGTTAGCTCTTCTGGTCGGTTTCTCTGAAGTGCTGCCCTGGGGGTGAACTCCAGTTTCTCCTTCAGGCTGAGGACCTGGGTACTATCGTGGCCAGCCTGCTCCTCCAGCTTCCTCTCCTCCCTCAGCTCAACAATGCTCTTCTCCTCTCTGGGTCTGGGAGTGGGGGTCCCTCTGATGAACCACTCCAGGTGGTAGCCCACAGCCCCCACCACAAAGGCTACGGGAAAGGTTATGTAAGGGGCATAAGTCCGCATGGCTACCCATACTACTGGCCACATGACTGCTGGCTTCCTGTTGGAAGGGTTGCAGGTCACGTGAGAAACAGAGAGAACACAAGGTTTTATGAATATAATTATGTGAAATAGAGTACAACACCTTGATGGATAAAGGTTTCAGAAGAAAACAGATCATTTAGTTCTGCGTGGACAGATGCACTTACTTTCACTGTCGACTATGCTGACTTACATGTGGGCTACACTATGCTTGATGCGAGAACTGATAAAACAATAAAATAACTCTAAAATAATTCCCAGAACACACACGCAACTTTTTTATGTACACGGCTGGACTTCGGAATTTAAGCGGAGTAAATACTTTCACTAAGTGTACTAACTACTGCGCTAGTTCCGTGGCAGTTAGTTTGTTGTTGTTGCCCATTATAACAGGTATAACCAACAACAAAATGTAACCCGTTTTCTTTTTGTAGTTATCAAATTAAATAAATGTTACAAACTAAAGTTATGTATATATGTGTTTTATACATGTAAAATGTTATATTTTAGGGGTCTAATAACTTTGCGGCTCCAGATACATTTTCGATCGTGTGAGAGGGGCTAAAATGGCTCTTTTGATAGAGAAGGTTGCCTACCCCTGCCTTAAATAGTATATTCCAGTTCAAACAGGACAGGATAGAGTAACACCTGTCTATCAGCCAGGGCCGGTTCTAGGCATAGGCAACATAGGCGGTCGCCTAGAGCTAAATCTAAATTAGGTAGAGCCGGCCCTGCTATCAGCTGTTATATAGCTGCACTAACTTATATGTTACTTGGCAAATTCCGGCAAATTCTCGTAATATTTGGTTTCTGGTCAAAAGCTAGACAGTCTCTACAATATTTACTTTGTTTAATGGGCATCTAAGAGCAACAAGCGCAAACCATTCGCCTGCAACAATCGCAAACAAGACGTTCAGAATACATATTCCCTGATAATAGCTAGCAGGCATCATCATTCAACCACGTAGTAAGACTTTCTTTACTGATAATTCAATGAATCCTTATACTTCCAGGTTGTTTGCTGCAACGGCAGGTGAAACATAATGTTAACGTAATGTAAAGTTATTAACATTAATAAAGAATAAAATGTCAGCATACTGACCTTTAAAACAGTGGTGGCTTGCCAACAAAGCGTATAGACGTCAAGGGAAGCTCAATAGAACTTTCGATGACAGCGGTCATACCATGGATCATACAAATCCGCCATTTTGGACTGTGAATCTATGGAACGGCGTTTCAGACAAAATTCAATAAATAGGTAGGTAAATAAATAGATACGTATGGTTATATTGATGGTAATATCAATAAATGAATATATTTAGTTCTACTTATTTACTGATTTACATGACAACACAGGTCGCTTTCTCAGTCAATGAGGAACGAAAAATAACCGTTTGAAGAAAGCGGAACGGCTGGCTATCTCCAACAGGTTCATATCTACAAATAGCGGTCCTCACTGATGTTTTTGTTGTAAAATTGAGTGAAATACAACATTGTGAACACACCAGTTCAATTAAAGCTGTGTAACTGGGATACAGTCTCTCAGACTGCTGGTTTTACACAAACCACAAACCTGATTCACACATCTCTTGAAAGTTGTCCTATACTTGACTTGAAATGTAGAATTATTATTATCACTCCAAAATCACTCCACACATCAACCGTCTCCTCCTGGTCATACTACAACTGCTGTTTTGGAGAAAATGGGTTGTGCTTCGTTTTCATTACTTTTTTAAGCAAAACCGGTTTTGCTTCATTTTCATGAATGTGTTTGGAAATATTAATCAATAGCTCCACTGTTATGCATTATTATCACTCCAAAATCCCTCCACATATCAACAGTCTGCTCCTGAGCATACTACAACTGCTGTTTTGAAGAAAATTGGTTTTGCTTCATTTTCATGATCATTTTATTTATTAATTTATCAATGTCACTGTTATGCATTACTATGACTCCAAAATCACTCCACACATCAACAGTGTCTCTATTGTCATACTACAACTGCTGTTTTGGAGAAACAATTGGTTGTGCTTAATTTTCAGGAATTATTTTGCTTTAAAAAATCCTGAAAATTAAGCACAACATTTTTATTCAAAACAGCTGTTGTAGTATGACCAGGAGCAGACTGTTGATATGTGGAGTGATTTTGGAGTGATAATAATGCATAACAGTGGTGTTATTGAAATATATATATATATATATACATATATATATATATATAATTCTTTTATCATGAAAATTAAGCACAACCAATTTTCTCCAAAACAGCAGTTGTAGTATGACCAGGAGGACTGTTGATGTGTGGAGTGATTTTGGATTGATTATAATGCATAATAGTGGAGCTATTGATTGATATTTCCAAACACATTCATGACCATTAAGCAAAACCTGTTTTGCTTTAAAAAATCATGAAATTAAGCACAACCAAATATCTTCAAAACAGCAGTTGTAGTATGACCAGGAGGAGACAGTTGACGTGTGGAGTGCTTTTGGAGTCATAATAATGCATAACAGTCCAGCTATTGATTAATATATATTAAAAAGGGGAAGTCAGATGGCTCAACGGTTAAGGCGTTGGCCTCATGAATGGAAGGTTGTGAGATCGAGCCCCCGCTGTGGCTATATGACTTTGTGTCCTTGGGCAAGGCACTTCACCCTACTTGCCTCATGGAGAATATCCCTGTACTTACTGTAAGTCGCTTTGGATAAAAGCATCTGCTAAATGAATAAATGTAATTTTAAAGTTATTGTTTAATATATTCACACACAAAAAACATGAAAATTAAGCCAAGCCTATTTTCTCCAAAACAGCAGTTGTAGTATGACCAGGAGGAGACTGTTGATGTGTGGAGTAATTTTGGAGTGATAATAATGCATAAAAGTGGATTTATTGATTAATATATATTATTTTTAGTTATTGTTTAATATATTCACACACAAAAAACATGAAAATTAAGCCAAGCCTATTTTCTCCAAAACAGTAGTTGTAGTATAACCAGGAGGAGACTGTTGATGTGTGGAGTGATTTTGGAGTGAAAATAATGGAGCTATTTTGTTTTGCTAACCTGTTTTGTTAAAAAATTTCAGAAAATTTAGCAAAACCAATTTTCTCCAAAGCAGCTGTTGTAGTATGACCAGGAGGAGACTGTTGATGTGTGGAGTGATTTTGGTGTCTACATGCAGAGTCTTTCACAAAAGTGATTTTTGTTTGCAGCTTCTCTCTTGGAAGAGAACTTTGCAGACGCTCCCTGCGTACTTGTCTGGTACTTGTCTTGTCTGCTCGTAGAGATAAAAATTATGCATTTAGCGCGGAATATTGCTTGCTCTGTTACAAACTTTTTTGGGGTTCTTGTAGCCCGTAGTATATGCTAATATGATGTGAAAGAGGCATCATTTGTGTTTGAACAACGTTTCGTGTCTTACTTATTGATCGCGGAATTCCGAATCTGTGAATATCTTTCCAACTTTACCTAAGTGGTTGACCCCCCCTTACCCGCCTTTTCTTCTGACGCACACGCACGCACACACACACACACAACCTGTATGACTCTCAGCAGCGAATTGATGAGACAGTAGAGTAGGGGCGCACTAGTGCCGGCTGCACCAACATTAAGTGAAAATTAGCGGTATTAATCTAAAAATCGACCAATGTTTTGAGGGCGCTCATCCGCCCCAAAATAAATTGCGCCCTGAGTGGTCGCCCACATTACCCATAGGAAAAACCGGCCCGGATGGGACGGGTACATTTCAAGCTGAAAAATTTTCAGACTGAACCAAGAGTACCTGGCTGCAGACCTGCACAGTGGGGCAGCTGGCGTTGCAGGCTGCGCAGTTGGGCAACTTCACAAATGAGCAGGAAGTGACAATTTTTCTGGAGGACATTTAAACCTCAATTTCACGGGTCTTTTCACTCAAAACACAGCGTCCACATCTGTTCCGAGTTGCGGTAAGTTGCTGATTTGTATCCACAGAAGGTAAATGCATGATTTATTCTAAATTAGATAACATCAAAGTTAACTTTCACAGATGGTTAGCATCAACACCGATTCATGATTTCTTGTCAATATAAGTGCCGTAAAATAATAACGTTATAGAAGTCATTAATTATTAAAATTACCGAATGTTACATGTTGGCTTGGGGAGTTGTTTTGAAGCTATAGTTCGATAAAGTCAAAGTTTCCTTTCGCCGATGCAACATCAACACCGTAAATGATCAGGGATTATTAAATGTTTAGTGCATATCGTCAAGTCAATGTTTGCATTTGTTTGTATGTAACGTTATAAAACATTTTTATAAACTCTCCTTGCTAGCTGGGTATCGTCAGTTGAAAACGTGTCTTGAATGACCATTTATCTTGAATGCAACTGTCTTTATTTAGAAACCTTTCCCAGTCACTAAATCCTGGCAACTGGGCAGAGAAAACAGGATTACAAATTCTGGTAGTATAATGTATAATTATTATTATGTGTTTATATATTAGTCAATACACTGCTAAACAATAATTAAACTTTCCAAAACAACTACACGGGATTGACTGTGGCATCTTCATGTTGATGGTTAGACATTATTTGTGTAATTATATGTGTTCAAAGATATCACAATTACTTAAAAATTACTATGTTTTATTCCTAGAATGCCCTTTTCTATTGTAAATTGATTCATGCAATCAAAGTAAGCTCAAATCAAAGTAAGCTTAAAATTACAACAACAAACATAAATTATGACATTAGTTTTGGGGTGGGGGGTTGTTTCATTTTTCAGCTGGACATGCCACTTTTGCGCCGGTGGTGGTGTATCATCCTCATGGAGAATTTTGACCTTGGAAGGTGAGACCGCAAATATTAAGATATTTGAATGACTTAGAGTTGTTCCAAAAACTTTTATAAGTTTAATAATTTTTTCAGCCATGGAAAGGTGTTCGCCCACTGGACGGCTGCATCTCAAGCCCTCATGCGAGGTGAAGCCTTCAAAAGAAGGCTTAAAACTCACCTATTTAGAGAATTTAATGGCACTTAACAATAGCATGTCATTTCACCTGATCTAATGTATTATGTGTTGTATCTCTTGCTCTATATTCATAATCGCTGTGTTATGCATTTATAGTTCTTCCTTTGGCACTTATTGGTTCTCATGATGTATGATTCACGATCTAAAAATCCGACTGTGTTCGGGGTCTATCACGTTGCTTTGCTCAATGACTGATGCTCTTTGTAAAAGCTCTCTCTTGTAAGTCGCTTTGGATAAAAACGTCTGCTAAATGAATAAATGTAAATGTAAATGTAAAGTGCCGCCAGTGTTTAGGCTGATAAAAAGGAAGGTGGATAACATTACTGAGGTAAAATATTCTTTTTGTTTGTGTTCCATCAGTTTTTCTTTCGTTTCAGGTCAGAAACCAGCCTTTTCATTTCCTTATTTATTTAATTTTAAAAATGTCGAGATGGACATATTAAAGGAGGGCACTGATGAGATCTTTTCTTTTTGGAGCCTGTGTTATGTATATTACAACTGACCATTTTGCTTATCTATATATATTTTCAGGAAAAATCTGTCTGAGGTCTCAGTCAGACTTGCCTCCCACCCAGGACACCCTCTGCTTCAGCTGCTCCCCTCGCGGTCCACCAGGACCAAAACCTCTCGCCATAAGAACAGCTTCTACCCTTCAGCCATTGCACTCTTCCATAGGGCCAAGGACTCGGAATGACTTTGCCACAAACTCCCACACCCCCATCCAGCATCCCACTGCACAAGCCACTTTTGCACACAACACCTCAAAACCCCTTTTGACACCTTAAAAAAACTTGCTGCTGTGTTTGCACCACTGCTTTGCAATGCTGTGTAACCCCCCTGACATTTGTACTCCATATTTTTATTGTATTATATTCTGTTCTTGTTACATATGTTCTATGTTGCTATTCCCTGCTAATGTAAAATCTGTGTTTGCATAATTTACGTAGCCATTAAAACAAATTCTGATTCTGAGTGGGTTGATTCTAAGAACTGTTCTCTGCCCAAAGTGGACCTGCCTGGAATCTTGGGCATGGGGGAAGAGAACCAGGCTAATGGAGCCTGGGAGGGTGTGGAATGACCTAGAAAAGGAAACGATCCTGGAGCCCTTCAAATTCACATTCACATTCACATTCACACAGAAGATGTTGAAATTACTTGACTCAGTTACTCTATGACTCAGTGGTGGCCTCAGCCATCATGTACGGTGTGGTCTGCTGCGGCATCACTGGGAAAGGAAGAAGCTGGACAAGGTCATCAAGAAGTCCAGCTCAGTCCTGGGCTGCCCTCTGGACTCAATGCAGGTGGTAAATGACAGACGAGTCCTGGCAAAGCTGACAACTATGCTGGACTACGAGTCACACCCCCTGCAGGACTCACTGTCCGTTCTGGAGAGCAGCTTCAGCAATAGGCTAATTAACCCTCGGTGTGTGAAGGAGAGATTCCCCAGGTCCTTTCCTGCTGCTGTCAGACTGTTTAATAATAACTAAATACTGCTGTCCATAGCCACTATCATGTGCTACACCATTATCATTATTATAACTATTACCATCACTACCTCACCACCATGCAGTATTACTTTTTAAACTTTTATTACTTACTTCACTTACGTGCAATACTCGTGTTATATTCATATTCTGTATTAAGTGCAATATTTCTACTTAACTTATTTTTTTGCAATACTGTAATGCCGTAATTCTCCTCAAGTGGAATAACTGTCTATATGTCTATATGTCTACTTAACTTACTTATTTTTTGCAATACTGTAATTCTGTAATTCTCCTCAAGTGCAATAACTGTCTATATGTCTACCTAACTTACTTATTTTTTGCAAATACTGTAATTCTGTAATTCTCCTCACGTGCAATAACTGTCGTCTATATGTCTACTTGAATTACTTATTTTTTTATACTGGACTACTTAACTGGACTACTTAACTTACTGATTTTCGTATTTTTTATATTGGACTTTATCGTGCCCGCCTATTGTTGTTATTGTCACTATTGTTATATTACCCTGCAACTCTGTGTGCTGTACTACTTTACCCTGCTGCTGTTGTGAACGGCAATTTCCACCCCCTGGAGGACAAATAAAGGTTTATCTAAATTCTGTGCAGAAATAATGGACCAAAGAAAATATTTGGCCTATTCTGAATGTCAAACAGATGAATGAGTTTATTGTATGCCAGAATAAAGTCAAATCATGTTATGACTTGGTGTGTTTTACATGTTATCATTGATCATTTAATTATTGGCTTGGATTACACTGTAGATCCGAATCAAAATGGGGGTTTATTCGCTATGCAAGATTAACAAACATAGAATTCACTTTGGCAGGAATGAGCAAACATAGAACATATATGTGGCATACTAATAAAATAAAAATAAAAATGAATACAATGTAAAAAACACTACAGATATGGATACAAATAATACAAGTGATGCAATAGTACAAATGATACAGATAACGTGGAACTACAAATAACATAGGTACAGAGTGGAATGGGTATATATAGTACGTGGGGGGGAGGGGGGGGTATATACACAGTAGTGTAAACAGTGGTGCAGAATTCACAGTAGTACGTTTTTAAAGTTTAAAGTGGCAGAGTGCAGTGGGATTCTGGAGGGGGGATGTGGGGTGTTGGTGGATGTCTCAAAGATATCAGCACAAGAACATAATTGGCATAGATATAGAGCCAAACATGAAAAACAGCAGTGCAATAAGGTTCAATGACAATTTTTTATTATTATA
The DNA here is from genome assembly GCA_030340685.1 of Protosalanx chinensis. Classification (NCBI taxonomy): domain Eukaryota; kingdom Metazoa; phylum Chordata; class Actinopteri; order Osmeriformes; family Salangidae; genus Protosalanx; species Protosalanx chinensis. The sequence continues at coordinate 6,450,833 of CM059334.1, read as the reverse complement.
ATGAAAAGGCAGTGAAGTATTGTATAGTACACAATAAAATGTATAGGCTTATGACATCTTACGAAATGAAGGCTGATGAATACGAGTCATAACTTGCACTGAGCTATGTTATTCCTAACCTCCATTGTTTTCAGCATTTTGACCATATCTTTTCACGATCCTCAGCTTTGTAGTAGGCTACAAATAAATTTTTCGTAATGACTAAGTTAGAAAATTACGCAGTGCAGTGTATATTAGTCTGGCTTCTTGTCTAAAGTTTACTATATAGATATGATATAACGATTTAAACTATAGACAAGGAATTAATAGATTTAACGTAATTTAACGTGTTTACTAATTAATGCATTTGTGAGGAAAACGATTCAACCGGAAATGCGCTTTTATATGCATTTGCGCTTTTATTTGGAAAATTCGACCTTTTATTTTGAAGTTCACTTCCTGCCCTATTGTAAAGCTGCCGCATCGTGCAGGTGCCCCACTGTGCAGGTCTGCAGCCAGGTGCCTCTCGACTGAACTGGACTTAATAACAGGAGTGCATATAATTTGAGTAAATCAGTCCATCCAGCTGCTGATCCGACGCTACTCGTGCCAAAAATCCAGACAAATGTGACTTTATCAAGGAGCAAATCTGCATCAGATGGGATCAGCTGATTTTGCTTGTGCAGTGTGTGCGCTGTGCACAGCGGTGTTTACTCTGTGTTAACAAGAAAAACGCATATAAGAAAGTGTTGTGCAAAAGCAGGGTAGTGATAGAATGTATGCATTATTCATATTTGTCGCATGTGTACCTTGGAGGAAGAGCCCGAGGAGGAGGTGGGGGAGGAGCCACAGGAAGACAGACCTGGCTGGCCAAATTTACTGACCAGGGGCCTCATGTACAAAGGTTGCGTACGCACAAAAACGTGGCGTACGTCCTTTCCCACGCTCACGTTCAGATGTATCAAGCGTGAAATGACCGTGGAAATGTGCGGTGCCCCACGCCAGCTTCATAGCTGTCGTACGCACGTTTCTACAGCTATTGTTCCTTTGGCGTCCCTTAGAGGTGATGCTGGGAAACTGTTAATAATGTGAAAACAGTCAAGTGATGTGCACATCAGAGACACCGTTGTGAACAATTTACACACCCAGGCGTTTGTAATCATATAGGTGAATATAAAAGCATGCGCAATGTGATTAAGAAAATTGTATTAACAATGGCAGCGTTCGCGTTGTTTGAGGACCTTGCAAATGGTGCAATCCGACGTGAGCGAGTTTTTAGGGAACGCGAGGATTTACTTATAATAATAATAACTGGCTCATAAACCGATTTCGTTTACCAAGGCCAGTGTTACTTGAGTACGCAATTAGCAGTGATAGCCGGTTTCCCTAAGGTTATCGGAGATATTGACTGCACACACATTGCTATAAAACCGCCATCACAGGATGAATTTGTTTATGTTAATAGAAAACATTTTAATTCCATTAATGTTTAAATCATATGTGATGCGCAAATGCAGTTAACTAAAATCTTGGCAAGGTGGCCTGGCTCAACGCATGACTCATTAATTCTGACAAACAGCATGGTTGGTAACAGGCTGGAGGCTGGCGCGGTGCGCGATGGGTGGCTATGGGTGCGTAAATAGTTTATTCGTTTAATTGTCTATGTAAACAAGCGAAATGCACATTTGGGCAGGTGCGCATTCAAATGTTTATTTTATTTTATTGAAATTAGAGCTGCAAAGCTTTCTATCAAGCCCCATGATTGACTCATTTCTTCCCTCTACTCATTTTGATTTATCTGATCGGACCAAGAGGGAAATTAGATAAACCTTTATTTGTCCTCCAGGGGGTGGAAATTGCAGGTCCAGGGCCTATTTACATTGATTTGAATATTTAAATGGGGGCGTGGACAGGGAGGAGTTCGGCACCTCTGCATGTGCGCTCAATTCCACGTTGATTGTGATGTACAAAAGAAACGTGCTTGGATCCATGCCTACGCACACTTTGATACATCTGAATTTATTTGTGCGTACGACAGTTTCTGGGTTTTGGCGTACGCCAAGTTTCAGTAGGAAATCCACGCAAGTCTTTGTACATGAGGCCCCAGGTTCTCCACCTTCTTAGGCCTCTCAGCCTGCCTTGATGCTGGAGTTGCACTGGGGGACAAGAGGGGGACCCCTCTTCCCTGCGAAGTCCGTGGAGGAGGAGGAAGGGGACTTCTTGATGGGGGACCCCATCTTGGTAGAGGGGTGAGGAGGAGGAGAGGGACTGGGGGGAGGTGGAAAGTCCAGGGTGCTTTCTGGTGGGTAAGAAGGGAACTCTAGGGACTGGGCTACTTGCCCTCCAGGCTACCACTTTGGCTAAGCTTTGACGGCTGGGGGAGACTGAGGAGTAGGCGTATGCATCGTAGGCGTGGGCTGATTGGGGGATTGGCCTGACGACAAGCTCTGCTGCTTTTTAAATGAGCTGTGATGATGTGGGGAGGGGGAGACAGTAGAGATGGTCAGCGGGCCAGAGGGTTTGCATGCCGTCTGCTGAGGGAAACCACCAGTAAAGGTTTTGGGTGGGGCAGGGGGGGCAGCGTGGGGGAAAGGCACTGCACTGGGAACCGCATTCTGAAACTTCGTCTTTGCTTCGCCTTTGTGCCAGTGGCTGTTTCCCCTCTATCACCATCATATCCAAACACAGACAGAAAGGCAGTTAAGCCACACAGAGTAGGACCAGGTGCAGTCTGGGATACCTTGGTGGTGTCCTCCTGTGTTCCCCTCTTCCAGGCCTCGGAGAAGATCGAACTGACCACACTCTGGGAGTGGTTGTGACCTGACGAGGTCGTCTCGGACACCCCACTGTCTGATTGGCTCTAAACGTTGACACACCCAGGGTTTGAACCAGGGACCTCCTGATTACTAACCCTACACCCTTACTGACTGCGCCACAAGGCGCCTGGCCGAGTGTAGGTGGAAGAATCCTATTCTCCAGTGCTTCTGTATAAACTGAGAGAAGAAAAGGGACAAGTTCATCTTTGAATATTTTATAAAAATCCGTAGGAAACCCATCTGGGCCGTCACGTTGCTAATTAACTAACTAACTCCAGCGTTAAGTTTTGTTCCAATCAATCTTTAGAGTCAGAGTCAATTGTAGGAATGTTTAAAGTGGATTAAAAAAAGAGTCAAATTGGTTCTGATCCAGCGTTGAGCCTAAAGAATACAATTTAGAATATAATTTTTAAAGCAGCCCAGCAAACATCGGACGTTGGAAAGACGTGCAGATCAGGTCGATATTGGGTCGGTCCGTCAGAGACCACATTTAGACGTTGGTACGACGACCAAAAATTTCGATATTTTACGTCTATATTGGACCACATGTAGACGTTAGTTCGACGTGCAAATTAGGTCCAGAATTAATTATTGGACCTCTTTTAGACGTTGAAGTGACGTTCAAATATTACCTCAGCTGGGGTCTCATTTATAAAGCTTGCGTACGCACAAAAACGGGGGCTGAAAAAATTGTCCTTTTACCGCAGTGTAGGAGGCTGAAATGCATGTAACTACAGAACACAAAGTATAACTAAATATATTTCACAAACATATCATCATATGTCAAAAACTGGAAATACAGTTGTTAAGCTCCCGCGCAATCACTACATAGAATATAATTCGTTTTTAATTGCCATGCAAGATACATAAACACGGAATTTACTACTGCAGTTGTTACCGCTTCTTCTCCGGTTCTGCCACTTGGCGCTGTCGCACTAATGTGTTGTTTTTTGTTTACCTTGATTCACCGTGAAGAAGAATCACCTGCCAGGTTCATGAGAATGATACTAGATTAGCATTCATGAGGTCCTTTGCATTGACCATTTGTGGTTAAAAATGGGCGTGTTCAGGGCGGGGTGCAATGATACTTTACGTACGCACACTTGTGGTTAAACTGTGATTTATAAAGCGAACATTGCCTACAGGTGTGCGTACGCACGGTTTTATAAATCTGAATTTTTGGGTGCCTACGCCAATTTACGCTTTTGGTGGTACGCACACTTTTAGTAAGAATTCTACGCACTCCTTTATAAATGAGACCCCTGGACGTTAAGGATTTCAACGTGCAAAATAGACACCAAATTTACACGCCATATTATTGGACCTCTTTTAGATGTTCAAATTATGTTCAAATTATGATAATCTGGGCGTCTATTTTCAGATTCAGATTACTTTATCAATCCCGGGGGAAACTCCTATTTTGGACCACATCTAGACACTATTTTTGACAGCTACACATCATTATTGTACCTCTTTTAAATGTTATAATATACGTTCAGATTACTTTATCTGGATGTCAGATAATTGATGTCAAATTTTGAAGTCATAATTGGACTCCTTTTAAACGTTAATATGCGTTCAAATTGTACCTCATATGGAGGTTTGTTAAGGACCACATGCACACTTTATTGAAACGTGCAAAATAGATCCTAAATGTACAGGTCATTATCGGACCTAATTTAGACAGTAGAATGACGTTCAAATAAGAGCTCATCTGGAAGTCAGATAAGGACCACTTTGCACATTTTACCACATAACAATCAATCAGGTATCAAAACATTTTTGACTCTGCTTATGGAAGAGTGGGGTAATGATATCAAACTGCAATTTCTTAAAATTTATGAAATTATTAATAGAAATGTGAATGGCCTCATGTCTCAATCATGTTTTATGAGAAATACCTGGAATATGACAATATTTACCTAGATTTTGAAGAATAACAGCCCATGAGGTCATTTTGACCCCACTTATGCATCTAAGGCAGGGGTGCCCAATCCTGGTCCTTGAGAGCCCCTATCCTGACAGTTTTAGATGTTTCCCTGCTCCAACACACCTGATTCTAATGAATTGGTCATTAACAAGCTCTATGGAAGACTCATAATCATTCAATAGAGTCAGGTGTGCTGGAGCAGGGAATAATGTACAATTGTCAGGACGGGCTCTCAAGGACCAGGATTGGGCACCCCTGATCTAAGGGTTTAAGGACCACATCTAGACGCCATCCGAATACTTCATCGGGACATCTGCTAATATAATGTAGTTTTGACACCTGAAACAGGTCAATCTTGGACATTGATGCAATAATGACCAAGATGGCGGCGCGTGAACATCGCGAGGCTCAGTGTCTGACTAGATTCTGCAAAACATCAATAATCTTCCTGCTCATATCGGGTCTACACCCGGGAGGAGCTTTTGAATATTGGATTACACCACCAGGTCTCCATTAAGACCAACTTTCGACTTGTGCCGGAGATCTCCAGAACAGCGGAGTCTTCGCAATACGTCCTGCCGAGCGGAAGTAGACGCAGGCGGCGTCGGGACCGTAAACAAAGACGGGGAAAGCGCGGAGGAAGGAGAGCTAGGCTAAACTCAACACCACACCGGCTCTCCATACCCAGCATTTTCCTCGCTAATGTGCGGTCCTTGGTGAATAAAATGGATGATATACGTCTTTGCATTACCAAAAGTAAGAGACTTCTGGACTGCAAAATTTTTATTTTTACTCAAACATGGCTAAACATCTGCATACCCGACGATTCTATCCAGCTAGCCGGGTGCTTCACTCTCCGAGCAGATAGATCGGCTCAGGATTCCGGCAACTCTAGAGGCGGAGGTCTGTGCATCTCTATTAACAAAGCTTGGTGTACAGACTCTGTTATCATCGGAATACACTGTTCAGCTAACCTGGAATCATGGTTAGGTGTAGACCGTTTTATCTGCCATGGGAGTACACCTCCACCATTGTTACTGCAGCCTACATTCCACCAGATGCTAATGCAAAGCTGGCCATGAAAGAACTGTACTCAGCCATTAGCGATCAATAGACTGCTCACCTGGAGGCTGTTTTTATAGTTGCAGGGGATTTTAATCATTAAAACTTAAAGACAGTGCTCCCAAAATTCCACCAACATGTTCACTGCAATACTAGGGAGAACAAAACTCTGGATCATGTTTACACTAACATAGCCGGAGCCTACACCGCGACCCCCCCCACCTAGGACAATCGGACCATGTTTCTTTGTTCCTGATGCCAAAGTACAAGGCACTCATCCATCGTGAGAAGCCATCAACAAGGACCATCAAGGTGTGGCCTGCAGGAGCTGACTCTGTACTCCAGGACAGATTCCAACACACAGACTGGAGTTTGTTTGCTTCTCAGGCTACCTGTGGCTCTCACACGGACATTGATACCTTCACCTCCTCTGTACTGGATTATATCAACAACACCATTGACAGTGTCACAACACAGAAACAGATTACCACGTACGCTAATCAAAAGCCATGGATGAACAAGGAGGTTCGGCTCCTGCTGAAGGCTCGCAAGGTCGCTTTCAGATCGCTTACAGTGCATCCAGGGCTGACTTGAGGAGGGGCATCAAAAAGGCCAAGCACTGCTACAAGCTGAGGATCGAGGAGCACTTTGACAACTCCGACCCCAGCGCATGTGGCAGGGCATCCGGATCATCAGTGACTCCAAGTCGAACACCATCACCCCGCCATCCACAGACGTTTCCTTCCTGAACGAGCTGAACAACTTCTACGCTCGTTTTGACAGGAACAACAGAGAGACTGCCACCCCAATCACTCCATCTACAGACCACCAACCCCTAACACTCAACCCAACAGACGTCCTCACTGCACTGAGCCGGATCAACGCGTGCAAGGCTGCTGGCCCAGACGGGGACTCCTGCGCTGAGCAGCTTGCAGGAGTTTTTACTGACATTTTCAACCTGTCCCTTGCTCAAGCAGCTGTGCAAGCATGCTTCTAATCCACCTTCATCGTACCGGTGCCGAAGAACTCCAGCCCGTCGTGCCTGAACGACTATCGCCCTGTAGCACTGACACCCATTGTCATGAAGTGCTTCGAGTGACTGGTCCTGGCACACCTGAAGACCAACCTTCCACCCACACTTGACCCTCACCAGTTTGCCTACCACAGCAATAGGAGCACAGACGATGCAGTTTCCTCAGCGCTGCACTCAATAAGTGACAATAATAACACTTATGCCTGTATGTTGTTTGTAGACTTCAGCTCTGCTTTCAACACTGTCATCCCCTCCTAGCATTCCCCACACATGTATTCGAATATATTCGAATATATTCGAGTTTCCCGGTTGCGCATTAGGCACGTCAATAATAGGACAAATTAATACAACGAGACATAACTACTTGTATGGGTAATATATTTAAGTTAATTTAACAACATATTACCTACACAAAAATAAGTAGATGAACTAATGGCCAAGACCGCAGACCTTGGCCTCTCGCTCGCACACACGCACTTTTTCTTTCTCTCTTTCCCGCACTGTCGCGCTCTGCGCATAGCGGTTTAAATGAACGACAACAATAAATTAAAAGTTTTGTGCAAGAAATTTAAGGTTGCGATTCTTGTCCCAAATACAAACAGACTTGCCTGTTTTTTGTGTTTTTTTTTTAACATTCAAATATACATTTTCATATTCGAAATTCTTTTTTTAAACACTATTCGAATATATATTTGAATATAGAATATTCGTTGACAGCCCTACTGTACATACAATTTATGTTTAATACTGTAGCATATTGTACTATACAGCTGCACATTTGTCTAAAATCACTTGAATCTGTACATACCCTGTATATTCTGATTATACTGTTCAAACTATGTATATTCTGAGTACCCATATTTATTATATTCTGTTGGATTAACTGTTTTGCACTTCTGGTTGGATGCTAACTGTATTTCGTTACCCTGTACTTGTACCTGTGTAATGACAATAACGTTGAATCTAATCTATCTATCCATCCATTCATCCATCAATCATCTTTCGCTTATCCGGGGCCGGGTCACGGCGGCAGCAGTCTGAGCAAGGAAGCCTAGACTTTCCTCACCGCACACACCTCCTCCAGCTCCTCCGGGGGGATCCCGAGGCATTCCCATGCCAGCCAAGAGATATAGTCCCTCCAGCGTGTCCTAGGTCTTCCCCGGGGCCGCCTCCCGGTGGGACATGCCTGGAATACCTCCCGAGGGAGGCGTCCAGGAGGCATCCGAAACAGATGCCCCAGCCACCTCAACTGGCTCCTCTCAACGTGGAGGAGTAGCGGTTCTACTCCGAGCTCCTTCCGTGTGACCACGCTCCTCACCCTATCTCTAAGGGAGCGCCCGGCCACCCTGCGGAGGAAACTCATTTAGACCGCTTGTATCCGCGATCTTGTCCTTTCGGTCATGACCCAAAGCTCATGACCATAGGTGAGAGTAGGAATGTAGATTGACCGGTAAATCGAGAGCTTTGCCTTGCTCCTTCTTCACCACGACAGTCCGGTACAGAGACTGCATCACTGCAGACGCTGCACCGATCCGCCTGTCAATCTCACGTTCCGTCCTTCCGTCACTCGTGAACAAGACCCCAAGATACTTGAATGCCACAACAGTGAGAGACCTGTCCCCGGCTTTTAGGCGCAGGGACGCGACCCTCTCGTTCACCGGTGTAAACTGTGGAGCTATAAGCAAACCCACGCCAGCCCGCCGCCTCTCCCCGCGGGGAACGCCAGTGAAAAGAAGAGTCCAGCCTCTCTCAAGGATAATGGTTCCAGAGCCCAAGCTGTGCGTGGAGGCGAGGCCGACTATATCCAGCCGGTAACGCTCGACCTCCCGCACAAGCTCGGGCTCCTTCCCCACCAGCGTGGTGACATTCCATGTCCCCAGAGCTAGAGACTGTGTGCGCAGCCCTGGTCGTCCGGGCGCCTGCCCCTGACCACCGCCCAAATCGCACAGCACAGCTTCAACACGTCAGCCATAATTTAATTAAGGTTACCAGGGGCCCGTTCTTCGTACGTCGCTTAATACATCCGAGATCAAATGACACATCCAAGATGATTTCATCGTGCGAATCATGATCAGGCTAACTGGGTTCTTCGAACAAACCTGTTGTGTATGATTAGTATCACTGGATACGATCATGTGTTGGCTTAAAAGGGGATATGTATCGATAGTAGAAACATTGATAAGCAAGGCTGCTATTGGCTGTTCAGCATGGCCAAAGAACGTGCCCACTTTTTCTCCCAATCAGAACAAGAGCTTTTAATGGAAGGTTATGCCGAATTTGAGTCGTTATTTAAAACGACAGGGAACACCTCAAAGTCTGCAAATGCCAGGAGAGTGGGCTGGCAAAAAGTAGCAGACAAATTAATGTAAAAGTGAAATAGAAGAATATTCTACAAAATGGTAGCCTTTAATTCATACTGTCTTTATTTTAAAAAGCCACTTATTTTTCCTCCCTTTTAAAAACCACTGTTAAATGATGTGTTTGTCTATTTATAACAGCCACAAAGAAAAAGGCTGAAAAAAACGGTATCTCTCAACAATTACACTTTATCCCGCAATACCCGATTAATTTGAAAAGCTCTGCGAATTATTCTCCCACCTTCCGCAAGAGGTTGCTCGCGTATGGCTGCGACATATTTCCCTATCTCCTCCGTTTATAAAGCCTCAATGTAATCTTGTTTACATGAAGTAAACCTGCTCCCGAGCAGGTTTGAGTTTACGGACCTGTTGCTATGACAACATGTCTAGGATAAGCTTCGAAGAACCAAACGATCCAAGATCATGCCAAATCGTCAACAATCAAATCCAGCTAACTGAGTTAGCGACGTACGAAGAACGGGCCCCAGGTCAACATTCATTGTTGATGCTTCTTAGATTAGATTAAACTTTATTGTCATTACACAGGTACAAGTACAGGGTAACAAAATACAGTAAGCATCCAACCAGAAGTGCAAAACAGTTATTACAAGAGAATATAATTGTAATTGTGTACTCAGAATATACACAGTATGTACAGTATAATCAGACTATACAGGGTATGAACAGATTAAAGTGATTTAAGACAAATGTACAGCTGTTTTGTACAAGATGACTTGACAGTATTTAACAGAATTTACAGAGTTACATTTATTTATTCATTTAGCAGACACTTTTATCCTGTATATTAGAGTTGCATGTATGTACAGTTAGTGCAAATGATGCAATGATTCTTCACCTGCCAAACGTACATGACCATCAAACAAGATATAGATGAACATCTTAAACACGCACCAGCAAGAGGGGAGACCTAAATTCCAAAAGTTGTTCAGTTTTATAGTTTTGTTAGTATTATTAAAAGTCCATAGTTCCATATTTGTCTATCTGTCTATCTGGCCCAGTACGTGTTTGTATAATTTGACTGTGAATATTTCTTTTTTTCTTATTTTTTTTCTCCAAATTAACATAGAAAATGATAGTCCTCTATGCATGCAGTCTAGGTGTAACCCAAATTGATCAGAGGTAAAGACTCTTGAAACAACAAAATGGATGGAGTAAGTGATGATGATGTATTTAGGACATCTTGTATCGATATCCTATGAATGTTTTTCAAATGTAGATCAATTGGTCATTTTGAGTGAATTTGTATTGAACTTTCATTCTGCACCTTCAGGCGACCTGATTTCGACATGTAATTTTGACTAAATTTGTATGTCATGTTCATTTTGCACAACTGCACATTGCATCATTTGCACTAACTGAACATACATGCAACTCTGTAAATTCAGTTAAATACTGTAGCATCTTGTACAATACAGCTGTACATTTACAGTTGAGCATTGAGTATTGATGTTTCAACAACTTATTAACTCTCTCTAGAGATATGACAGCTTAGCCTGTGTTCTGAGTTTTTCTGGGAGTTTTTCCTTGTCTTCCTTGAGGGTTTAGGTTGGTTGAGGGGCAAGTCTATGGGCATATGTGAAGCCCTCTGTGACATTGCTTGTAAAAAGGGCTATACAAATAAATGTTGATTTGATTTACATTTGTTTTAAATCACTTTAATCTGTACATACCCTTTATTATATTGTTCATAGTGTGTATATTCTGAGTATACAATTACAATTATATTCTTTTGTAATAACTGTTTTGCACTTCAGATTGGATGCTAACTGTATTTCGTTACCTTGTACTTGTACCTGTGTAATGACATTAAAGTTGAAGTCGACGTGACATTTTCACTGAATTTGTACTTTGTGTGAACGTCCTAACTGGAGGTTAGAAAGACGTCAGAAACGGACGTCGAAATGACGTCCGAAAAAGACGTAAAAAAAAGTTCATTCTGCACCTTCATTAGACCTGATCTGGACGTCGCGAAATGACGTTGAATAGACGTCTTTTCAACGACTTATTGCGCAGTGGGAGTTGTTAAAATAGTCTGATGATCCTCTGTTAAGGAACCATCAGGTAGCATAATTTGCTAAATAGTACAGGATGCTGCTTTTTGACGGAGTTGACTGGCTAATAATTTGGAATGTTTAGCGCCCTCTCTGCTTGGTCAGTGGTTAAGAGATCAATTTCAGTTTGCAAGCCTACTCTCCTCCTGATCAGGGGTCTCATTTATAAAGGAGTGCGTAGAATTCTTACTAAAAGTGTGCGTACGCCCAAAAGCGTAAATTGGCGTACGCACACAAAAATTCAGATTTATAAAACCGTGCGTACGCACACCTGTAGGCAATGTTCGCTTTATAAATCACAGGTTAACCACAAGTGTGCGTGCGTAAAGTGTCATTGCACCCCGCCCTGAACACGCCCATTTTTTACCATAAATGGTCAATGCAAAGGACCTCATGAATGCTAATCAAGTATCATTCTCATGAACCTGGCAGGTGATTCTTTTTCACGGTGAATCAAGGCAAACAAAAAAACAACACAATAGTGCGACAGCGCCAAGTGGCAGAACCGGAGAAGAAGCGGTAACAACTGCAGTAGTAAATTCCGTGTTTATGTATCTTGCATGGCGATTAAAAACGAATTCTGATTCTGAAGTGTAATGAGTGTAGTGATTGCGCGAGAGCTTAACAACTGTATTTCCAGTTAGATTAGATTAGATTAGATCTTTTGACATATGATGATATATGCACAGTATTAAATAAATATATTTAGTTATTCTTTGTGTTCTGTAGTTACATGCATTTCAGCCTCCTACAATGCGGTAAAAGGACAATCTGATTGTGAGACAGACAGCGCTGAATATTGATTTAAATTTTGAGTTGCATTGTACAAGATGTGTATGGAACAATTATCACGCAGTTCAAGCTCAAATAACACTGATGTATTTAATCTTCATTATAATCATAAATTGAGTCAATGTGTGTGAGGACAACAAAACACATAAATATTACGAGTAATCGCTTCTCCGACTTTTACTTTTTGCAGTATGTGTTTCCAATTCCCACTGTCTCCAAAAAGTGCGTAGGTTTACGGGAGGGTCATAGTTTGCGTGGAGGACCGCACATTCTACCGCCAAGTTCGTTTTTTATAAATAACTGACTTTGCGTGAAAACTGGCGTACGCACGTTTTTAGCCCCGTTTTGTGCGTACGCAAGCTTTATAAATGAGACCCCAGAGCAGGGGTCGGAGAGGCGTCCAGAGTCTTAATTTCTGAAGATAGCTCCTCTACATTCTTATATTTCATTTTCCTTATATGGGCAGAGTGGGAGATAATCTGTCCTCTGAGATATGCGTTAAGTGTTTCCCAGAGAGTTGAGGCTGAGATATCATCAATCCTGTTTACCTGCAGAAAAAAATCTATTTGTTGTGTAATGAACTTTATAAAGTCTGAATCTGCCAGCAGGAGTGTATCAAGCTGTCATGTCCGGAGTCTGTCTCCCGGAGTCGGGAGAGTTACTTTAATACTTACTGGGGCATGGTCAGAAATAATAATTGGGTCATATTTACAATCTGTGATAACACTTAGCAAATAGGGGTCAACCAAAAAAAAACTATCCTGGAGAACGACTTGTGTACATTGGCGTAATATGAATACTCCTTTTTGGTAGGATGTTTAAATCTCCACATGGGTTTGTATTTCTATGAATGATTGGATTGTTTGCACAGATTTAGATGGTCTCGTTACAGACTGGGAAGAGCAATCCAAGGTAGAGTCCATTACTAGGTTATAATCCCCAGATATAATCAAGTGATGACTATCTAGATTAGGGATGGAGTTTAGCATCTTTCTAAAGAAATTGTCATCATCAAAGTTCGGGTCGTAGATATTAACCAATAAGCGAAGTTGAAACTCTCCCACAACTCTCACATATCTGCCAATTGGATCCAAGATGGTGTTTGATGAAACAAACGGAATCCTTTTGTGAATGAGTATAGCTACTCCCCTCCCTCTACAGTTAAATTGTGAGTGAAACATTTGCCCAACCCAATCTTTGTGAATATTTGACTGTTCTCAATTCGAAAGGTGGGTTTCCTGCAGGAATGCAATACCAACCCTGAGATGTTGTAGATGCTTTTCCCTTTGACTGTCTGATTTAAACCTTTAACATTCCATCTTACAATTTTCATGTCATCCTTACCTAGAATAAGATTTAAATTACCTTGTGCCATTAGAACCATTCAAATCAAAAATACCAATGTCTACCCCATTTAGATGATGAAAAAGCCTAATAAGTGCACAAGCTGTATACAAAACAGTTAACATATCAACACTACGACATATTACACGCAAAACCAGCCTTAAGGCCCCCAGAAAACTTCAAACTACTGCAAACCTGCATTTGCATGTCACCTGCAATTTTGAACACATTTCTAAACCATTCATGAAGCTTTCCAACGGTGTAGTCTATTAAATAACCTGCGATGTCCTTTCACATCGTTGAAACCATAACACCTATAGGGCATTTGAAGTCAGTGTAACGAGATTGGCGGTGATCATAAAATAAAAGCAAAATTAGGAGGGCATACATATGTAGCGTTGCATGTGGTGCGTACACACATTCACACAAAAGGCGTCCATTGCCACATAAACAATATTAATAGAAGAAAATTATGAAAGTAAATAATGATAAATAAAAAAAATACTTTTCGTAATATTGACAGAATAACTATATCTAGTGATTAGTCATTTGCATTATAATCCAATCATCAACATTACCTCAATCATCACTCTCTGTAGTATGTAAAACTGAGTTTCCGTCATCAGCAGTAACATGCTTGTTGACAAAAGTCAGTGCTGTCACAGGGTCGATGAACTTCATGCGTCTCCCGTTATGTGTAAACTGCAGAGGGGCTGGCTAGTAGAGGCCGAACCAGATCTTTGCAGCGTGGAGCTTCTTTTTGGTATCAGAGAAGGCTGTGCGCTGTTTGTTGACTTCTGGGCTGTAATCAGGAAATATATCCAATCTTGATAAGAGAACGGGCTAAGAGAACTCCTTAGTTTGAAAGTGGTGGAGTGTGACTATGAACGGCCGCGGTCTATTATCGCCACTTGTTGGTTTTGGGGCCAAACTTCTGTGAGCTCTGTCCACCAACGGAGGTTTCTCAAAACTGTCTTCCCCAAACACAGCAGTGAGCAGTATGGTAGTAAATTCTGATGGTTCTCCGCATCTTCTGGTATCCCCACAATATGCATATTCTGCCGTCTGGTGTAGTTTTCCAAATATGCCACCGTGTCTTCAAGGCCTCGTTTTCCCTAGCCAGTGAAGTTTGGGAAGTCTCCACGCTGCTCAGTGTCTTGTCGAACTCCTTCATGCCGTCCTCTACATCAGTAATTCTTTGCCATACACACTCATAAGAGTTTAGAGAGGCAATAGACGCTCGGCTTTCCTCCCGAAATGAATCGATAGAGGTTTGCACAGCTGTCATCACTCAGTCATACAATCAGTACATATCATTCATTCACACAACTCAGTACACATTACCTATTTATACACCTCAGTATACATCATCACTCATTCACACTCCTCAGTATACATTATCACTCATTCACACACCTCAGTACACGTCATCACTCTCTCCCTCACATGCAGTAGCAGCACAAGCACTCAAGTAGCGCAAGCAATCAATCATGAACACACCTGACTCGGCTAGTGCAAGCCCATTGGGCCTCGTCCGGTAAGACTGCCTTTAAAGGCTGCGTGGATATCTAACACTCACACAGACCGGCTAAGGATCAGTGCTGTTGCCTCCCACCACCATCCTCTTTCTCCCCCGGTTGTCTGTCTGTATATCTGTCTTCTGTCTATCTTGGGATTATATATCTATTGTTCCATGCTCATGTCATATATGTATGCACGTATGTGTCACTCGAGGCAGTAGGGAGCGCTTCCCCTTTAGACATTCCACTCCGCCAAGTCAAACATATTCCATGTCATGGTTATCAATAAATATTGTATTATTATCAATTAATCATGTGTGTGTCTTGACTGAACTGAGCATAACAACTTGATAGACCCCAATATAGCGGGCATCTAGGTTACAAAACATACATCATGAGAACCAATAAGTGCCAAGGGAAGAACTATAAGAGCATTCAGATGAACATTATACAAGTTTTAAGGTGAGCCTCCGCCAGGCAGTAGTCCACCAGGGGTGCGAGTCATAACACAGCAATAGGACGCTTCTGAGCCTTTTCTTGAAGGTGAGGAGACAGTCTGTGTTTCTGATGGGGGTGGGGAGTTGATTCCACCATTGAGGAGCCAGACAGTGGAAGAGTTTGTGCTGGGCTCTGGCGCTCAGGACACGTCTACTCGCTACTCATGCTCAAGCACGCCCCCCCCCCTGCACCTAGTTTTCCACCAAGGCTGAGCAACGTTGTGCTAAGTGTCATACTTGTAATGTCCCGGCAAGGGATCTAAGACAAGAGACAGCCCACCAGCCACCAAGTGGGTCTTTTATGTACTTACAAATGGATTTAATTCAGTAAACAAGTGTTGTAATTTTGAGTATGTACTTGTAATTGTCAACATGTTCTCAAAATGGGTTGAAGCCTACCCATGGCGGAAAGCTGATGCTACCACGGTAGCCAAGAATTTCCAGAGTGGAATGGGTATATATAGTACGTGGGGGGGCGGGGGGGGGGGGGTATATTCACAGTAGTGTAACAGTTGTGCAAAATTCACAGTAGTAAGTTTAAAGTGTTGTGTTCTACATTTACATTTATTCATTTAGCAGACGCTTTTATCCAAAGCGACTTACAGTAAGTACAGGGACATTCTCCCTGAGGCAAGTAGGGTGAAGTGCCTTGCCCAAGGACACAAAGTCATATAGCCACAGCGGGGGCTCGATCTCACAACCTTCCGTTCATGAGGCCAACGCCTTAACCCATTGAGCCATCTGACTCCCCAAAGTTCTAAAGTGGCAGAGTGCAGTGGGATTCTGGAGGGTGGGTGTGGGGTGTTGGTGGATGTCTCAAACTGATCCTTGGCCCTGTTGAAGAGGGCAATAGCAGAGGGGTAGAAGCTATTCTTGTGGCGAGAGGTTTTGGTCCTGATGGACCGCAGCCTCCTGCCAGAGGGGAGCAGCTGAAACACAGAATGTCCAGGGTGGAAGGAGTCGGCCGCAATCTACCTCACCCGTTTTAGAGACCTTGCCGTGTGCAGGTCCTCAAGGGATGGCAGGTTGCAGCCTATCACCTGCACGTATGATACGCTGCAGTCTACTCTTGTCCTTGGCACTGGCAGTAGCGTACCAGACGGTGATGGAGGAGGTGAGGATGGACTCCATGATGGCAGTGTAGAATTGCACCATCATTGTCTTTGGCAGGTTGAATTTCTTCAGTTGCCGCAGGAAGTACATCCTCTGCTGGGCTTTCTTTGTGAGTGAGCTGATGTTCAGCTCCCACTTAAGGTCCTGGGAGAGGGTGGTGCCCAGGAAGCGAAGGGACTCCACACTGTTTACCTGGGAGTCGCGCAGTGTGATGGGGGGGGGAGTGGGGCTGGATTCTTCCTAAAGTCCACAACCATCTCCACTGTCTTAAGAGCGTTGAGCTCCAGGTTGTTCTGGCTACGCCAAGTCACCAGGTTGTCCACTTCCCACCTGAAGACAGACTCGTCCCCATCAGAAATGAGTCCGATCAGGGTGGTATCGTCAGCAAACTTCAGGAGCTTGACAGATGGATGACTGGAGGTGAAGCTGTTTGTGTACAGGGAGAAGAGCAAGGGGGTAAGGAGCCTTGAGGGGATCCGGTGCTGATGGACCGGGAGTCAGAGACTTGCGTTCCCATCTTAACGCGCTGCTTCCTGTTGGACAGGAAGTATGTGATCCACCTGCAGGTGGGGTTGGCCACGTTCAGCTGGGAGAGCTTGTCATGAAGCATAGCCGGGATGATGGTATTGAAGGCAGAGCTGAAGTCCACAAACAGGATCCTGACGTAGGTGTTTGGAGAGTCCAGATGCTGGAGGGTGAAGTGGAGGGCCATGTTGACTGCATCGTCCACAGACCTGTTGGCTCTGTAGGCGAACTGCAGGGGGTCTAGGAGGGGGTCTGTGATGTTTTTGAGGTGTGCCAGCACAAGGCGTTCGAAGGACTTCATTAACACAGATGTAAGGGCGACGGGTCTGTAGTCATTCAGTCCTGTTGGTCTGGGCTTCTTGGGCACAGGGATGATGGTGGAGGATTTGAAGCAGGCTGGCACGTGGCATATCTCCAGGGAGGTGTTGAAGATGTTGGTGAACACCGGAGACAGACGCCCCTGCTGAACACCTTTTTCGCCTCCTTAAATCTGTAGCGGTCGCCAGATTTAAACGCCATCTCCTTCTTAGACCTCAGACTTTTGAGTTTTGCAGTAAACCAGGGTTCGTCATTGTTGTAACTCATCCTGGTTCGTGTTGGTATGTAGGAATCCTCACAGAAGTTAATGTATGATGTCACAGGCTCAGTGTACTCATCCAGTCCATTTGTAGCGGCAGCAAACATTTCCCAGTCAGTGCACTCCAGATTAGCTCTGCGTTCCTCCACAGCCTCGCTGGTCCACTGTTATGATGTCCTCACCGCAGGTTTACAGAGTTTTAGTTTCTGCTTGTATGCAGGAATCAGGTGGATCATGGCGTGGACGGAGTGACCCAGTGCAGCATGGGACACTGCGTAGTAAGCGTTGCCAACTGTGGTATAACAATGATCCAGGGTGTTACCCTCCCTGGTGGGGCAGTTTATGAATTGTCTATATTTGGGGAGTTCTTGGCTGAGGTTACCTTTGTTGAAGTCACCTAGGACGATGACTAGCGAGTCCGGGTGGGTTCGCTCCACTTTCAGGATCTGGGGTCTCATTTATAAAGGAGTGCGTAGAATTCTTACAAAAAGTGTGCGTACGCCCAAAAGCATAAATTGGCGTACGCACACAAAAATGCAGATTTATAAAACTGTGCGTACGCACATCTGTAGACAATGTTCGCTTTATAAATCACAGCTTAACCACAAGTGTGTGTACGTAAAGTATCATTGCACCCCGCCCTGAACACGCCCATTTTTAACCATAAATGGTCAATGCAAAGGACCTCATAAATGCTAATCTAGTATCATTCTCATGCATGAACCTGGCAGGTGATTCTTTTTCACGGTGAATCAAGGCAAAAAAACAACAACACTAGTGCGACAGCGCAAAGTGGCAGAACCGGAGAAGAAGTGGTAACAACTGCAGTAGTAAATTCCATGTTTATGTATCTTGCATGGCGATTAAAAACAAATTCTGATTCTGAAGTGTAATGAGTGTAGTGATTGCGCGAGAGTTTAACAACTGTATTTCCAGTTTTTGACATATGATGATATATGCACAGTATTAAAGAAATATATTTAGTTATACTTTGTGTTCTGTAGTTACATGCATTTCAGCCTCCTACAATGCGGTAAAAGGACAATCTGATTGTGAGACAGACAGTGCTGAATATTGATTTAAATTTTGAGTTGCATTGTACAAGATGTGTATGGAACAATTATCACGCAGTTCAAGCTCAAATAACACTGATGTATTTAATCTTCATTATAATCATAAATTGAGTCAATGTGTGTGAGGACAACTAAATACATAAAAATTACGAGTAATCGCTTCTCTGACTTTTACTTTTTGCAGTATGTGTCTCCAATTCCCACTGTCTCCTAAAAGTACGGGAGGGTCATAGTTTGCGTGGAGGAACGCACATTCTACCGCCAAGTTAGTTGTGTGCGTGCTGCAAGGCGCGCACTATGTTATTACTAGCGTTTATTATTATTGTGTGCGTGCTGCAAGGCGCACACTATGTTATTACTAGCGTTTATTGTGTGCGTGCTGCAAGGCGCACACTATGTTATTACTAGCGTTTATTGTGTGCGTGCTGCAAGGCGCATACTATGTTATTACTAGCGTTTATTGTGTGCGTGCTGCAAGGCGCACACTATGTTATTACTAGCGTTTATTGTGTGCGTGCTGCAAGGCGCACACTATGTTATTACTAGCGTTTATTGTGTGCGTGCTGCAAGGCGCACACTATGTTATTACTAGCGTTTATTATTGTGTGCGTGCTGCAAGGCGCACACTATGTTATTACTAGCGTTTATTGTGTGCGTGCTGCAAGGCGCACACTATGTTATTACTAGCGTTTATTATACTTATTCTTATGCCGTTTTTTGGCTCAAAACACCTACCAGAGTTTTTGACGCATATACACAAAAGTTATATCAAAACGTGCGGCTCGGCCCCGACATGTGTGCTATGATTTTTCTAAGACTTTTGGCAAACAATTTTGCCAAAAAATTGCCAAAAACCACACCAAAAAAATGAATTGGTGTCAATGGAAAGAATGTTTGAGAGGTAGAGTGGAGATGTCATCGCTAGAGTGAGGAAAAGAGAGAGAAATGTATTCGACTACCATGGCCTCAAATGCACCACTACAGACACAATTTATACATAGAAACGTAGGAAAATGTGTCCTCTAGCTCACACTTGCTTTACTTTATCTGTCAGATTTATTGTTTTAGCTTGACATGCGAAAATTCGGCCGCAGCACCCATGAAGAGCCTCATAGACTCCCATGTTAAAAGTTCCAGGAAAATTTCAGGAGGAAAACAAAACTAACACTTTTTAGAATTGCTCCCAAGAGCACATTTCTTCACTTGTCAACACAAAATGTCTATCTAGACGTTCAGGAAGGGCTCAGCCGGCTTCACGTTAACCTGGTTTTATGATTGGAAACACGGTTTGGCCAGAAATCCTTCCTGTTCGAGGGGTGCTGTAAGCCTTTTCTATCCGTTCAACTGTCAGCTGCAACTAATTAGTTCGTTACTTAGCAACGTGCTTGAAAGAGGAGAGACGGTGGCCACGAATGACGGTGGCTATTTTATGAACAGTAATTCATTTCACATTTAATAACTTTAATTGGAGGATATTTACTGGAGGAATCAAATTGGCTCTTTTTGTTTCGGGTGTATTTATAAACTGTACTCCAGCTCAACTCTTCCTCTCTGGCTCTAAGTCTCTAAGGTAAGCAAACATCTTTTTCAACTCTTTCGCTAGCATGCTATCTAAAATGTAGGTTTTTGACTTCTTTAACATTTGGGCTCATAGGTATTCATGTACTTATCAGTCAGGATTCACAACTGACATTCCAACTAGCTGTAAAGATATGCTGTTTGCTAACATTAGCAACCAATGCTAAAATTAGCGCTTAAGCTAATTGCTAGTGCATCAGCATATGTTTTGCTAGCATGCTATCTAATATGTGGGTTTTTGACTTCTTTAACATTTGGGCTTATATGTATTCATGTGCTTATCAGTCAGGACGGTGGTGGAGGGTTATGGGGGGGGGGGGGGGGGGTATTTGTGTGCATTTTGACCGTTTAGGGTCGTTTTCGGAGGGGGGGGGGCGATCGGCGTTCGCGGGGGGCGGGGGGGCTCGTGCGGGGGGGTTTGAGGGAAGGGTTCATATGGTGGGGTCCATAGGATTCTAACTAGATATTGGGGAGGTGTGTGGGAGGTCGGGTTGATGAGCTATGAGCCTATTTGGGGGAGAGGTTTGAGAATCGCAATTGATTTACATGCACCTTCAAGCGGAGATTGTGACGTTGCGGGGGGCTCGGGGGGGCGATTTCGGAGGGGTTTGGGGTATTGGGGAGGTGTGTGGGTGGTTGGGATCGGCAGTTCCATAGAGAAACAGTGGGGATTAAATACAGGTCTTTTAGGAATTGCTATTTAAATTGTTGGGGGGGCTTGCTGTAAAACATTCATAATCGTCTGGATACTGGTTGACCTTGCAAACTATTGGCTAGTGTTGTATGGGGAGTCCTGTAGTTCTGTAGTTTATAGATGATTGAACCTGTGTGTCTGCTACTAAGTGATTCATTGCACTGAATGGTTTGATTGACAGTTCATCATTAAGTCATTAATGTACAGACTGCCTGTGTGTATGCACATATATGTATCTATCTATAGATAGATATATATATGTGTATGTGTGTGTGTGTGTGTGTGCGTGTGTGTATGTGCGTGTGTGTTTTTCTCAATTAATGTTGGATAAAAAGCACTGTTTTTGTTAGTGTGATATCAGAACTGTGTGAGCACTAGGTCACACAGTTCTGAAATCACACTAACAAAAACAGTATATATATATATATATATATATATATATATGTGTGTGTGTGTGTGTGTGTGTGTATGTGCGTGTGTATGTGCGTGTGTGTATGTGTATGTGCGTGTGTGTTTTTCCTCAATTAATGTTGGATAAAAAGCACTGTTTTTGTTAGTGTGATATCAGAACTGTGTGACCTAGTGCTTTTTGTGAATTTTGATGCTAGCTTATTGCTGAATCCTGATTTGTTACATGTTTGATTGCATGTGGATTGATTTGACATTTAACACAGCTGTATAACTTTATAATGTTATCTGATATTTATAATGCGGTATCATTTTGATAAAAGGTGTATTTCTAATACCAAAGTCATAGCCATTGATGGCCTAATTCTGGCATTGGATGTATTTGGGTCTTTTTACACTCTAAGTTTTTTAAAGCATTTATCACTATTATCAAATTAGAACCAAACTCATACTATGCTACTGAACTGTAATGTAAAGTGATACCTGACACAGAGTGACCAATGGTTTACTGCTTGCTTACTACTTAACCAACTTAAACTGTGGCAGTGTGCTCAAGTGGAGCTGTCTTTAATCCTGCTGAAATTCGTGTTTACGCTACTACTAGTGCATCAGCATATGAACACCTGTTGAAAGCTTGATCTGTCACATACCTAAGCAATGGTAGAAGTCATATTCTGAAAATTACTCAACGGTGTCAGTGATGTATGGGGGGGAGTCCCGGGCCAGAGTCACGCACCCTCAAAATTTCGTTAGGAATTTTTTTCTAGTTATACTTATTCTTACGCAGTTTTTTTTGCTCAAAACACCTACCAGAGTTTTTGACGCATATACACAAAAGTTATATCAAAACGTGCGGCTCGGCCCTGACATGTGTGCTATGATGTGGACTTTTGGCAAACAATTTTGCCCAAATATTGCCAAAAACCACACCAAAAAAATGAATGGGTGTTAATGGAGAGAATGTTTGAGAGGTAGAGTGGTGATGTCATCGCTAGAGTGGGGAGAAGAGAGAGAAACGTGTAAAAAAAAAAAATACGTATTCGACTACCATGGCCTGAAATGCACCACTACAGACACAATTTATACATAGAAACGTAGGAAAATGTGTCCTCTAGCTCAGTGGTTCTTAACCTTTTCCCCCCGAAGGCCCCCCTTAGCTATGACCAAGACAAGCCGCGCACCCCCACCCCACCCCGCCTGCCAAAATCCTATCACATACACACTAAAATAATTAAGACAATAATTACAAACTGTTATTGGCAAAAAACTTTCCTTTAATCATGTGTAACACACATACACATGTAAGCTGTATTTTTTTCTTCTGTTTCACCAGGTCTATAAAATATCCAGAAATGATGACAGTAAGGACATGCAACAGTGTCCCTTTTTCATTAACATTAAACTGCAGCAAACCAAGAGCTCCTTCAGATAGTTAACACAAGACTCTGTTGATATAATGGTAATATAATTAAAACAACACCAACAAATAAAATGATGATAAAATTAATCATAAGAATAATAAAGAAACACTGATAACTAATATTGACAAACAAATTAGTATTATCATTTTAACATTTTTAGGGTTATATTGATAACCAACTTGGGGTTACAATTTACACAGGGTCTGCTGATACTGACATTGCTGATTGACAAATTATTCCTAAATGTTTCACTTTTTCAGTCATAAGCTAATGACCACCTTGAGCTTGCATACCTCTGGCCAGGGATGTGATGTCAGGTGTAATACTTGTGACAGCCAGTCTAAAGTCCTGGTGGACATCAAGTCTGTTTCTGGCTTTTGTTTTTATAGCCACAAGGGCACTGAATGCTGTCTCAGACAAATACGTAGTGCTAAATGGGAGAATAACCCTTCTTAGTGCATGTTTTGCTAATCTTGGAGCAACAGACTGTCCTTTGACAATCCAAAACTTTTTGTACCCCATCTCGAGTAGATATGTTTTGGACACAGAATCAGCTTGAAGGTCGCAAAGCTCATCCTCACAGCCGAGGTATTCCACATCCCCGATGCTTGAATTGTAAGGGTCCAGCACCCACGATTCCTTTGTTAAGTATTCACTGACGTCTGCGAAGCGGCTATTAATCTCCTCTCGGAGCATGCTCATGTGCCTGGTGAACTCTGTGCGTAAAGACACATGCACAGTCCCAGCAGACTGCTTCTGCAACAGCGGAAAGTGCTGTAGTTCTCCGTTTGACATTTTTTCCACTCTGTAATTCAGCTTGCACACATAAGCGTCCAGAGCGTCTTTGCAATGCACGATGTTTGATTCGGGTCCTTGCATCCGTTTGTTTGTCTCGTTGTTAAGTGAGAGCATGTCCGCCAGGTATGCCGTTTTGATCCAAAACTCATCAGTCAGCTGTTCACACAGTCGACGATTGTGGTCTGTCAGGAATTCCTGTATTTTTTCTTGCAACTCCACAAAACGCACTAGCACTTTCCCTCGCGATAGCCACCGCACCTCTGTATGTAGCAGCAGTGTTTGATGCGCTTCATCCTCACACAGCTGAGCGAAGAGTCGCTTGTTGGCTGGACGAGCTTTAATAAAGTTAACTATTTTAACAACAGTTGACAGGGTGTCGCTGAGATCTTCTGACAGTTTTTTACTCGCCAGTGCTTGCCGATGTAGCATACAATGGAAAATTAAGCAATGTGGTGCTTTTTCCTTTAGGCGGCTGTTAAATCCCTTGTTTTTGCCCATCATAGCCGCGGCCCCGTCAGAACAACATGCCACCAGGTTTTCATACGACAGATTGTTGGATGAGAGGTATGAGTCCACAGCCATAAATATATCACGGCCAGTTGTCGTTGTCTCAAGATTTGTAGACATAACAATGTCTTGTTTCAAGTCATCGCCATCGACATATTGAACATATACTATGAGGACGGACTCACCTGCCACTGTTGTGGTCTCATCCAGCTGTATTGCAAAATCAACACTCCTCAACTTCTCGTGCAGCTGGTTTTGGCAATCCCCAGCCATTTTGTCAATCCTGTCTTTGACTGTACTGTCCGAGAGGGGAAGAGGCACGTCCAGGGCACTCTCGTCTTAAACTAGACCTACAGCCTTATTAGTTCAAGATGCGAGGTTATAGGTAGCTGTAGTCTTTAATATCAGGACGCTGCTTCTTTAGTCCCTTCACAAGCAGCGTATACAGAACAATGAGCAACATCCTTTCTTAGAGAAGACGGGAAGCGATGCCGGCGCAACGCTTGACAGGCAGAGGACTGCTGCCGCACCCAGACTCCCCAGCTTGCTTAACGGCATGGCGCATCCGTAACGCGGGCAGCGAGCAGACACAAGTGTCCACAGGCGGCCGCGCCCGAACCTACGCCACACCACAAGTGGGGGGAAGGAGAAACGGCAGACAGGAGCCTCTGTCCTGAAACCCGTGAAACGTCAGTAAGGGGTCTGCCAGCGGTGCCTGTTCTCTTCACCCACTGTTTAATAGTACAATGCATCCTTTTTTAGGGGAGTGCATACAGCACCAACTTCGACAATCCACCGAGGTGGAAAACGAAAGGGAAGGGAAGGACCAACCGGTAGTTGCCACACTCTTCTGCCGTACGCGCGCCCCTTTTAGAATGTTTAAGGACCACAGTAAACGCATATTAGATATAAAAACATCAGACATGGAGAGGTCACGACAGGGATCGAAAGTAGCACACCTGGTGGTGAATTCCCCGCACCTCAAAAACCCATAGTAAGCCGTGAGAAACACCGACTCGAGGAGAGTGTCAACATAGAGCCCAAAGCACCGTCATCTTAAACTAGACACCATAAGTGCAAAATAGGTAGGGTTATTGGTAGTCGTTTATCTTTAGCCACGGAACGCTGCTTCAGTAGCCCCTTCATCAGCAGGCGTATATGGGGGCTCCCGAGCGGACCCAACACTGGACGTTAAATTGAATGCCCGCGTCCACTGTTTCCATGGTAAACGATGCAGCTCCTTTCTGGGGCACACGGGCCTAGTCTTGCACAGTCCTAGTCAACAAGCAGACAACCCCACAATGCGATACAGCTCGTGGAGCGCTGTGGCAAAGACTCTGGATCCAGGGAAGCCGTCTCTGCTGGCCACTTGTGAACCATTAGTCCCCGTAATATCCCTCAAACCCGACAGATAGAAACCCATGCCGTTCCACAGGTGCACGATGATCCCTAGAAAGCCAATCTGACCAGCAGGACACCATCGGTGAGATTAGGTAACCTCTTGGCTATGTCCGACAGATGGGAAACGAATGTTCTGCCTAGGCTTATGACGCGCATGCAATTTGAAATGCCCCGGCCAGAAGCAGGTCGCATTTACCCATTGAAACGGCGCCTGAAACCACCGTCAGGATACCACAGACGCGCTCCGATATTATCCTGCAGACTGTCATCCTAAGCAATTGACAAAAGAGAGCCCATAACAGAGCATCGGCCACCGAGCAGAACAACATGATAGACCACGACACATAGCGGTTAATACTCCCAAGCTTGTAATACTCCCAAGCTCGCTTTATTACTTTATTAATAAACACCGCCTGAGCTGTTGTTCTAGCCACAACTCACGCTGTATTAGCACTTCAACAACAGTCCGACTTCTAACAACCCCTTCACCAAACTCCCGCTCAATCCCCCTTGTATGCGCCTTCACCCCAAAAACTCCAGCATGCGCACCTCCCACTTCCCAGCTTCCTTTAAAGGCACAACTACACAAAAGAACGCCATTCATTACAACAGAACAGATTTAACCAGCCTAACACAATATACATAACCTATACCATATAAATATATAAAACTTGATATATAATATATATATGAAATATAACCCCTGCCACCCTATTTTTTAACCATCTGCACATCACAATTGTTACTTTGCCACCCTATATTTACATGCACCATCTGTACACGTACGACTGCATCATTTGTTATTTGCCCCATCCGTTCATTTAGCACATAGCATCATGTGCGCTACCGTATATACGATTCCGTAAATCCAATAAAATACTGTAACATATCGAACAATACAGCTACACATTTGCTGCCACAACATCACTTTAATCCCTCCAAACGCCCGCAAATACTTTCGAAATTCCTTACAATTTCGTTTTACCTTGTGACAATGACAATAAAGATCCATCTATAGGGTGGACAATGAACACATTTTACCTTGCCACCTAACCAACTGTCGAACGATTCCAGAGCGCAGGTAACAACACTAGAACCGACCCTGTGACGTCATCATCAGCCTGAATGTGGCAAATGAATGCTAAGAAATGGCACCGGATCGTCGGTTCCACGTCCTGTTCATAGCTCAATACTTGCGACCACTTGCAATAAACCAAAACAAACGCAACAGTTAGTGCGCAGACACATACACCGTAATGCTAACAATTCTGGTTGCAATCAACATTTGAGAAAGCAGACGTAAACACCGCCTATACTAGGTTTACCTGTAGGCCTAGCTTTGTAGCTACCTACTTAGCTTCAGTATACAGTCTCTGTGCTCACCATCCTGCCTGCAACTGCATGGCAACGAACTCCTAAGCTGAAATTGTGCAAAGACGACGCTTCCTTGGCAGAAACAGTTTCGCAAACCCCAAACAACGTCCCGCCACACCGTATGGCTAAACGGAACTCGGAGCCAGACGTCCATCCAGCTCCACACGTTGATCTGGGCAAGCGGAGCGTATCACGGTACACTGAAGCCATGCAGAACTCGGCAAGAGTCAAGGTCGGCATCCGGGGCTCATTGTCTAGGAACATGCACGGGTCCCCGCGACCGACCAAGTCGGAAGAGCACAGCAAATTCAAGTCTTATCTGCATCCGTACCTGTGAGGATTTGGCCACGCAGAAGGGCGGAAATGTTGCAGCGGGAAACGGGAGCAGTGCCCTATCCTTCTGCCATGAAGTCCTAACATCCAGCAGCTTCGAAACACTGCGTCCCGCCGGAACTCGGGCCTTTTCGGTCTTTGGTTGTCCCCACCGGGGCGGCTGGATTAGCAGAAGGAAACGCTCGCCGTACTCTATGAAAAACAAGTTCCCTGAAGTTGCATCCGCTAAGGTAAGCACCCTGTCCGTATGAGCAGTCAGCAATTCGATAGACCTTACTCTGGAACCTGGCTGCTAGCATAGTTACAGAACACTCCACTGCAGATCTCGAGGGATTGTCCATGGCAAGCCCCGACGCGACCATGAAACACAGCTGAAGTAACAAACCAAACCTCAGCAACAAGAACAAAACACGGTAGTAATGACGACCCCCACACGATAGCAACACAGAACCGCCCGCAATGAACCAGGCAACAGTAATGATCCTAACCGTTCTGTGTGAGTGTTGGATATCCATGCAGCCTTTTAAGGCAGTCTTACCGGGCGGGCGGAGCCCCAATGGGCTTGCACTAGCCAGGTCAGATGTGTTCATGATTGATTGTTTGTACTACCTGTGTGCTTGAACTGTTAATGTATGTGAACTGCGGTGTGTGATGAGTATTAGTGTACTGAATGAGTGAAGTGTATGCTGAGTGTATGATGAGTTATGTGAATGAATGATGATATGTACTTGATGACTGAGTGATGACGCGGGCAGCCCGAGTGCCGTTGCCAGAACTAGCTTCGCCCATATCTGTCACATACCTAAGCAATGGTAGAAGTCATATTCTGAAAATTACTCAACAGTGTCAGTGATGTATGGGGGAGGGTCCCGGGCCAGAGTCACGCACACTCAAAATTTCTTTAGGAATTTTTTTCTAGTTAAATACTAGACTTGGGACAAAACAATTATACCAAACATCTATATAATATGGGTTTGTTTACTTCACATTTAATTGACAGTAGTGTATTTTCAAAACTCAAACTCTTTTTCAAAAAAATCCACATCACAATAGCCGTAAAGAGGAAGTTTGTGACTTCTTCCAATCTTTTCCCGAATCTAAACGATTTAAAAAAAAACCTAGACGTAAACAACCGAACCCTGTTACCTGAAATAATAAAAAAAGAAAGGTAAGTTTAAAATGTTAATCTAAATGTCACATGTGAGATGCCAACACTGGCATTTTAGGTTATAAGTAGGTATAGACAACTACAGTGCCTTGCCAAACTATTCGGCCCCTTTCAAACTTTTGCTACATTTCAGGCTTAAATCATAAA
Source organism: Protosalanx chinensis (assembly GCA_030340685.1). Taxonomy (NCBI): domain Eukaryota; kingdom Metazoa; phylum Chordata; class Actinopteri; order Osmeriformes; family Salangidae; genus Protosalanx; species Protosalanx chinensis. The sequence continues at coordinate 6,422,314 of CM059334.1, read as the reverse complement.
GATATAAAACTGTAACTTTGAAGAATCAACAACAAGTGGGACACAATCATGAAGTGGAACACAATTTATTGGATATTTAAAACTTTAACACATAAAAAACTTAAACATTGGGCGTGCAAAACTATTCAGCCCCTTTAAGTTAATACTATGTAGCGCCACCTTTAGCTGCGATTACAGCTGTAAGTCCCTTGGGGTATGTCTCTATCAGCTTTGCACATTGACAGACTGACATTTTTGCCCATTCCTTCTGGCAAAACAGCTCGAGCTCAGGAAGGTTGGATTGAGAGTGTTTATGAACAGCAGTTTTCAGTTCTTTCCACAGATTCTCGATTGGTTTCATCTGACCAGAGCACCTTCTTCCACATGTTTGATGTCTCCCAGGTGGCTTGTGGCAAACTTTAATCTTACACTCTTTATATGGATATCTTTAAGAAATGGCTTTCTGCTTGCCACTCTTCCATAAAGGCCAGATTTGGGCAGTATATGACTGATATGTTTTCCTATGGACAGGCTCTCCCACCTCAGCTGTAGATCTCTGCAGTTCAGAGATCTGATCAGTCTTCTCCTTGTTTGAGCTGAAAGTTTAGACGGACGGCCGGGTCTTCGTAGATTTGCAGTGGTCTGATACTCCTTGCCTTTCAATATTATCGCTTGCACAGTGCTCCTTGGGATGTTTGTTGGGATGTTTTTTTTTATTGTATCTTTTATTTTATTGCCCTATGAAGACAATCAACCAGAGATATCTATAAAAAACTGCAACATGTACCAGGCTAATATATTACAAACATGTGAACTGGATCTGGAAAATTATGTGAAATGTGAGGCTCTGGCACAGGACATAAAAGGCGCAATAAAAAAATATAATATATACTATTATAATAATAACTCGTCAATATTTAGCAAGCCACACAGAAATCAACATTAATATAATATTACAACTTCCAAAAACCATATCACACATGCAAGAAAAACTTCAATCATATTGAACAGTGGAGCAAAGAGCTAAGTTAATAAGAGCTGTGCCAGTCATTCCATACATTTTAAACATCCTCGTCACAATAAAAAAAAATGTATACAGTACCAACAATAACAAAGAGAAAAGTGCTAAGATCTTGAAAAAACCTTGAGAACAGTTCGGCCATGGTAAAGGCTAACCCTAACCCTAACCCTTATCTGACCTAATATTTTGTATTCCTCTTGAAAACTTGTGTGACAAAGCGCCTGTGATCTCTGAAGCTCTGATCTGTCCATTGGTCTAAAGTCATCGTCTTCACATCAGTGCCAAAACACACTTTGTAATGTCAGGTCAGATGGGTGCTGCCATAGCTGACCGCTCAAGTCCAGCCCCTGGTCAGCTACACGGTCCATTAAGTTAATCAGCTCTGTGATAACCCCTTGTCCTGCCCCTACACTCTCCTTCATGTGATGGCTGACTGAGTCCATGTAGAGACTCTTTTCACGCTGCCACACCTGCTCATTGCCGTACACCACCGGCTGTGACTTGGTGGCTTTCCAATATTTTGTGTTGCTCTTCCTTGGGACATCTGTGGGCTGAGGGGGCTTTGGGTCTCACTCTGAGACTGAAGACGTGCCGCTTTGTTTCTTTTGATCTGGAGGTTGGGAACCATAGCCGCCAACCTTACTTACGACTTAATTCATAGCACAGCATAAGAGGAATGTCAACACCCACAGGTGCAGAAATGCAAAACTGCTAAGTAGAGCTCATGGAGGTAGAGCTCCATTAAAACATTTCTTATACAATTTTAACAAAACTTAGCTTAAAAAAAAAAAAAACTACTTTTAGATAAATCTAAAGCGGGGGTCAGATGGCTCAACGGGTTAAGGCGTTGGCCTCATGATCGGAAGGTTGTAAGATCGAGCACCCGCTGTGGCTATATGACTTTGTGTCCTTGGGCAAGGCAAATTGTCCCTGTACTTACTGTAAGTCGCTTTGGATAAAAGCGTCTGCTGAATGAATAAATGTAACTGTAAATCTTCATACCATTGTTCAGCTTCCCCATTGGTCACACAAAGAAACTCATATTGAAGAGCCACAGCAAAGAAGAGGCAAACCAATTATTTCTGTGAGGGCAACCCACAGCCAGAATGATCACAGATATAATAGGTTCAGCAGAAGTCGAGGAAGCGGTCAAAAACTTTGCCAAACTGGCCAAGCAACGGCAATGCAAATTTGTTCGCAAATCTGGACAGGAAACCAGAAAGAAACTGTACAGTATCAGAAGAGACTTGACAGAAAAAATACATTGCCCAGAGATATAATGAACATCCCGATATCAGAGAGCAGAAGAAAGCGTATGCCACTTCAAGGTATGCTTGTGACCAGGAGTACAGGCAAAAACAGAAAACTCATTACACATCAAGGTATGCATGAACCAGAAGTTCAGGCAAAAACGTATAACTCACGTCACATCAAGTTATGCTTGTGACAAGGAGTACAGGGAAAAACAGAAAACTCATGTCACATCAAGGTATGCTTGTGACCAGGAGTACAGGGAAAAACAGAAAACGAATGTCACATCAAGGTATGCTTGTGACCAGGAGTACAGGAAAAAACAGAAAAGATCACTTTTTGAAGGCCCCGAAAACTTTGACCATTGTGACTTCAAATTAATACAAGAAAGAGCTGAGCGATGTCTACTCGGTTAAAAACAAACATAGTTTAAAAAAGGATGCACAACGAAACAGAACAGAGTCATAGCTGTTCCCCTACAAACGAAGGCGGCCATGACGGCGATTTAACATCTCAGGAAGACACCGTCGACCTGGCCTTGATTCTTAGAGAATTGAGAGCCGGGACGGGATGGGACAATAAGACTCAACTTGAGGGCGTCAAAGAAGAAATAACGAAAGTTAACAACAGACTGTAGGAGGCGGACGGGCGAATTCCGAATGCTGAGGAAAGGATTCAGAACACCAAGGATATCCTATCAGAAATATTTAAACTACAAACCCAGTTGGAAGCTAAAATAACTGATCAAGAGGGCAAATCCAGAAGAGAAAATATCCGTCTATATAGAATCCCTGAAGGGGCTGAAACAGACTCACCGTCGATGATTATGTCAGTGGAAAAGTTGATCCAGGAAAACCTTGACATACCCGAAGTCACAAACTTACAAATCAAGAGAGAGATTAAACCTCATTAATACTGCATGAGACGAGCAGGGTAGGCATAAGCCTTCCTGCTAACCTATTAATGAAAGTGAATCGGACGCTTTGGTTTGGTAGTTTCAACTGCTATTACTATAATGGAGGTTCTTTTGGTTTTGATCATGAAATGTACCTAGTAGATTTATATATAAAAAACAATAAAGGCAAAAATCGGGACAGGTACGGGACAAGAACGGATGATGGAACTTTCTTACACCGTTATCCTCAAGGGCCCTCTCTGTCGGCTTCAGTGGCAGGCTTGTGTAGGGTCATAGAATGGACCTCTACCTTGGGAGTTGCCCATGTACAGCCTTAAGGATTTCAGATGCTCCAGAACGGTTTGTTTCCTCAAGTAATCCATGGAATGCTGACAAACTTTACAGTTTACAACTTTACAACTCCTCAGCAGTAAATCTGACTTTCGACATCTTTTAGTTGATAAAAGTCAATTAAATGTTCTCTTTCCTCCTTTTTTGGTCCACATCGCAGCACGGCATTTTAGCCTAGTCAGGCAGTCACCTTCTCTCTTGCCTCTTCGTGGAGGCGGTCGCAAACTTTTTCACTCCCTGACTTTCCTGCTCTATCATCTGCGTGTCTGCTGGGAAGACGAATTGCATCACCCTTCTAAGCAAAAACATGGAATTGATTAGCTGGTCACTAAGTGCTATTGACACAATATTTTCAAAGAGATCTAGAGGCTGGGGGGACCCCGCATGTCCGGGGGGATAGTCTCCAGCTGGATACACGATGGACGCGTGGGATAAGTGGCGTGTCGTGTGCCTGTCGGAACTTTCTGTCGAGGACGTTGAGGATCTCTACATATTGGGCCGGGTTTCTGCTGATTGGATTAGGTGTTGCCTTGGGATATCGACAAATTATAAAAAAAAACAGAGGCAGCTGTGAAAGGCCCCTTTAAGCTGCCCCACTTGATTGATGTGATGGGCGGTCTGTTGGTGGCCAAAGTGTGACTTTACAGTGCATGGATGAGAGACTGACGGATGTTGGTAGCCAAAGTGTGACTTTACAGTGCATCAAGGAGAGACTGACGGCTCTGCAGAGGACGGTGGAATGTATTGACCAACTAAATGGAAGAGTGAGGGTCTTTGAGAGACATGTGAGAGACATTGAGTGATACTTTGTTTGTAGGGGGTAAATTAACCCTTCGAGCAATTTGCATGGATATATGCTTTTTCGGCCCCAAATTCCTGTACGGCCGTGCCAGGTACTGTGCAGGGCTACCCTTCCCCCTATCTTGGAATGTTGAAGTACGAAGTCTCTCCACACCCCCACTCCCCACCCCATTCTGTGATTGTTGTCTGGCTGGAACAAGATGTCCTGACCTCAAGGCCATGAGGCAGATTGTTCTGTGTTTGGGCGACGAACACAGACTAATCCAACGCCTCCACCTGCTTGTTGTTGTTGCTTATCTGTCTGCTGAGGTGTTTTTTTTGGTTACAGGCTCTGGCTTGTTTTCTTTTTTTCTCCTCGAAAATCTATTTGTGTTCAGAAGGCTTGTGCGCCAATAAATGTACTTTGTCGTGTTGCCTCGGTGGGCATTGTCCTGCCAAAGAGTTTCCCCAAGGGGATTAATAAAGTATTATGAATCTGAATCTTTCTTTCTTTTCCATAGGACTCAATTGAAGTCCGCATTCTACACAATTGCAGACATGCAGCAGAGTGGGTTGAGGCCAACAAAGAACTGTTCTCTGCCCAAGGGGACCTTTCTGAAATCCTGTGCATGGGGGAGGAGAACCAGGTTCAGATCCAGGGTGTGGAAAGAAGAGGTGGATGACCTTGAAAAGGAAACGATCCTGGAGCCCTTCAAGTTCACATTTCACAACACAGAAGACGTGGAAATTCTGTGCAGAAATAACGGACCAAAGAATCTATTTGGCCTATTGCAGGGGTGTCAAACTCCAGTCCTGGAGGGCCACTGTCCTGACAGTTGTAGATGTTCCCCTGTCCAGAACACCTCACACAGAGCTTGATAACGACCCTGCATTAGAATCAGGTGTGCTGGAGCAGGGAAACATCTAAGCCTTCAGGACAGTGGCCCTCCAGGACTGGGGTTTGACACCCCTGGCCTTATTGTGAATGTCACATAGATGAGTGGAGTTTATTATGTGCGAGAATAAAATCAAATCATGTAGTGACTTGGTGTGTTTTTTGAGTTTTTATCATTGATCACTTAATCATTTGCTTGCATGATACAGTAAATATCAAGAGTAAGTGTAGTATTTAGTGTTACTTGGGTGTTCCACCAATAACATAATTGGCATAGATATAGAACCAAACATGAAATTTGTGGTGGTTAAGAATAAAAATACAGAATAATACAACATATATAGAAAAAGAACAGTGCAATAAAGTTCATTGATAATTAATTATTATTATTATAATGATAGGGCAGTGAAGTACTGTATAGTACACAATAAAATGTATAGGCCTATGACATCTTACGAGAGTAAGAGTTATGAGTAATAACTTCAAAGACAATTTGTGCACTGAGCAATGTTATTTCTGACCTCCATTGTTTTCAGTTATCAGCTATTTGACCTTTGACCTATTTGACAAATAGACACACAGCTTCCTTTTACGGTCCAGTTTCATCTGAAGCATGCATGTTTTACATACAAAAAAAGCATACATGTTTTAACTGGTATGATTGTGGAACTGATATTGGTAGTTCATGGACAAAGTCATGTTTGTTACAAAGCACAATCACCAATACATCTGAAAAGGTATTTTATTGGAAAGTATCCAACTATCTTACGCCAAAATTGGACAGCGATGGGTAACTGAGGGTAATAGAGCTTTTTCTTTGGAATTCTGCTGGAATTTGGCTGTCCTTACCTGCCTAGTAGCAGTGGTATTTACCCAATAAAACATTAGATTTTACCACATATATCCCGTAGTTACCAACTTACAACCAGTGGTATTAGGCAACACTGGTGGTTCAGTGGTAGGATTCTTCCCTACCATGTGCAGAAAGCCTGGGTTTCATTACCGGTGGGGGTTTGAATCCCGGCCAATGCATTGAATAAATGTGTGCGCCTCTGAAAATTTCCCCATTATGGGACTAATAAGGGCTAATTGCTTTCTTTCTTCTTAAAATGGTTATATTTGTACGTTTAGATTAGATTAGATAAACCTTTATTTGTCCTCCAGGGGGTGGAAATTGCAGTTCACAACAGCAGCAGGGTAAAATACAGCACACAGAGTTGCAGGGTAATATGACAATAATAACAATAGGGTGCAGGATAAAGTCCAGTAAAAGTTATTGCACTTGAGGAGAATTACAGTATTGCATGTAATAACAATAGGTCCAGACGATAAAGTCCAGTATAGTCCAGTATAAAAAATAAATAATAAAAAATAGGTAAATTAAGTAGACATATTGACAGTTAATCAGTTAATATTGACTCCAGATGGCTTAATTCTTGAGGAGAATTACAGAATTGCACGTAATGTAGGTATGGGCAACAAGACCGCCACGGGGAATATTGCACGTTGTGCGTAAGAGCAACAAGACCACCATGAGGGAATATTGAACAACAGACACTTGAAAAAGATTGTACTTAATACAGAATATTGAGTATAACACTTGAGTATTGCACGTAAATTAAGTAATAAAAGTAATACTGCATGGTGGTGAGGTAGTGATGATAATAGTTATAATAATGATAATGGTGTAGCACATGATACTGGCTATGGACAGCAGTGTTTAGTGGTCATTAAACAGTCTGACAGCAGCAGGAAGGAAGGACCTGCGGAATCTCTTCTTCTCACACCGAGGGTGAATCAGCCTATTGCTGAAGCTGCTCTCCAGAGCGGACAGTGAGTCCTGCAGGAGGTGTGATTCGTGGTCCAGCATAGTTGTCAGCATTGCCAGGGCTCGTCTGTCACCCACCACCTGCATTGAGTCCAGAGGGCAGCCCAGGACTGAGCTGGACTTCTTGATGACCTTGTCCAGCTTCTTCCTTTCCCTCTCAGTGATGCCGCTGCTCCAGCAGACCACACCGTATATGATGGCTGAGGCCACCACTGAGTCATAGAGTCACTGAGTCAAGTCATTTCAACATCTTCTGTGTTGTGAAATGTGAATTTGAAGGGCTCCAGGATCGTTTCCTTTTCTAGGTCATTCCACACCCTCCCATACTACCTTAGCCTGGTTCTCTTCCCCCATGCCCAGGATTCCAGGCAGGTCCACTTTGGGCAGAGAACAGTTCTTAGAATCAACCCACTCAGAATCAGAATTTGTTTTAATGGCTACGTAAATTATGCAAACACAGATTTTACATTAGCAGGTAATAGCAACATAGAACATATGTAACAAGAACAGAATATAATACAATAAAAATATGGTGTACAAATATCAGGGGGGTTACACAGCAGCAAGTTTTTTTAAGGTGTCAAAAGGGGTTTTGAGGTGTTCTGTGCAAAAGTGGCTTGTGCAGTGGGATGCTGGATGGGGGTGTGGGAGTTTGTGGCAAAGTCATTCCGAGTCCTTGGCCCTATGGAAGAGTGCAATGGCTGAAGGGTAGAAGCTGTTCTTATGGCGAGAGGTTTTGGTCCTGGTGGACCGCGAGGGGAGCAGCTGAAGCAGAGGGTGTCCTGGGTGGGAGGCAAGTCTGACTGAGACCTCAGACAGATTTTTCCTGAAAATATATATAGATAAGCAAAATGGTCAGTTGTAATATACATAACACAGGCTCCAAAAAGAAAAGATCTCATCAGTGCCCTCCTTTAATATGTCCATCTAGACATTGTTAAAATTAAATAAATAAGGAAATGAAAATGCTGGTTTCTGACCTGAAACGAAAGAAAAACTGATGGAACACAAACAAAAAGAATATTTTACCTCAGTAATGTTACCCACCTTCCTTTTTATCAGCCTAAACACTGGCGGCACTTCACCTCGCATGAGGGCTTGAGATGCAGCCGTCCAGTGGGCGAACACCTTTCCATGGCTGAAAAAATTATTAAACTTATAAAATTTTTTGGAACAACTCTAAGTCATTCAAATATCGTAATATTTGCGGTCTCACCTTCCAAGGTCAAAATTCTCCATGAGGATGATACACCACCACCGGCGCAAAAGTGGCATGTCCAGCTGAAAAATTAAACAACCCCCCACCCCAAAACTAATGTCATCATTTATGTTTGTTGTTGTAATTTTAAGCTTACTTTGATTTGAGCTTACTTTGATTGCATGAATCAATTTACAATAGAAAAGGGCATTCTAGGAATAAAACATAGTAATTTTTAAGTAATTGTGATATCTTTGAACACATATAATTACACAAATAATGTCTAACCATCAACATGAAGATGCCACAGTCAATCCCGTATAGTTGTTTTGGAAAGTTTCATTATTGTTTAGCAGTGTATTGACTAATATATAAACACATAATAATAATTATACATTATACTACCAGAATTTGTAATCCTGTTTTCTCTGCCCAGTTGCCAGGATTTAGTGACTGGGAAAGGTTTCTAAATAAAGACAGTTGCATTCAAGATAAATGGTCATTCAAGACACGTTTTCAACTGACGATACCCAGCTAATGCAAGGAGAGTTTATAAAAATGTTTTATAACGTTACATACAAACAAATGCAAACATTTACTTGACGATATGCACTAAACATTTAATAATCCCTGATCATTTACGGTGTTGATGTTGCATCGGCGAAAGGAAACTTTGACTTTATCGAACTATAGCTTCAAAACAACTACCCAAGCCAACATGTAACATTCGGTAATTTTAATAATTAATGACTTCTATAACGTTATTATTTTAAGGCACTTATATTGACAAGAAATCATGAATCGGTGTTGATGCTAACCATCTGTGAAAGTTAACTTTGATGTTATCTAATTTAGAATAAATCATGCATTTACCTTCTGTGGATACAAATCAGCAACTTACCGCAACTCGGAACAGATGTGGACGCTGTGTTTTGAGTGAAAAGACCCGTGAAATTGAGGTTTAACCCTTTAGGCGCCAGGGTTTTTGTCAAGAAAATGTGAAATTTTGATTTTTTTTTTTGATTTCAAAAGGCTATAACTTGAAAGTGGTTTGAGATAAAGGTATACTGTCAATGAGAAAATAGTTCAGTATGACTCAAAGTTTGTGATGGGAATTATATTTTTTTGTCTAATTTGCATATTATGACGTCACAAGGTGGCGGCTATAATGGAAAATGGAAAACTCAACTTGGAGGTTTCAAAAGGCTATAACTTGAAAGTAGTTTGAGATAAGGGAATACATTCAACATCCAATGTGAAATATCTTTAGCATGAAACAAAATTTGGGATAGAAATACGTGTATTTATCCAACTTGTATAATCAATTGGCGCGTTGACCACACTGATGCTCAGAACCGCATCTAAAATGCAGTTGTACGATTTCCTGGATCTGTGTGGAAACAGGCATGTTTTCATCCGTGGTTTCTACCCATATTTGCGGTGTTATGAGCCCCCCTGCCACTTCGAACATGTCCCCTTTTTGGCATTCGCAGAATGCTTCCACCCCGGCCACGCTGAGGTGAAGCATCCGCTATACAGTGTGCTGATTGTGGACTTTGTGCACGGACGCGCAGTCACTACTAACGTCAGTTTATGCTTCACTAGACAGACTGCATGTCATTCCTCTAAGGAATCGGAGTCATCTAATATCTGAATAAATACTTTGTTGACGGTAAATCGACCTCTTGGTATCGTGAGTAAATAAAAAAACACTCTTTCGCTCTGCTCTACTGTCGCTCCGCTCAGCCCTTCTATCATTGATTAGCAGCGTCTAAGCAGAGCTGCATCACTGGTCGGGAGGGGGTTTTACAAACTCGTTTTTCTCGAAAACTTTTAATAAAAACATGTCCATAAATTATGATTATATTAAAGGTACACATGTCCACTATCACCTGGTGAAAAGTAAAAACAAGGTTCGGCCCCACATTTATAGCTACAGCCTGTTTTAGTCAGCAATGTTGCTAGTCGCAATTCTGCGACTTTGGCGCCTAAAGGGTTAAATGTCCTCCCGAAAAATGGTCACTTCCTGCTCATTTGTGAAGTTGCCCAACTGCGCAGCCTGCAACGCCAGCTGCCCCACTGTGCAGGTCTGCAGCCAGGTACTCTTGGTTCATTCTGAAAAATTTTCAGCTTGAAATGTACCCGTCCCATCCGGGCCGGTTTTTCCTATGGGTAATGTGGGCGGCCACTCAGGGCTCAATTTATTTTGGGGCGGATGAGCGCCCTCAAAACATTGGTCGATTTTTAGATTAATACCGCTAATTTTCACTTAATGTTGGTGCAGCCGGCACTAGTGCGCCCCTACTCTACTGTCTCATCAATTCGCTGCTGAGAGTCATACAGGTTGTGTGTGTGTGTGTGTGTGTGTGCGTGCGTGTGTGCGTCAGAAGAAAAGGCGGGTAAGGGGGGGTCAACCACTTAGGTAAAGTTGGAAAGATATTCACAGATTTGGACTTCCGCGATCAATAAGTAAGACACGAAACGTTGTTCAAACACAAATGATGCCTCTTTCACATCATAATAGCATATACTACGGGCTACAAGAACCCCAAAAAAGTTTGTAACAGAGCAAGCAATATTCCGCGCTAAATGCATAATTTTTATCCCTGCACTCCGAAATACCTCAGTCTCCTCAGGAGGTAGAGCCGGCTCTGACCTTTCCTGTACAGTGCGTCAGTGTGGTGAGTCCAGTCCAGTTTGTGGTTCAGGTGAACCCCCAGGTACTTATAGGACTCCACTCTCTCAATGTCCATTCCCTGGATGTTCACTGATGGGGGGGAAGGTCGGCGTCTGCGGAAATCCACCACCATCTCCTTGGTCTTGCCCGCGTTGATGAGGAGGTGGTTCGGCTGACACCAGTCTACGAAGTCCTGCGTCAGTTGCCTGTACTCCGTGTCATCGTCGTCGCTGATCAGGCCGAAGATGGCGGAGTCATCGGAAAACTTCAGCAGGACGCAGCCCTCCGAGTTGTGTTTGTAGTCAGTAATGTGAAGGGTGAAGAGGAAGGGCGCTAGCACTGTCCCCTGTGGGGCCCCCACACTGCAGGACAGGAGATCAGACACACTGTCCCTGGTTCTCACAAACTGGGGTTTATTTGTGAGGTAGTCCAGGGTCCAGTCGGCCAGGGGTACATCCACACCAGCCCGCACCAGCTTATCCCTCAGAAGCACTGGCTGAATGGTGTTGAACGCGCTGGAGAAGTCGAAGAAGGTAATCCTCACAGCACTGCCAGGCCTCTCCAGGTGGGTGAGAGCACGATGAAGCAGGAAGATCAATGCGTCGTCCACCCCGATTCCAGGTCGGTAAGAGAACTGCAGCGGGTCTATCTCTGAGCTCACCTCAGAGCGGAGGTGGCCCAGATGCAGCCTCTCCAGTGTCTTCATCATGTGTGATGTGAGAGCCACTGGCCTGAAGCTGCAGAGGTCCTTAGCCCGCGGTGTCTTAGGCACTGATACCAAGCAGGAGGTCTTCCAGAGCAGTGGTACCATGCTTATCTTGAGCCTGGGGCTGATACCATCCGGACCGGCTGCTTTTCGTGCATTGATCCTTCTCAGCTCTCTCCTCACTTGGCTAGGTGTGAAAGCTAGGGGTGTGCTCGGGGGGTGGGTGAGGGTGAGTCCATGGGGTTGTGATGGGTTAGTGGAATGCATGGAATGTAGGGTGTGGTCAGCTAGGCCAGGTGGGGGTGAGGGTGAAGCTAGGGGTGTGCTCGGGGGATGGGTGAGGGTGAGCCCATGGGGTCGTGATGGATTAGTGGAATGCATGGAATGTAGGGTGGGGTCAGCTAGGCCAGGTGCACGCAGGGCTGATGGGGGGGGGGGGGGGGGGGGGCATTGTCCAGAAGACGGGCTAGAGGCAGCAGCTGGGGGGGGGGCAATGGGTGAGTCATTAAACCCATATGTGCGGGTCATGCTAGCATTAACCCTTTAAGCGCCAAAGTCACAGAACAAATAATCTTGTTTTTACTTTTCACCAGGTGATAGCGGACATGCGTTTCTGTAATATAATCATCATTCATGGGCATGTATTTAGAGAAAAACTAGTTTGTAAAACCCCCTCCCAACCAGTGACGCAGCTCTGCTTAGACGCTGCTAATCAGTGATAGAAGGGCTGAGCAGAGCGAAATAGTGTTTTTTTTTGTTACTCACGATACCAAGAGGTCGGTTTACCGTCAACAAAGTATTTACTCAGGTGATGTATTCATGACTCCGATTTCTTAGAGGAATGACATGCCGTCTGTATAGTGAAGCTTAAACTGACGTTAGTAGATTAGATTAGATTCAACTTTATTGTCATTTCACAGGTACAAGTACAGGGTAACGAAATACAGTTAGCATCCAACCAGAAGTGCAAAACAGTTAATCCAACAGAATATAATAAATATGGGTATACTCAGAATATACATAGTATGAACAGTATAATCAAAATATACAGGGTATGTACAGATTCAATTGATTTTAGACAAATGTGCAGCAGTATAGTACAATATGCTACAGTATTAAACAGAAATTACAAGGTTGCATGTATGTACAGTTAGTGTAAATGATGCAATGAGCAGATGTGTAAAATGAACAAAATGAACAGATGTGCAAAATGAACAAAATGAACAGATGTGCAAAATGAACAGGTGATGCAGTAACAGATGTGCAGATGTGCAAGATGGACAGATAGTGCAATAACAACTCACTTATGCAGGTGGTGCAAAATGAACAAACAGCAATGTGCAAATATAGGGTGGCGGGGGTTCTATGGGGGGCGGGGGTTATAAAGGGGGGCGGGGGTCTAGTGGAGTTCAGGAGTGTCACAGTTCTGGGGAAGAAGCTGTTCCTCAGTCTGCTGGTTTTAGACCGGAGACTCCTGAGGCGCCTGCCGGAGGGCAGGAGGGCAAACAGTTTATGGGCGGGGTGTGAGGAGTCTCTTCGGATGCTGTGAGCTCTACGTAGACAGCGCTTCCTCTGGATGTCTTCAATGGATGGAAGAATAGTCCCAGTGATGCGTTGGGCGGTTTTCACCACCCGCTGCAGTGCCTTGCGCTCTGCGACTGTGCAGTTCCCGTACCACACTGTAATACAGTTTGTCAGGATGCACTCGATCACACAGTGGTAGAAGTTCACCATGACAGCTGAGGACAGGTGCTGTTTCCTCAGTGTTCTCAAGAAAAAGAGACGCTGGTGAGCCTTCTTGATCAGGCCGGAGGTGTTTGTAATCCAGGACAGGTCATCCGAGATGTGGATCCCCAGGAATTGGAGACACGCTCAACGGCCATCCCGTTGATTTGAATGGGGTCGTGCGTGTCTCCCCTCTTCTTCCTGAAGTCCACGATGAGCTCCTTGGTCTTTGTGGCGTTAAGGAGCAGGTTATTGTCACCACACCACATGGCCAGGTGCTGCACTTACTCTCTGTAGGCTGTCTCATCGTTGTTAGTGATGAGGCCGATCACCGTGGTGTCATCAGCAAACTTGATGATGGAGTTGGATCCATACAATGGCTTGCGGTCATGGGTGAAGAGAGAGTAGAGGAACGGTAGTAGTAGTGACTGCGCGTCCACAATCAGCACAGTGTTTAGCGGATGCTTCACCTCAGCCTGGCCTAGGTGGAAGCATTGTGTGAACGCCAAAAAGGGGACATGTTCAAGGTGGCAGGGGGGCTCATAACACCGCAAATATGGGTGGAAACCACGGATGAAAACATGCCTGTTTCCACACAGATCCAGGAAATAGTACAACTTCATTTTAGATGCGGTTGTGAGCATCAGTGTGGTCAATGCGCCAATTGATTATACAAGTTGGATCAGTAAACATATTTCTATCCCAAATTTAGTTTCATACTAAAGATATTTCACATTGAATGTTGAATGTATTCCCTTATCTCAAACTACTTTCAAGTTATAGCCTTTTGAAACCTCCAAATTGAGGTTTCCATTTTCCATTCTAATCCTTGTGACGTCATCATATGCAAATTAGATGAAAAAACTTCATTCCCATCACAAAATTTGAGTCATACTGAACAATTCTCATCGAAGGTATACCTTTATCTCAAACCACTTTCAAGTTATAGTCTTTTGAAATCTTGATATCAAAATGTTATATTTTCTTGAAAAAACCCTGGCGCCTGATGTGCGGTTTACCGGGCTGTCCCAAAACCCAGACCCAGAGCTGGACGGAACGTGAACATGCGGCTAGCCAGATCCACTGTCTACCTCCCCGGTACCCTTCTCATCTGACCTTGGGCAGACAGCGGTCTCAAGGGAGCTGCCCCTCTTCCGCCTGTCAGCGACCCATATGGATTTACGCAAAGGCAGCTGAAGCGCTGGAACATGAAGATATTTTATCTAGTTAGATGGTCAAGTGTCAGCAGAGCGTCTGCTGTTCCCCGCCGGATCTGGGGTATCTCCATAGATATCTTGACTCGCACGCTGGCATCTGACCATTGCGAACTGCATCAGAGCATGTCTGCGTATTACCAGTGCCGAGCCCAAGATCTTACGGAGACATTCTAACATGAGTCGATCCGGTAGCCTCTCAACCGTGCAGGGCAGACAGCGTCTCTACAGACAGTGGTTTCTAGCACCCCCTCGGTGACCCAGTTGTACGCAAGGCTGTATAAGCACCCCATGTAACTATATTACATTTACATTTATTCATTTAGCAGACGCTTTTATCCAAAGCAATTTACAGTAAGTGCAGGGACATTTTTCCCTGAGGCAAGTAGGGTGAAGTGCCTTGCCCATGGACACAAAGTCATATAGCCACAGCGGGGGCTCGATGTCACGACCTTCCGATCATGAGGCCAACGCCTTAACCATTGAGCCATCTGACCCCCCAATATAATAATACAAATAATCCCCCTCTATCAGAATCGGAATGAATAACGAACGTGTCGGCAGAGCGTCCACCGTTCCCCATAGTACGGGGCATCTCTAAAGATATCCCGATTCAGACGATGGATTCTGATCGTCGCAGACGAATCAGAGCACGTCTGTGAATCACCATCGCCGAACCAGGATCTAAAAAGATATTCTACCATTATGGGTTAAAAAGCCAACCCGACCACCAGCTGCAATGACACAAATGTATCTAATTACAACTCCATCATGACTTGAGTCCCAAGTCTTGAGACCCATTCATAACGTGCTCATGTGCATCTGAGCTCCCACTGTCCATGGCATTGGGGCATATGTAACGCTCGTAAGCCGCCGAAGACCAATGCACCACGGCTTTCAGCGTGGCTGTCAGCACCTTGAATGATGCCCAGGTGGCTACCCCAATCCGGAAGCAGTGAGCTGTGTACAGTTCCTGGGACAATCCGCAGCGGGCACACAGAGAGCGGAGCCGTTGAGCGAACCACGATCTCGTCATGGCCTTGCTGGCATCTGTGATGAACGGAGGCTCTGATGGAATCGCGTCCACGGTTCCCTGTAGTATGGGGCATCTCTAAAGATATCCTGATTCAGAACGTCGCGGATGAATCAGAGCACATCTGCGGATCACCATGTCCGAACCAGGATATGCGCTTGTACACTGCTGAAGACAGATGCCCCATTGCTTTTAGCGTGGCTGTGGGCACTCTGGATGATGTCTGGATGATGCCCACGCAGCCGCCCCAATCTGAATCAGCGAGCAGTAGACGGCTTCGGTAACGATCCACAGTGAGCATGCAGAACGGAACCATTGTGCGAACCAGGATCTCGTCGTGACCTTGCCGGCATCTGTGATGGACGGGGGCTCGGATGGTGTCACCCATGAGCGACATAGCAGGTTTCGTGACATAGAAGAAATTGGGCAAAACGCACAATTAGTTTGAGCAATCACAATATGAGTACCTTTGCATGCATCATTTTTTATGGTTCAGGACAACGTGAACGTATCACTGGATGCTACATTAGAAATATTGAGGTCGCAACGAGGATCAGAGTGACATGCCTGGTGTGAAATCCCCACACCTAAGACCTGTTAGAAACACGTGACTCAGAAGTATCACGTACAGTCAGTTCCATAAATATTTGGACATTGACACAATTCTCATCATTTTGGCTCTGTATACCACTACAATGGATTTGAAATAAAACAATCAAGATGTGCTGTAATTGCAGACTTTCAGCTTTAATTTCAGGGTATTTACATCCAAATCAGGTGAACGGTGATTTTATATGTGCCGCCCCCCTATTTAAGGGACCAAAAGTAAGTGCCATCCTGTGCCATGTGCAGGTGAAAGTCCAGATAAAGTCCAGACAAAGTCCAAGTCTAGCCTAACTAGCTCCAGGTCTCCCCGTGCCTGCAGGGCCTGGTTGTAGAGTCGGAGAGCAGCTGGAATTCCAGATGCTCTCCAACTCTACAACTGTATACCTTTATACAGTATACCTTTATCTTAAACCACTTTCAAGTTATAGCCTTTTGAACTCTTGGTATCAAAATTTTATATTTTCTTGAAAAAACCCTGGCGCCTAAAGGGTTAACACCTGTACATACTGTGTATATTCTGATTATACTGTACATCAGGGGTGCTCAATACGTTGATCGCGATCTACCAGTCGATCGCGAAGGTACTACTGGTAGATCGCATGGCATTAAAACTTAAACACCTTTTCTTTTTTTTTACAGATTTGAAAGATTTAAAATATAAAATCAAGTTTAACAAGACTTACAAACAACAAGATCAAATCTTATATGGATAGACAAAATGCAAACGTGGACGTCAGTCAGTTATCCTCACTATGACATTTGTCACTTGACTGACAGTTGGTTTGACCAATCTGACCTCAGCGCATGTGCTCATATTGGCGAGTTATCTTCCAACTTACGACTTCTAAACTTAAGAGTATAAAAATTAGTTGGGAAGCTGGACCAAATAAATAGACTAAAACTTACCATTTCCATACGGAATGGGAGTTGATAAATTTTTTCACTATGTCATTTTCAATGTGCGTTTGCCTCATCTGCCAGACTGCAATCGCTATGCAATCGAAATGTGGAGCGGCATTTTCGGACTGTACATAAAAACTACGACACTAACTTCCATCCGAAAAGTGAGTTGAGAAGGAGAAAGGTTAAGGAACTAAAATCCCAGTTGTCAGGACAGCAGTCAAGACTTAGCTTTATTCAAGCCAATCGCTACATTCATGTGCTACCCTTTTCGGGAAGATGCTGACGTTGTTTCACTCGCATCAACAATTGCAACACTGTTTCACCTGAACTCTTCTGGAGTGGAAGATGAGATTTTGACACTACAAGCAGACATTGAGCTGAAGGCCAGAGCTCATGGACAATTCTGGAGCTTACTCACAGAGGAAAAGTACTCCAACATAAGGAAATGTGCAACATCCTTGACTGCATTATTTGGCTCCACTTATTTATGCGAGTCAGCCTTGAGTGAGGCTTGGCATCTAACGTCACGTAGGTTTACCTGTTGTTACAACCCTAGGTTAGAGTGAGCACCACCCACTGTGTTTATGCTTAGCACCTGTCAAGCGGGGTGGGTTATTATTTAAAAAAATCATTTGGTGCCACTGGCAGTCCTCCTTGATCCCTTTGTTGTTTTTTTGTAAATAAACGTTATTGATTTGTTATCTTATTTCCTTATTTTATGTTGGGGTTGTAACAAGCAATATGGGTTCACACAATTATGCAAGGTATACTAACATTTATGGTTCTTATAACAAATTCTAAATATATTTCTGAATAATTATATGTTGCACAATTTTATAGTAGGTAGATCACTTTGACTCGGTCATTTTGTAAGTAGCTCGCATGCTGAAAAAGTGTGTGCACCCCTGCTGTACATACTGTGTATATTCTGAGTATACTGCTATAGTCTGTTGTAATAACTGTTTTGCACTTCTGGTTGGATGCTAACTGTATTTCGTTACCCTGTACTTGTACCTGTGTAATGACAATAAAGTTGAATGTAATCTAATATTTATTACAGATTTAAATGGCAGGTGGTTTTGATACTGATGTGATCCATCACTGCTACTCAGACACCAGTCAATGGCACCTACTGGTACAAGCATCAGAATCAGAATTGTATACACCATGGAAGTTGCACAATCACATAATTTACTGTGGCAGGATGGTAAAAACTATAAATGTATACGGAACTTATATAAAAAGTATCATTAACTATTAAAAAATTAAATACACTAAAGTATAAGAGGGAGTTTTATTTTTTTTAAGAATAATAATAACAATTGATCATATGATAGTATGATCCAATATTGTTGCTGTGGTGGGATTTATTTCCAAAGACATGTGTAACCCACTACTGGGTATGTGCACGTCGATAGTATGCCAATTTCCTAATACACAAGATTAGAGATGCTAGGCTCTAGGTAGAGAGTAAAACAAGAGTGCAAATAAAAGACACCACTCATAGACATATACATTTTCTTTTCTTTAGTAAGATATTTGACAAATATTAACATTAACCCTTTTGTCACATTAACCCTTTTGTCTTTCAAAAATTGGGTTCCGTTCCCAGCAAAGTTCAAGGCGTTAATCCTTTGTTCATTTCGTAAAGTGTTATAGTCAATAAGAGTCAATAAGTCAATTCATAATCAATGATGGTGTTGTGACACGAGCTGGCCACAATCCTACCGGTCTTCGCTATTGACCCTTTGCACGTGTCGTCACGCTCGTCAGAGGAACGCCCACTCTGCCATGACGGACGGCAATAGTATTCCATGTGCGCTGTAAAGGTACTTATGGCAAGCCGTTTTAACATTTATCAACTAAGTTTGACTATCCTGAATTAACATTGCGGATATCCACAACTTCTTTCTGGCTAGTCGTAATTACATGTTTATGGCAAGCCGTTTTAACATAAATTCAATAGACTGGATATGTGACGCAGATATCTGTCATTCAATTTCGCCTAGTCAAAAAGAACATTTCAGATATCTGCAACTACAATCCTCCTATCCACAACTGGAATTACCGATATCTGCAACGTCATTTCAGATATCTGCAACTACAATCCTCCTATCCACAACTGGAATTACGGATATCTGCAATGTCATTTCTCCTAGGAGAAACTACGTCACTTTTGCCATTCATGTCTATGGGGCACGTGATTTCAGATATCTACAATTCAATTGCGGATATCCACAACTGGAATTACGGATATCTGCTACGTCATTTCAGATATCTACAATTCAATTGCGGATATCCACAACTGGAATTACGGATATCTGCAACTGAATTGTAGATATCTGTAACTCCAGTTTAAGATATCTACAATTTGATTCTGACTAGTCACAATTATTGAGGTGAATTAAAGATATCTTTAACTGGAATTGTGACTAGTCAGAATCAAATTGTTTAATTAAGAAATAAAATCTCAAAAGTCCTGCATACTTTACAAAAGGTTGCATTTTTATTTAAGAAATAATAAACAGTAAGTAAACATTAACTACAATATATAAAAGGTATATTCATGTCACATGTACTCAGACATGTAAAGGGATGTATATGTACACATCCCTCTACATGTCTGAGTTCATCAAGGAAGCTGGAGCAGTAGATGACCTGTGGTATATAAAGGTAAGACCACTTTACACACATATAATTACATTTGTATAGACAAGGTAACATAACATTTTCCATTGGCTGTGTTTGGAATCAAAGGTATTCAGTTTGTAAAATGAAATGTAGAACACTTAAATAAATACCTGCTGTGTTCCTTACGTCCACCCCCACGGTCAGACGCAAGGTTAAACCATCTTATGGTGTGTTTAATGGTTTCGGTGTCTGTGGCACCACTGCAGACACTGCACCTCCTCACTGCACCTGTACAAAAATTACAGACCCTCATATCCATCAGTGTCTATTTATCTAGTTACATCAACTCGAAATAATGAGAAGAAGATTTTGAGGGAACCTATTTTCTACTCACGCATGAGTACAGCCTTTGCCTTCATTTGGCAAAACCTTTTTTTGCCATTCACACCCTTCCAATTTATTCTTTTGGCAACACTGTCGGAAAACATGTGGGCCAGGATGTTCCAAGTCACCTTTTTAGTGTCCTGTCCCCCTATTGAAGCTAGGACTGCTATCTGTTGTATGAAAAACAAATATTAGGAAACCATCACAGGAATTCCTCTTTTTGAAAATAAGATCACAGTGATATGCACTCTGAGCAAAATAGTTCAATGGAAAGACAGACAGTATGTACCATATTTCTTTTTGCAGCAGCATCACACTCCTCCTGAAGCCAGACTTCAAAATAATCTACTTCCCCTAGAGTCTCCAAAAGGAAACACACATCCACTGGCATTTCAGAAGTGCATAGTCTTTCATTGCCATCTATTTTAGCAGCCAAGTGGTTTATCATTGAGAGCATCTGTGTTTGTTGGTGCTTCATATGTTCCAATAAGGTGAGCATTTGCAATTGGGCTCCTGCAAATAATAAGAAAAAAAACAAGGGGAAAAAATGTAATACTGTCAACATGACCAACTAAAAATTGAGCATGAGTGCAGACAGTTTTACACAAACCACACAAATATGTAACAATGGAGCTTACCACTACATGGGATTGGTCCAGTCCCAGACCTTGCCACTCTGTCCCCTGTGGACCCACTTATATAATCCCCTGGAGAGGAAGCCCTACGACGTGGTAGAGGAGGATTCATTGAAGTTCCAGGTTGTGGAAGAGGGTTTAGGGGAGTTATAGGTGGTGGTGGAACCTGTGGGGCCTGGTAGGACAGTGACACAGATGGACACTGCCGAGCTGGCTGGGGGGTTGCCTTCTGTGAGACAGGCTCATCATTTTCCTCCCCATCGGTGTCACCAAATAAGTGCCTGAATTAAAAAAAAAAACTGACCAAACAGATCATTTAGTTTTCAATGTTTGAGTTGAACCCAAAAAAGATTTCTGTCATGCTGAAACTAACCTTGGCTTGATTTTTCTCCGTGGTCTGATATCCTCCTCAGACTCAGACTCTAAGTCGGACATGTTGCAAGTCAATGACTTCCTGAGTGACTGTCTTGCTGACAAAAGGTCACCTAGAACATAAAAACATTGACTGATCAAAACATGTGTTTAATGACACATTCATCCTAAAATTGTGAACTCAAAATGGGATTATAGACTAGTCTATATTTTGTCTGTGAACACAAGGCAATTGTTTTGCAATTACCACACCAAAAGTGCTTTTGTCAGTCTGTTTTATGCTACCTAGAATATATTGTTTCTTCTTTGAAACAGGAGAAACCTTCTCACAGGTTTCTATCACTGACTGACTACAGCGTTGCTCAAATGTGTTTTATCACAGGCATAGAGAAATGTGACGCCACTCTGACGCCATATTGGGATGCATGTCTGAAAGGCTAGCTCATACTGTATTTTTGAAGTGTATGTCCTTACTTGCTCATATAAACATAAAAATACACATACTGTATGTTACATACCACAAGTTTTCAGAACGGTGCAATCATGTTGTTCCCAGTCCTCTCCAGGCTCCTCTCTTTGTCTGACTGCTCTATTTATTCTTTCATCAGTGGTGTAGCATGGCCAAAATGATGCTCCATCACTGTACCAGTCAGATGGTACAACTGAAACAGTTTTGGTCTGAATACATTTGACCAAGTGTTACATTCTGAAAGAAAAAAACTAAATGTCAGTCAGTCAGTCATTCCATTTGTATGCCAGTGAAGAGAAAGAATACTGTATATTTGCACTTGAACAAAGTCCAGGACCCTGCTTTCTTGTCTTAGAATAGTGTAAAGGACCCAATTTGTTGTTGCCAAACAATTCCCAGCTGACACTAAAGTGTTTAACTTTGTCAGTGGTGTTTGGAACGGGACCATTATATAGGGTCTATATATCATTTACATGTATTCATACATATAATGTACATAGCCTACATAATACATATATTACTTAATATTATATTATGATCATTAAAAAAAGATACAAAATGAAAAGAATAGTTACATAATTTTTTATCATTATCAAATTTATTATACATTAAAAAAGTTATCAACAAAGGCTTGTCCGATAAAACTAACAACAACAAAAGTAATTGTAGGAAGTAAGAAACTGACTGAACTTTTCCAAATGGACAATTAAGACAATAAGGTATCTAAAAATTAGTAAAGTTTCAGAGCTGCTCTCTGCACCTGACACTGGCTATGTGATGTTGAATTGATCAGTGCGTTAATAATGGGATCCGCTTGTGAATAGTTTGCCTGCCACTCACATTCCCGCGGTTAGCCTAACTTAGACTACTTGTGGAGCTGCTGATGCAGAAGGGGGACAGCTACAAATCCACCTCTATGGGGCAATGCTACGCACTTTTGAGAAAGGTCTGAAGCTTTGGCATATTTAAGCTCATCTGAAAGGTGAGATACTCTGTACACATTCAGGAAATCTGAACTGAATGGGTATTCATAAAAAAAACAATCTCTTTGTAAAGGCTCTGTACAACACGTAGACTCCATCAAAGCATTCAACAATGTTGCATATGCTACAAACATCATTTCCAATGATGAAGACATTATTTCCTGTTGACACTTTAAGTGTCCACTGTTCAGTATGCATTTCCTGGTACTGTCCCTTAACTGTAAGTAAATTTGTATTAAGAAGTGATCCAACAAAGTGTGTTTTTTGGGGGAAATTGTTTGGTGTCAGGCGACGGATGGTATTCTCTTGCTCAGACAGCCTTTTGAGAATTTGCTGAAGTGGACAATTGGGTTTTCTAACTAGTCTCTTGACTTTTTGCAGATAATTTTCATATGGAAAAGCAGAAATGTTCCCCAAACAACCGTGCAGCCTAACATCTTGAGGGAGATGGATTAAGGCATGAACATTATAAACAATTTCACTTTGGTCATATATCTCCCCAAAATGGTTCACAAAGCTTTTCAGTAATGTCTCTGCATACGATGCAGCAGTTAAAGAAAGTTGTGGACTCAAAAGAATAGAGATCCCAGCATAGAGAAGCATGAAGTTGTTGTACATATTGGTGTCAAGGAAAGAAGCCAAAACGACAGGGCCAGTGTACAGAAGAAATTCCCTGAACTCAGTAGCCTTCCAACGATCAACTTCTCTCATCGACCTTGGCTTTCTGGCAAATTCTACTGGAAGATAAGCACGCATTTCCACCAGACAATCTGAGAGTTTGCTGAAAATTCTTGGAGGCAACCTTAAATGTAGAGGTCCTCGGAGCCAGGTAAGTATAAGCTTTCTAACAACCCCTAGACAGACAAGATGCATGAAGTCAAGAGGATATTGGGATATCATACCCACATTACAACCCTCAAAAAGGTATGGTCCATCATGATGGTGCTCTTCATCTATTCTCTGTGCAAATGATTCATCCGTTCTTAGTCTGTACTCAGTCAAAGGGTAGCTCATTTTTCTGTTCATGTATCGTCCACGCTGTGCAAATTTATCACAGCCCTGATAACTATTATGAGACTTGGTGTTCTTAATGAAAGATCTAGCAGGTGTGTCACAGATAACAGCGTGTAACTTCAGACTTATATTTTTTCCTTTAAAATCAAAACCCTTTTCTAGATTTTGCAACTCCTGGACAAAGTCTTGCATGAATTCTACCGCACTGGAAGGTTTTTTGGCACCACAATATAGTCCAATTATGACAGGTTCCTTCATTGGATGACTAACCAAGAGTCCCAGAATTGGCCCAAACTGCATGTTTGAACTTTTGAACAAGGGTAACCCATCTATATTGATTTGAAGTCTTAATATGCAACCATCAACAACTAAATGTATCATATCTGACAGTGCCTTATGAAGAGATGTAAAAATACCAAAATAATAATACAGTCCACCACATTTTGATGGTATAATTGATTTTTGTTTTAAAAATTGTCCTAGCATCCTTTGGTAGGTCTGAATGATAGGGCTGCAAGATGGTCAACAGAGCAGTCAGGGCAACAAGAGAGACTCCAAAATGTAATGCCCAACAGCTAATACTGTCACCAAGGCTTGACGTCTCTTGCTCAAACTCATCATCCGATCCATTTGAAGTCACTTGAAGTCATTTGAAGGTTAAATTATCTATAAATTACAGGACTACAGGACTCCCCATACAACACTAGCCAATAGTTTGCAAGGTCAACCAGTATCCAGACGATTATGAATGTTTTACAGCAAGCCCCCCCAACAATTGAAATAGCAATTCCAAAAATACCTGTATTTAATCCCCACTGTTTCTCTACATTTACATTTATTCATTTAGCAGACGCTTTTATCCAAAGCGACTTACAGTAAGTACAGGGACATTCTCCCTGAGGCAAGAAGGGTGAAGTGCCTTGCCCAAGGACACAACGTCATATAGCCACAGCCGGGGCTCGATCTCACAACCTTTCGATCATGAGGCCAACGCCTTAACCGTTGAGCTATCTGACGCCATCTCTCAATGGAGCAGCAACTTCATAACTGCCGATCCCGACCACCCACACACCTCCCCAATGCCTGGTTCGATTCGTCTGGACCCCACCACATTAACTCTGGCCTCAAACCCCTCCGAAATCGCCCCCCCGAGCCCCCCGCAACGTCACAATCTCCGCTTGAAAGTGAAACTAAATCATTCGCGATTCTCAAACCTCTCCCGCAAATAGGCTCATATCTCATCAACCCGACCTCCCACACAACTCCCCAATATGTTGTTAGATTCCTATGGACCCCACCACATGAACCCTGCCCTCAAACCCCCCCGCACAAGCCCCCCCGCCCCCCGCGTACGCCGATCGCCCCCCCCTCCGAAAACGACCCTAAACGGTCAAAATGCACACAAATACCCCCCCCCCCACTACCCTCCCCACAACCCTCCACCACCGTCCTGACTGATAAGCACATTAATACATATAAGCCCAAATGTTAAAGAAGTTAAAAACCCACATCTTTGATAGCATGCTAGCGAAACATATGCTGATGTACTAGCAATTAGCTTAAGCGCTAATTTCAGCATTGGTTGCTAATGGTAGCAAACAGCATATCTTTACAGCTAGTTGGAATGTCAGTTGTAAATCCTGACTGATAAGCACATGAATACCTATGAGCCCAAATGTTAAAGAAGTCAAAAACTACATTTTTGATAGCATGCTAGCGAAAGAGTTGAAAAATATGTTTGCTTACCTTAGAGACTTAGAGCCAGAGAGGAAGAGTTGAGTTGGAGTACAGTTTATAAATACACCCAAAACAAAAAGAGCCAATTTGATTCCTCCAATAAATATCCTCCAATTAAAGTTATTAAATGTGAAATGAATTACTTTTCATAAAATGGCCACCGTCTTCCCCTCTCCTCTTTCAAGCACGTTGCTAAGTAACAAACTAATAAGTTGCAGCTGGAACTGTCATGGCAGTTCAAAAGACAGAGAGAAAAGGCTTACAGCACCCCTCGAACAGGAAGGATTTCTGGACAAACCCTGTTTCCAATCATAAAACCAGGTTAACATGAAGCCGGCTGAGCCCTTCCTGAATGTCTACATAGGCATTTTGTGTTGACAAGTGAAGAAATGTGCTCTTGGGAGCAATTCTAAAAAGTGTTAGTTTTGTTTTCCTCCTGACATTTTCCTGCCACTTTTAACATGGGAGTCTATGAGGCTGTTCATGGGTGCTGCGGCCGAATTTTCGCATGTCAAGCTAAAACAATGAATCTGACAGATAAAGTAAAGCAAGTGTGAGCTAGAGGACACATTTTCCTACGTTTCTATGTATAAATTGTGTCTGTAGTGGTGCATTTGAGGCCATGGTAGACGAATAAGTTTTATTTTTTTACTGATTTTTCTCTCTCCTCTCCACTCTAGCAATGACATCACCCACTCTAGTTCTCAAACATTTTCTCCATTGACACCCATTAATTTTTTGGGTGTGGTTTTTGGCAATATTTGGCAAAACCGTTTGCCAAAAGTTGTAGAAAAGATATAGTGCACATGTCGCGGCCGAGCCGCACGTTTTCATACCACTTTTGTGTATATGCGTCAAAAACTCTGGTAGGAGATTTGAGCCAAAAAAACGGCGTAAGAATAATAAGTAAAGCTAGTAATAACATATTGTGCGCCTTGCAGCACGCACACAATTACAAATTAATTAACAATTTTATTAAACTCGGGACTCAAGATCATGTTTTAACAAATGAATACAATCATATATTATTTCTCATATCAGAATCAACTAATTCAGTGCTGTTACAAATGATATGGTGAAATAATAACATTAAATTGCATAATTTTTGATTGGCCGATTGACTCTGAAAACTAGCTGTTCACAAGCAACAACTTGCTTCTGAATGGTCATTTCAAGTAATTGACAGTTGCCGTGTCTCTGAAGGTAGAGCTATTTGTGACATGATTAGTAGGGTACAGTACTGTAACGGACAGCGACGTCGATGAGAACAGTTTTAACCAACATCGAGGTAAGCGTGATAATTCCTACTGTATGTGCAACAACAAGTAATTTAATTTAAATGATGGAACACCGTATATTTGTTACGTTTGTGTTGTAGCTCGTACACAATGGCAAATATGGCAAATGTTCCGTTATAGTACTGAGCTAGGCTACAGTAGACAAAACTAGCTATATTTGAGCTGCAGTACAGTACTCTGCTAGTTTATTTTAGAGCAGTACTCCCAGTCGTGGTTTTACAATAGCTTTTCAAATTGTAGAATGGACCGATGAATGGGCTATATATAGTTAAGTTACCAACAGGTCTACTGGTAGCCGGGCATTTTTTGTTATTATAAACAGTTACCTACTTACTCAACGTTAGCAACGTTACTGTATGTCAAAAGCTGGTATGGAGTTAGCTGAAGTGTCCTTTTAACAAACTGCCCAAAATAATGGCTTTTGTCCGAATATTTAGCCACAAGTTCACGAGACAGCCATCTCGTGCGATCAGTTTTCCGCTTGTTGACTATAACGGGTCAAAAACATTTACAGTACATGTTTGTACCGTTTCAACTGTGTTTTTATATACAGTTTGGGATGTAGAGTAATATACAATATCTATGGACATACTGCAAAAGTAAATGCTTAACTGATAGTTGCCATGCACTTCTAAAAGTCTAACAGCAAATGTCAAATTCCTATAAGTCATGAGCTAGCTGTTACTATTTTGGCTATTAAACCAACTAAACACCTCCTTAATTACTAAAGTAAGCTTCTTGGATTACTCCTCCTCGTTTAATGTTATGTTCTGATTGCCAGTGGGTTATTGGCAGGGGTGAAAGTAGATTTAAATTCTTGCCGGTACTATTACCAAAACCATCATTGCCTCATAGTGTTCTCTCTCTCGCTTCATGCATTTAACCCTCCTGTTGTGTTCCGGTCAAAAGTGACAGATTTACATGTTTTCTCTCTCAAAGAATTTCTTGAATTCATTCTGATTGCCATGAGATTCAGTGAGACTTAGTCCACACAGGGTATCTAAACAGCCAAGATTTCTTTCTGAATTTCATACAAATCTGGGTGTTTTATTTAACTTTGTTACACCTGTGGTGTTCCCGGTCAAAAATGACCGGTCATTCAAATGAATGGGTAAGACTCAGATTTTTGTATAATATTTTGTTCAGGCACACACTCATTCAACAGATGGACACACTTACCCTCCCAGCCCCCAACATGCACCTGTGTTTGATCATAATTCATGCTATGGCAGCACGATAACCAAACAGTATTCTGTATGTGAGGCTATTGATCACATCTTTGACAGTGATAAGTGTCAGTGGTGAGTTTCAGAATGTGAGTTTGTCCTGGGGTTCATCACCACCTGAGAGGAGAGGTCAACTGTCTACAGAAAAAGTTATCATGATAACCCCAGGGCCAACCAGATAGGCCATGGGTGTCCAATCCTGGTCCTCGAGGGCCACTGTCCTAAAAGTTTTAGATGTTTCCCTGCTCCAGCACCTGATTCTAATGAATGGGAATCAAGCTATGTGGAAGCCTGGATAATGATCTTTCATTTTAATCAGGTGTGCTGGAGCAGGGAAACATCTAAAACCTTCTCTCCTCGGCTATGTGCTTCACGGAAACTTGGCTATGTGACAAGGTGGTGGACGCTATGCTGTGCCTGACTGGTTTTCAGCTGCTGAGAGCGGATCGAGACGCGGCCCTGTCTGGGAAGAAGAAAGGTGGAGGTATTTGTTTTTATATCAACCGCTGCTGGTGTGTGGATGTATCGGTGATTATGAGACATTGTTCCCCCGACCTGGAATCTTTTTTCATAAACTGTAGACCATTTTATTCGCCCCGGGAGTTCGCGTCCTTCATCCTGGTTGGTGCTTATCTGCCACCGGGCCCGCTGGTTAAAGAAGCCCAGCGCACGTTAGCAGACCAGATCCTGAAAGTGGAGCGAACCCACCCGGACTCTCTAGTCATCGTCCTAGGTGACTTCAACAATGGAAACCTCAGCCAAGAACTCCCCAAATACAGACAATTCATAACCTGCCCCACCAGGGAGTGTAATACCCTGGACCATTGCTATACCACAGACACCAACGCTTACCATGCAGTGTCCCGTGCTGCACTGGGTCACTCCGACCACGCCATGATCCATCTGATTCCTGCATACAAGCAGAAACTAAAACTCTGTAAACCTGCATGAGGACATCAAAACAGTGGACCAGCGAGGCTGTGGAGGAACTCAGAGGTAATCTGGAGTGCACTGACTGGGAAATGTTTGCTGCCGCCACAAATGGACTGGATGAGTACACCGAGGCTGTGACATCATAAATCAGCTTCTGTGAGGATTCCTACATACCAACACGAACCAGGGTGAGTTACAACAATGACAAACCCTGGTTTACCGCAAAACTCAGAAGTCTGAGGTCGAAGAAGGAGTTGGCGTTTAAGTCTGGCGACCGTTACAGATTTAAGGAGGCGAAGAAGCTGTTCAGCAGGGGCGTCAGAGACACGAAACGACTCTACTCAAAGAGACTGCAAGAACAATTCTCCTCAAATGACTCTGCTTCTATCTGGAGGGGGCTTAGGCAAATTACCAACCACAAGCCCAGAGCCCCACCCACCACCAACAACTCCCGCCTGGCCGAGGACCTGAACTAATTCTATTGTAGATTCGAAGGACAATCGGACAGCCCCATGCCCCAGCCCTCCCCCCTCCACCCCAACCAGCAACCCACCCCCCACCCCCCCACCTATCAACACCAACACAATGTTGACTCTCTCCATCCAAGAGAGGGAAGTTAACAAAGTGTTCAAGAGACAGAACCCTCGCAAAGCTGCAGGGTCGGATGCTGTCTCCCCTGCCACACTGAAGCACTGCACTGACCATCTGTCTCCTGTGTTCACCAACATCTTCAACACCTCCCTGGAGATGTGCCACGTGCCAGCCTGCTTCAAGTCCTCCACCATCATCCCTGTGCCCAAGAAGCCCAGACCAACAGGACTGAATGACTACAGACCCGTCGCCCTGACATCTGTGGTAATGAAGTCCTTCGAACGCCTGGTGCTGGCACACCGCAAAAACTTCACAGACCCCCTGCTAGACCCCCTGCAGTTTGCCTACAGAGCCAACAGGTCTGTGGATGACGCAGTCAACATGGCCTTCCACTACATCCTCCAGCATCTGGACTCTCCAAACACCTACGCCAGGATCCTGTTTGTGGACTTCAGTTCTGCCTTCAATACCATCATCCCGGCTCTGCTTCAGGACAAGCTCTCCCAGCTGAACGTGCCCGACCCCACCTGCAGGTGGATCACAGACTTCCTGTCCGACAGGAAGCAGCGCGTTAGGATGGGAACGCAAGTCTCTGACTCCCGGTCCATCAGCACCGGATCCCCTCAAGGCTGTGTCCTTTCCCCCCTGCTCTTCTCCCTGTACACAAACAGCTGCACCTCCAGTCATCCATCTGTCAAGCTCCTGAAGTTTGCTGACGATACCACCCTGATCGGGCTAATTTCTGATGGGGACGAGTCTGACTTCAGTAGGGAAGTGGACAACCTGGTGACTTGGTGCAGCCAGAACAACCTGGAGCTCAACGCTCTTAGGACAGGAGAGATGGTTGTGGACTTTAGGAAGGACCCAGCCCCACTCCCCCCCATCACACTGCGCGACTCCCAGGTCAACAGTGTGGAGTCCCTTCGCTTCCTGGGTACCACCCTCTCCCAGGACCTTAAGTGGGAGCTGAACATCAGCTCACTCACAAAGAAAGCCCAGCAGAGGATGTACTTCCTGCGGCAACTGAAGAAATTCAGCCTGCCAAAGACAATGATGGTGCAATTCTACACTGCCATCATCGAGTCCATCCTCACCTCCTCCATCACCGTCTGGTACGCTGCTGCCACTGCCAAGGACAAGAGCAGACTGCAGCATATCATACGTGCCGCTGAGAAGGTGATAGGCTGCAACCTGCCATCCCTTGAGGACCTGCACACGGCAAGGTCTCTAAAACGGGTGAGGAAGATTGCGGCCAACTCCTTCCACCCTGGACATTCTGTGCTTCAGCTGCTCCCTTCTGGCAGGAGGCTGCGGTCCATCAGGACCAAAACCTCTCGCCACAAGAATAGCTTCTACCCCTCTGCTATTGCCCTCTTCAACAGGGTCAAGGACTCAGTTTGAGACACCCCCCAACACCCCACACCCCCCTCCAGAATCCCATTGCACTCTGCCACTTTAGCACATAACACTTTAAACTTTAAAAAACGTACCACTGTGATTTTTGCACCACTGTGTATATACCTCCCCCCCCCAACGTACTATATATATATATATACCCATTCCACTCTGTACCCATGTCATTTGCAATTCCGTGTTACCTGTATCATTTGCACTACTTGCATCATTTGTATTATTTGTAACATTTGTATTCTTTGTCTATATGTATCATATCTGCAGCGTATTTTTTACATTGTATTCATTTTTCATTTTATTAGTATGCCACATTTATGTTCTATGTTTGCTCATTCCTGCCAAAGTGAATTCTATGTTTCTTTATCTTGCATAGCGAATAAACCACCATTCTGATTCTGATTCTGACAGAGGCCCTCAAGGACAAGGATTGGACACCCATGAGATAGGCTATCTCCTGGGTTGATGACATAAAATCCTGCTTGGAACTGTTCAGAATCGATTGAAATAATAATCATGTCCTTGTAAGACCTTTATACAAAGTAGTCTGTCATAAATGGAACAATATTTGTTATATAAAAAATTATTTCACTAAAAAATGAGCAATGAGGCCTAGAGACCATAAAGGGCAAACAGAAGTTTAAAACGTGTAATATTAACAATAAATGAAGTTGCTTAAAACATCTAACACAACATTAGTTGATACTATATGTATCATTATGGAATTATAGTCAGCTATAATGAGGCGGTCACTTTTGATCGGGAACACAAAAGTAGTGAATAAGAAACAAACACAACAGGAGGGTTAAAAAAAATCTACATCAAAACACAAACAAATAAAAACATTTCAATATTTTAGTGTAGGCTACCTGTGTGGAGAAAGCAGAAATTAGAAACACTTGATACAAATATGATACAAATGCGCATTCACGTACTGCTGTGCAAAATGTCTGGTCGTTAGCTCATAAGCAGTTTTTTACTGTTTACTCTCCCACTGATTTTAATACGGACATTTTACAACGAATGGAAAGACATTAAACGTAGTTCACGTTTCGAAGGCACCGCGCTCTCTCCGAGGGGAGGGGGAGAGAGAAGCAGGGCATGAGCTGTGAGGAAGAGAGGGGGATGTCTGGCCAAGGCTTCGGTAATGGGACCGTACCGGCATGGACCAAAACTCAGTACGGTCTGCACGGATAGTTCGGAATGAGTTAAAAGCTTTTTATAAACAGGCATAGTAGTGTTCAAGACTGCATATTGCTAGCAGATCTATTTTATGACCCAAAGTGTAGCCGTGACTGGTTCTGATTGAGGGCTTCAGCAGTCAGCCGCTCTCCCCCTCTTCCTGGTACTGCGTACCGCCACTGAATCTTTTAGTGGTACGCAGTACCGGACCGGCTTACTTTCACCCCTAGTTATGGGTGATGGTGACTCTTTAGCATGTGATGAACAAATCTTAAACATGGTTCTGTAAGATGAGTTTAATGTTTTTGGTTGTTTCTGTAAGAGCATCTTACTTACTACTTTTATTTTCCAGTGAGCAGAGTGTTGAAGATTCTTCCTGGGGATCTGCTGCACATCATCAATGGTGATGGAGACTTCTGTTTGCTTCTTCTTACCTCCTGCTATAACAACCATTCTCCATTCCACAAAATAACTGTTGTCTCTACTCATTTGTCAATATATGTACAGAAATCAGGGTGTTGGGTTTCATTCAAACAACCACTACACCAGCTGATTTTACAATTGAGTTGCTGCTCTTTATTAAACGGGAGCCACAAAGTGAAATCAGATGGTGTAGTGCTTGGATACGTAAATGCTTTACAAAGTAATGTAAATGTTTTGTTAGCATGGTAGGTAATGTGGTGACAACCTG
Organism: Protosalanx chinensis; assembly: GCA_030340685.1. Classification (NCBI taxonomy): domain Eukaryota; kingdom Metazoa; phylum Chordata; class Actinopteri; order Osmeriformes; family Salangidae; genus Protosalanx; species Protosalanx chinensis. Next base: position 6,389,696 of record CM059334.1, on the reverse strand, counting down.
GCTGGTGTGTCACTGACTATCCAATGTTATCAATCCATATAGCCTCTCTATTATAATTGCACATCCTTATTGCAATTTCCAGAGGGCTCATCTCATAAGCTCCGCTAAGGATATCCCTAATGGAAAATGCACATATTGGTTGGTTCAGACTGTCAATAAATCTGAAATCTTACACGTTTCATGGAGTTGACTGGCTTGATATCACACAGGTTTTGCATCCCTTATGTAAGAGCCTTTTTCATTGATTATATATATTGCATCAATTCACACATCGTAACACTCATGGGAATGTAAAACTGTTTGTTGATGGACACATGGACTTGCACGTTCAATGTTAGAACATTGTGATCAAGGAATGGCCATCAAAACACTACGATGACTATAATGGAGTCTAAGATTTCAACAGCCAGCTATGGAGCGGTGTAAGGTAGAAGAGAGTGTGTCAGCATAGACTGTTTTAAGGCCCTCGGTGGCTTTAAGTTTTAGGCTTACCCATTATACCTTAAACAGACTTGTCAATTACACATTGTGGTGCTAAATGTGTTTTATTGTTTAACCACCCACATGGGGCTGCACAGAGTTTGCCAACCATGGTTTTTGATGTTGGATTATGGGGTAGATTGGTGTATAATCGGCCTTGTGTATATCAGGGTGGAGGCTATGAATGCAGGTAGGCGGCAGGCCTATGAGTTTGTAACCCATTGACATTGTCTTATAATACAAAGTGTAGCACACAATGAGGGTTAAGGAAAATGTTATGATGACACAGGTTATTACTCTGGAGCGTCCTAAATGACAATGCAATTAATGTAGGCTAATAGACTATTAAATATGCAAGCTGTATTTTAAAGACTCGATGTCCAATACTTCTCATGTCTAGGAATGTGTTGAAAGTGTTTGAAACCCGATTAAGACGTTAAGATTAATGACGAGAATACAATTATAATTTAGAGAAATGTCAAAATCCGTTCCAAAAACGGGCCAGTTCCGTATAATGATCCTAAGAATGTAGCATTCGTATCAGATCTGGAACGGATCCACAAAATGGACGCGACTGTTACGCGGATCTGCCGGAACTCAGCCGGATCCGGCACGGAATCAGCTGCTATCTGGGGTATAACCATACCCTTCATACACACAAACAGGCCAAATGTCTTTCCAAATATCATTAACAGTTTAAACATCAAGTAGTAGGCAACATTAAACTCAATCATCTCAACATAAAAGTTATGCTGTTATTACTGCATACACTTCATTCATACTGAAAATCATTGCATATCATTCAGTTAAATTACCAGTATCAAGTAAACAGTTATACTGACAACCGTGGCAATAACACTTAACATTACCGAGTACAGTGATTATCATGAGGACACTTTCAGTCCTTTCACCTTGCATGCACTGAGTGCATGATCACCGCATGTGAAATACATTGAGCTCATTCCGATCTTTAAACTTACTAATTTCAACCAAAATATTCACTTTCAGATTCCTCAAGACAATTATTGACCAAACAAAATACAATTCTCAAGTTTTAACCTAAGTATTACACAAAAGAAGACCATGTTCAACAGTAAGGGAAAATTAAACAAGTTACCTCACCGAGACGATTCAAACAAAATAAATACTTGACAAAACGAGGGGTCAGCCCTATGTTCCCACAGCCCGTTGGTCCCACAGCCCATTGGTCCCACATTACCAAGATTTTTCCCCCGTAAAAATTAGGCCCATTGGTCCCACAGCCCGTTGGTCCCACAGCCCATCGGTCCCACAGTACTATGATTTTTTTCCCCTTAAAAATTTGGTCCATTGGTCCCACGGCCCATTGAACCTAAATAAAGGTAAGAAGAAAGGTATGTGCTAAATTTAAGTGGCAAAAAATAAATAAAAACATTTATACAAACCATTTATTATTATTATTTATTATTTATCTATTCGTTTTTCTACATTGATAAGAGTATCACAATGAATTTCAATGAGACATAAATGTGCGATTACACTGTGATTAATTAATGAGATTAATTGTATTTCCTTTATTAAATTAATCGTGATTAAATATTTTAATTGATTGACAGCACAAAAAAATATAGAATACAGTAATCCATCTTTTTTTTCACAGGGGTTACGTTCCAAAAAGCACCCGTGATAAGTGAAATCCGGGAAGTAGAAACCTATTTTTTTTTTACAATTATTATACTGTACAATTCAATTTAAATTAAATATTCATGCATTCCGCCCTGGATCCGCCCGGAAAACTCAGCTACACCGGCGGCACTCTCAGTGAACCACTCCTTCTCCCACTCTCCGCGCCTCACCGGACGAGGAGGGGGCACAAGCCTCCTCCTGGCTCCTCACATCAAATTCACGTCCTTACCGCTATCCCCTACTACCAAAGCATTCGAACACCATCATGTGATGCTTCTGGATCCCATCAAAGTTGCACTAGTGGTCCTCTACCGCCCCCCTGGCCCACTAGCCGACTTTGTGGAAGAACTGGACATGCTCCTCTCTGCATTCCCCGACTATGGAACTCCACTCGTAACCCTCTAGAAGGATCTCAGGCTGCTGACTTCTTGTCCCTTCTGACCTCGTTCGGTCTGGCGCAACTGGACACACCAGCGACCCACAGGGCAGGAAAACAGCTTGATCTCATCCTGACACGAGACTGCATCGCGGATCTAACATCAGTAACCCCTCTGCACATCTTAGATCATTTCCTCATCCAACTCTCCGTCTCATTCCCTCCAACCCCTCCCACTGCACCGCCACTTGTGACCTTCCGCCACAACCTTCGCAGCCTATGTCCCTCTCGCGTCTCCTCTGTGGTAACATCATCCCTGGCTCCCATCGATGAGTTCACCTCTCATCCAACGGACGCTGCCACTGATGCTCTGCTATCAACGCAAACTACGTCCCTTGACACCCTCTGCCCCACGGCAACTAGACCTGCTCGGCCCTCTCCCCCCTGCCCATGGCTATCAGAGGTCGTTCGGAAAGAGCGCTCCTCCCTCCGGGCTGCAGAGAGGTTGTGGCACAAGTCCAAGGATAATCAAGACCTCGACAAGTACCACTCCCTTCTCAAGACCTTCTCCACTCACATAACGGAGGCAAAAACTGACTACTTCTTGAAACAGGTGAACAACGCTCCTAACCCCCACAAACTGTTCTCTACCTTTTCCTCACTCCTCAACCCTCCTCCTCCTACTACCTGACAGCAGACGACTTCTCTCGCTTCTTTTAGGATAAAATCGTCATCAGCAGCCAATTCCCTGAACCCTCCCTGCCTAACCACTCCCACACCTTGTCTGAACCCTCTACTTGCCTCTCCTCCTTTTCCCCCTTATCTGAAACAGGCAAGTCTGACCTAATTCTCTCCCACCGCCCCACCTCTTGCCCCCTTGACCCAATCCCCTCTTTTCCAAACTATCTCTCCTTTTATTACTCCGTTCCTTCTCCATGTCCTCAACTCCTCACTCACCTCTGGCACTTTTCCCTCAGCATACTGTGGAAGAAATTTGATATCCTGTGTACTTATATTAATCACTACTGAACACACCTTCTATGAAGACTGTTGTAACGTCATTACCACATGACTGTCACTATCTATGTTTACATTCTTGTGCCCTATAAAAGAATGCTCTCTTGCCTTCGTCCGGAGACCTAAGCCTTGAACTGTCTTCATTTTGTTGCCAGAGGTCTGGTCATTTCTCTCCCAATCTGCAGGTTGTTAAATACTTATTTAATCCAGAACTCAACTGAACTGTCACTCCGTTTATGAAGAGACGGACAAAACACTTTCTTCAACAATTGGCGTTGTCGGCGGCAGGATTGGAGCCAGGAGGGACCTACGGCAGCACCAGTGTAAAGCAGAACCCGTGGTGCACAAAACTAAAAGGTAAGGGGATCCTTTTTCTAAAACCCCATTCACGGACTGCTCTATTCTTGGTGTGCCTGCTGTCCCTCTGCGATACTGGTAACGTAAATCCTTTAAATAACTTTTATTGTGACGTTCAGTTGACAGTCTGGTCTTGGCAAACTAGAGTCTGCTAGGCCTCAACAGGAGGACAATTAAATTAGACATTGGTTTAGTAAAGTTGGGGTCATAAGATGACTCACATTCTTTACTTTGTCTTGGTCAGGGGTCTACGACACTGATAGCGTACAAGAACCCTGGTCGCTGGAAAGTATTTGATAGGGATATAATATATGGTGGACATACCCCATATTCTTGATCTGAGGAAAAGGATCGTCGACAGAGAGTATGGTTTCTACTTGATACAGACCAGTGGTGAACCAATTAGGTGTGCGTGTGTGTAAATGATAATGTGTTAGTTACAGCTAAAGACCTTAGTTGAAACTATAGTCTGCTAGGCCTCAACAGGAGGACAGTACTGTAATATTAGACATTGGTTTAGTAAAGTTTGGGGGCATTAGATGACTTGCCATCTTTACTTTGTCTTGGTCAGGAGTCTGGGACACTGATAACGTACAAGAACCATTGTACTCTGTTGCCGGAAAGTATTTGATAGGGATATAAGATATGATGGACATAACCCATATTCTTGATCAGTTTAGGGTTTTTACTTGATACAGACCAGGGGCCTCATGTACAAAGACTTGCGTGGATTTCCTACTGAAACTTGGCGTACGCCAAAACCCAGAAACTCGTACGCTCAAATAAATTCAGATGTATCAAAGTGTGCGTAGGCATGGATCCAAGCACGTTTCTTTTGTACATCACAATCAACTGGGAATTGAGCGCACATGCAGAAGTGCCGAACTCCTCCCTGTCCACGCCCCCATTTAAATATTCAAATCAATGTAAATAGGCCTTGGACCTGAGATTTCCACCCTCTGGAGGACAAATAAAGGTTTATCTAATTTCCCTCTTGGTCCGATCAGATAAATCAAAATGAGTAGAGGGAATAAATGACTCAATCAAGCTTGATAGAAAGCTTTGCAGCTCTAATTTCAATAAAATAAAATAAACATTTGAATGCGCACCTGCCCAAATGTGCATTTCGCTGGTTAACATAGACAATTAAACGAATAAACTATTTACGCACCCATAGCCACCCATCGCGCACCGCGCCAGCCTCCAGCCTGTTCCCAACCATGCTGTTAGTCAGAATTAATGAGTCATGTGTTGAGCCAGGCCACCTTGCCACTATTTTAGTTAACTGCATTTGCGCATCACATATGATTTGAACATAAATGGAATTGAAATGTTTTCTGTTAACATAAACAAATTAATCCTATGATGGCGCTTTTATAGCAATGTGTGTGCAGTCAATATCTCCGATAACCTTAGGGAAACTGGCTATCGCTGCTAATTGCGTACTCCAGTGACACTGGCCTTGGTAACCGAAATCGGCTTATGAGCCAGTTATTGTTTGCAAGTAAATCCTCGCGTTCCCTAAAAACTCGCTCACGTCGGATTGCACCATTTGCAAGGTCCTCAAACAACGCGAACGCTGCCATTGTTAATACAATTTTCTTCATCACATTGCGCATGCTTTTATATTCACCTATATGATTACAAACGCCTGGGTGTGTAAATTGTTCACAATGGTGTCTCTGATAGGCACATCACTTGACTGTTTTCACATTATTAACAGTTTCCCAGCATCACCTCTAAGTGACGCCAAAGGAACAATAGCTGTAGAAACGTGCGTACGACAGCTATGAAGCTGGCGTGGGGCACCACACATTTCCACGGTCATTTCACGTTTGATACATCTGAACGTGAGCGTGGGAAAGGACGTACGCCACGTTTTTGTGCGTACGCAACCTTTGTACATGAGGCCCCAAGGGTGAACCAATTAGGCGTGTTGAGCAGAGATCTTTAGTGAGATTTCTTTTTGTTTTCGTTTTACCTATAAATGTACGTTTATTACATTTTGGTGTTGTTTCTTTTTTTCTTTCATTTAGATGAAGCACAGTAGGTGGGCGGTCATAATGTACTAGGGTCAAAGGCTTTATGCGGGAGACCAACTATTAAAGGTAAAGTGGGTTTTAAACAAGTGAGGGATACTTTGACAATGTCAAGGGACAGTTAGGAGGTTATTAGGTGTGTTATGTGGCATTGAACAATCAGCGAGGGACACAATCAAATACTAAGGGAAAGACAGACTGGCAGTTTATTTATGAACTCGTCTCTTTTAAGTACGGATTGTGGTCCTTTCTTTGTTACCTATGAGGTAACGGAGTTGTGTTAATTATTGTATGCGCGTTCCCAAGGAGTGAGTCGTTGTATGCGCGTCCCATAATCAACTGCCTGGAAAGCGAGAATAGGCCATATTTGTAGTCCACTACCACACTAAATTGTAGTTCTATTGTTCGCCATCATGCTTGTGTAGATGTGTGATTCTTCAATATTGCTATGTGCTTGGTCTAGAGTGCTACGTGGTTTTGTGACTATTGTAAAGTGCTGTATGATCCTTGCTACAGAAGGCTAAAGTTCTAGGAGTTGGCCACATGCCGTTCTGAGTTGTTACAGATACATTTTAATTCAGTATGGGTAATCAAGGTTCCAGTACGGGAGCAATAGAGACATTGTTACTTGAGAATAGTCCAGCCCCATTTATGTTTGATTTATATGAAATTCAAGCAGTTTCAGGCATTGAGAAATGGCATGAGTGGACTAAATATGACCTGATGCATTGTTTCCCACTGGAGTGAACGTTTGATATACTGGAGAGTTAAATGCGGTTTTGACAGAAATGGAAACAAGTCGTACTTGCAAACAATATGTAATCTGGCTGTTTTTTGTTTCTCTGGGCAACTGAAGCTACGAGACGTTATGGTGCCAGCTATCTTGTGAAGATACGGTGTGAGCTAGCTAAAAGTGATTCTGACAGGGAAGCTAAGAATGATCAAGAGTGTCCTGAGAGACAGAGGTTCTGTCCGGGATTCTTGGTTAAAACGTGATCAAACTGAACGAAGTTACAGAGAAAGAGAACTCTTTCTTTGTTTGAACATGTTAACAGGGCATTGTTGTACAGACTGCCAGTGCCACAACTAAGAGTTTGGAAGAACTGAAACAGGTGGAGAGTAGCAATATTTCTGTAGAGAAATAAGAAAGACTACCAAAGATTGGCAGCCTGTTTTACTGTTGATGAATATGATGTTGTTACTATTGCTGTGGCTATGCAGGAGAGCCATAGACAGAGAAAAGTAACTGTTAAGGAAATAATCTGGTCAGGTGCAGCCAGCACAGAAACCACCAGAGAAACTAGTGACCCCAGTTGATAGTTATCCACTGCCACAAGGACCTTATGATGCACTCAACTGCTCGTTGATAGCAGTGATACCAAAAGGAGGCATGCTAGACTGGAGTAAAGCGTATGACTGCAAACAGAAGTTTAGGAGCCTACAGATTACTTGGAAAGGCTTACTGGGATGTTTGACAAACACTGAGTTTACAGCGGATGCTTCCCCTGTAGCACTTTGTCATGCGCTCGTTAGTGGATTTCTCCCTGAACTCCAGGTAGAAGTTAAGAATCAAGTTCTGCATTGGGAGAACTAAACTGGTGATATGATTATGGATCATGTCTAATGTAATCGTACTTTGATGCAGGAAAAGAAGTTAGGAAATTGATGACATTGCTAAATGAATGTTGTTCAGAAAGAAAATAATGTGCATCACTGAAACTTTCTTGTTTTTCCTAAGAACGAGGAGCTTTGCTGTGGCCTGCTCAAGGCCACTCAGACAGTAAACAGCCACAATCAGAATAATAACAAATCAAGAACAGGGGAGACAGAGAGCTTCCATTTTTCAAGTAAAAATTTCAAAGTTTAACTTAAATCAATGAGATTGTATTAGTAGTTGATGGGGTTTCTGTGGACACAAGTTAGCTCTTATTAGTGGGTCGATGGATATTTGAAGGATAAACATATATTTCTTTCAAGTATGGGGTGTAAAGTAAACCTGTTTGCAAATTAGGTTAGATTAGATGAACCTTTATTTGTCCTCCAGGAGGTGGAAATTGCAGTTCACAACAGCATCAGGGTAAAGTACAGCACACAGAGTTGCAGGGTAATATACATAATGACAATAACATTGTAAATATAGTTGTACAAACTGAATTGTGACTAGTGAAATGCACTACTGACTGTTCTTATCTATTCCTCAGGAGAAGGAACACTGGCCTAGAAATCCCATACAGATGGGATGCAGAGATTTTAGCAGACGTAGCCTTGCCTAAAGCTGGGCCTGAGCTGCTGCGCTAACCATACACATGGCTAACCATTAGATTAGATTAGATGAACCTTTATTTGTCCTCCAGGAGGTGGAAATTGCAGTTCACAACAGCAGCAGGGTAAAGTACAGCACACAGAGTTGCAGGGTAATATACATAATGACAATAACATAACAATAGCAATAACAATGGCAATAGCAATAGGCGGGCACGATAAGGTCAGATATCTTAAAAAAAATAAGAAAATAAGTAATTAAGTAGTCTGGTTAAGTAGTCCAGTGTACAAAATAGTAAGTTAAGTCGACAAGTCGACATGCAGGCAGTTATTGCACTTGAGATACAGAATTACAGTATTTTGCAAGAGTATGATAAAAAAATAAGTTAGGTAGACATATAGACATATAGACAGTTTTGGAGAATGGAGATTTACAGCATTACAGTATTGCAAAAGTAAGCAAGTTAAGTAGAAATATTGCACTTAGTACAGAGTATCAATATAACATGAGTATTGCACATGATTGAGGTAAGTAATAAAAGCCAAAAAATATATAATACAGATATAGATACAATAAAAGAGTAATAACAGTAATACTGCATGGTGGTGAGGTAGTGAAGGTAATAGTTATAATAATGGTAAAGGTGTAGCACATGATAGTGGCTATGGACAGCAGTATTTAGTGATTATTGTTAAACAGTCTGACAGCAGCAGGAAGGAAGGACCTGCGGAATCTCTCCTTCACACACCGAGGGTGAATCAGCCTGTTGCTGAAGCTGCTCTCCAGAGCATACAGTGAGTCCTGCAGGGGGTGTGACTCGTGGTCCAGCATGGTTGTCAGCTTTGCCAGGACACGTCTGTCACCCACCTCCTGCACTGAGTCTAGAGGGCAGCCCAGGACTGAGCTGGACTTCTTGATGACCTTGTCCAGCTTCTTCCTTTCCCTCTCAGTGATGCCGCTGCTCCAGCAGACCACACCGTACATGATGGCAGAGGCCACCACTGAGTCATAGAAAGACTTTAGGGGTGCCCCCTGCACTCCGAAAGACCTCAGCCTCCTCAGGAAGTACAGCCGGCTCTGACCTTTCTTGTACAGTGCGTCAGTGTGGTGAGTCCAGTCCAGTTTGTGGTTCAGGTGAACACCCAGGTACTTATAGGACTCTACTCTCTCAATGTCCATTCCCTGGATGTTCACCGGTGGAGGGGGAGGTCGGTGTCTGCGGAAATCCACCACCATCTCCTTGGTCTTGCCCGCGTTGATGAGGAGGTGGTTCGGCTGACACCAGTCTACAAAGTCCTGCGTCAATTGCTTGTACTCCGTGTCATCATCGTCACTGATCAGTCCGACGATGGCGGAGTCGTCGGAAAACTTGAGCAGGACGCAGCCCTCCGAGTTGTGTCTGAAGTCTGCAGTGTAGAGGGTGAAGAGGAAGGGCGCAAGCACCGTCCCCTGTGGGGCCCCCACACTGCAGGTCAGGAGATCAGACACACCATCCCTGGTTCTCACAAACTGGGGTCTATTTGTGAGGTAGTCCAGGGTCCAGTCGGCCAGGGGTACATCCACACCAGCCCGCACCAGCTTATCCCTCAGGAGCACTGGCTGAATGGTGTTGAACGCGCTGGAGAAGTCGAAGAAGGTAATCCTCACAGCACTGCCAGGACTCTCGAGGTGGGTGAGAGCACGATGAAGCAGGAAGATCAATGCGTCGTCCACCCCGATTCCAGGTCGGTAAGCGAACTGCAGCGGGTCCATCTCTGAGCTCACCTCAGAGCGGAGGTGGCCCAGAATCAGCCTCTCCAGTGTCTTCATCATGTGTGATGTGAGAGCCACTGGCCTGAAGCTGCTGAGGTCCTTAGCCCGCGGTGTCTTAGGCACTGGTACCAGGCAGGAGGTCTTCCAGAGCAGTGGTACCCTGCTCAGCTTAAGGCTGAGGTTGAAGACCTGCCCCATGATCCCGCACAGTTCGTCCGCGCAGGATTTCAGGAGTCTGGGACTAATTCCATCTGGACCAGCTGCTTTTCGCGCATTGATCTTTCTCAGCTCTCTCCTAACTTGGCCGGATGAGAAAACTAGGGGGGAGAAGTGGGTGCATTGAGAATGCTACTTCAGTGGTCATCATTGACTGTAGTACGACCCTTGACAAGCAAACCTCAGCATGCTAGTAGTAGAGCAGTGGGGAAAGGTACTTTACCAGATGCTTTGTCATTGTTAAGATCCTTTAAGACAAATACAGACTTTGTTTATTAGGGTTTCTGAGCAGGCAATACCTGCGTTGTACATTTCTGTTGTGCCTAAACCTGTTACGATACTTAGCAAGTAACCCTGTTACTTTCTTGCACTGTGAATGACTATTGTTGTGCTTTCTTCTCTGTTCCCATTGCATCTGTATCTGTTTGCGTTCACGTTTCGCCAGATCCAGTATACGTGTGGTCGTACCACAGGGGTACACCGAATCATCTCCGTTGTTTAGTCAAGCCTTACAAGAGGACATCAAGGATGTCACCTTACCAGCTGGCTCTACTTTGGTGCAGTATATTGATGACCTATTGATATGTTCTAAGGATCTTGCCTTCTGCCAACAGGACACTATTGCAGTGCCACGAGCACTGGCAGAGAAGGGCCACAAAGCCTCAAAAGCAAAACTCCAGTTGGTCTGAGGAGGTCAAGTCTGGTGACTCCCGATAGCGTGGAGGCCATCCTATTGATACCGAAGCCTAGAACACCCAAACAAATGAAGTATCTTCTAGGTTCAGTCGGGTATTGTAGTCAGTGGATCCTTGATTATGCTGTGTTAGCTTGACCTCACCTTGATTTAATGAAGGGCCAAACTGATTGTCATTTGTTGTGGAATACAGAAGCTGATACATCTTTTGTATCTTTGAAGCAGGCCCTGGCCTAGGCGCCTGCTCTTGGTCTGCCAGACTACACCAAGTACTGTCACACTGTACTGCCACGAGTCCAAAGGGTTTGCCCAGGGCGTAGTGACCCAGCAACATGGTAATCTTAGGAGGCCTATCGCTTATGTGAGTTTTTCTTTAGACCAGGGGTTCTTAACCTTTTTGACCCTGAGGCCCAATTTTCTCAGTGCAGAGTGGCCTGGGGTCCATTAAATATTAACACTGTAGAGATTAATTGATCTCACTCATTTGTATTCAATAATAGATCAAATCCATGTACAGTTTAACATGCTAACAAGCTAAAACCTTAAGTAGTTAAGTTAAATAAATAATACAATGACATGATAAAATGTGATCACCACAAATATTTGTATTATGCTTTCATTAACTAGGTGCCGCTGTAGCTTCGAGGGCTTCAACATTTCATTAGATAGCGTCAGCCCACACTCCACACACTGGGCTCTCGGCTCTTCCTCTATCCATACACTCACAAATCCATACGAAATGAGGTCGGGATTGTATTTTCGCACACATTTAGTCTTTTGGAGGTGTCCAGCACCACTTTTGTCTTCATTTTTCCTCTTTAAAAACTTCTCCATCACTAACTAGCTGAATGTCGATCTTCTTCTGTTATTCTGTGAGCTTGTTAAACTGACTAACGCATTACCGACACCATGTGGTCGGAGGCTGCATTATAACTTATCGTCTCATGGATAACATAGCATAGTAGCTCTGGCGTCACCCGAATCCAATTAACATAATATTTAGCAAATATTAGCTCTCTTGTAAGTCGCTTTGGATAAAGCGTCTGCTAAATTAATACATGTAAATGTAACATCTCTGGTGTATTCAGTTGATAACCTATGCAGTCCCACGGCCCAAGCGGCCCACAAGTGCAAAACTGAAAGTTTCTTGCGGCCCTCTAGGTAGTGCTCGGCCCTATGGTTAAGAATCACTGCTTTAGACAATGTGGCAGCAGGTTTCCCCCCGTGTTTACGAGAAGTCTGTTCTGCGGCAACGTGTGTGAAAGCAACTGCATTTGTGTTGGGGTCGCCCATGACTGTGATGGTTCCGCACACAGTAAGTGTTCGTCTGTTACGCACCTATACATCGGCCAGTAGAGCTACCAAGTATGAAGTGGTTTGTTGACTCAAAGTAACAGTATGATCCATAGGTGCTCCCCGTTGAATCCAGAACCATAGTTGTCCACCCTTGAGGTTGGCAAACCGCATGACTGTGAGATGGTTGTTGATAAAGTGCTAACAGCCAGACCTGTTAGTTTGACAAACCTATTGACAATGCTGAAATTGTGTTGTACATAAATGGATCTTCGTCCTGAACATGGGATGACTACTTAGATGGTGGATATGTGGTCTGTACCGACAGTAAGACGTTCAAATCTGGTAACTTGTCTACACAATGCACTGTAGAGCAGGCAGAGTTGTTTGCTTTGACAGGGGCATGTCATTTTTAGAAGGCAAGACCGTAAATATCTACACTCAAGGTATAGATTTGGAGTTACTCACTTTCTTCAACAATACAAACAGGCTATAGTCAAACCCTTACTCAAAAAACCCTCTCTTAACCCAGCCGTCCTCCAGAACTACAGACCAGTCTCACTGCTACCCTTCTACTCTAAAACAATCGAGCGTGCTGTAGCCAAACAACTATCAAGCTTTCTCTCCCTGAACAACCTTCTGAACCCTAACTAGTCGGGCTTCAAGACCAGCCACTCCACTGAGACTGCCCTCCTCCCGGTTACCATGGCCCTCCAGTCTGCCAGAGCAGCCTCAAGGTCTTCTGTTGTCATTCTGCTAGACCTCTCCGCAGCATTTGACACAGTCAACCACCAGATCCTGCTCGCCACACTCGAAGAGATGGGCATCACTAGCACTGCGCTTAAATGGATCTCATCCTACCTGACAGGAAGATCCTATGAAGTCTCCTGGGGAGGAAAAACATCTGGTACCTGCCTGCTCTCCACTGGGGTCCCACAGGGTTCCGTCCTTGGTCCCCTCCTATTCTCCCTATACACCACCTCACTTGGGCATCGCCTCCCATGACTTCTCCTATCACTGCTACGCTGATGAAATGCAGCTATATCTATCCTTTCCCCCAACCGATCAAGGGATATCGACCAGAATCGAGGCCTGCCTCTCTGACATCTCAGCCTGGATGACCAGACATCACCTCCAGCTGAACCTCACCAAAACAGAACTCCTCATCATCCCTGCCAAACCCTCAATCACCCATGATCTCTCCATCACTATGGGATCTGCAACATTGACCCCTTCATCCTCTGCCAGGAACCTGGGGGTCACCTTGGACGACGAGCTCTCCCTCACAGCTCACATTGCCGCAGTCTCTCGGTCATGTAGATTCACCCTCTACAACATCAGGAAAATCAGAGAATACCTCTCTCAACATTCCACCCAACTGCTAGTCCAAGCCCTTGTCCTCACAAAGATGGATTACTGCAACTCGCTACTAGCCGGCCTTCCTGCAAATGCAATCCGTCCCCTTCAGAGGATACAGAATGCAGCCGCTCGTCTGGTTTTCAACCTACCCAGACGCTGTCATGTCACCCCACTCCTCATCGCCCTCCACTGGCTTCCCGTCATGGCCCGCATCAGATTCAAGACCCTGGTGCTGACCTTCCGGGCTGTAAACGGGACTTCCCCCGACTTATATCAACTCTCTCCTCCAGCCCTATACCCCCACCCGTCACCTACGGTCATCTGCTGACAACCGTCTAGTGGTACCCCCCCTCAAGAGCGCCCGAGCGCAACACAACTCTTCCACTGCCTGGCTCCCCAAGGGTGGAATCAACTCCCCACCTCCATCAGAAGCACAGACTGCCTTCTCACCTTCAAAAGAAGGCTTAAAACTCACTTATTTCGAGAATTTAATGGCACTTTAGAATAGTATGTCACTTCACATAATCTAATGTTGTTTAGAACTATTTGTTGGTCCCCATATGGTGACTTGCCAGTGTTGCTGTTGTATCTCTTGCTTTATGTTCACAATCGTTGTGTTATGCATTTATAGTTCTTCTCTTGGCACTTATTGGTTCTCATGATGTATGATTCACGATCTAAAAACCCCACTGTGTTCGGGGTCTATCACGTTGCTATGCTCAATGACTGATGCCCTTGGTAAAAGCTCTCTCTTGTAAGTCGATTTGGATAAAAGCGTCTGCTAAATGAATAAATGTAAATGTAATTCCGTAATGCCCACCTACTGCTGCACAGCTTTTACCCTCCTTTAGCATGTCCAGAAGTTTAACTTTTTCTGCGACTGTTAACATCTTCCTCTGTCCTATGGGCCCGACCGCAGGTGCCTTTGTCGGTGCAGAACGTTTTGTCGACCGTGAAAAGTGAACAGTGATATAGCGAGGGATCACTGTACTCCGTGTCTTGTATTTTATAGGGCACTTGAATAAGGGAGCAGACAAATTTGTGTTGCAATCACACACACACATCTTTAACCAAGAAGAAGGATATTCATACATTTATCTGCGAGATCAACAGAGATTGCTGCTGTTTAGAATCAGAATCAGAATCAGAATGGGGGTTTATTCGCTATGCAAGATAAACAAACATAGAATTTACTTTGGCAGGAATGAGCAAACATAGAACATAAATGTGGCCTACTAATAAAATGAAAATGAATACAATGTAAAGATACACTGCAGATATGGTACATATAGACAAGGAATACAAATGTTACAAATAATACAAATGATGCGAGTAGTGCAAATGATACAGGTAACATGGAATACAATGTTACAAATAATACAAATGATGCGAGTAGTGCAAATGATACAGGTAACATGGAATTGCAAGTGACATGGGTACAGAGTGGAATGGGTATATATATATGGTACGTTGGGGGGGGGGGGGGGGGGGGGGGGGGGGGGGATATATACACAGTGGTGCAAAAATCACATTTATGGGCAGTTGATCACTGGAAACCGTGGAGGAAAGGTGTTGATGGTGCAGAACTTTATTTTTCACAGACACGAGACGAGGGGCGACATGATTAATTGGCGTTGTTGGCGCAAAGACTGCAGGGCGAAGGTATATACACACCTGCTTAATGATGAGGATCAAGACATCCCTGTCATTGGGTTCCGTGAGGAGAACCATCCCCATGAGCAAACAATGATCAGCAGAGCTCAGTTCCAACAGCAGGCTGTAGCAGAAGTTAGACGAGATCCAACCGTACCAGTGAGACGGATTTACAATGCCGAGTTGGTGCAACATCGTCAAAGGGCAGTCCAAGGAGGAGGAGATAGACCACCAATACCATGGTTTAGGTCAATCCGAACTACGATGCAAAGAGCTAGATCTGAGGCAACGTACTGTAGAGGAAGTGGAGGTTACAGGCCCATGGGCCCAAACATGGGCAGAAGAACGTTTCCTGTTGCATTCTGACAATTATTGGGGCATACAGGTGTTTGCAACAGAGGAGAACCTGAGCCTGCTGAGACAATGCAGGGCGACATACATGGTTGCCACTTTTAACCCTTTAAGCGCCTAAGTCGCAGAATTGCGACTAGCAACATTGCTGAATAAAACAGGCCGTAGCTATAAATGTGGGGCCGAATCTTGTTTTTACTTTTCACCAGGTTATAGTGGACATGTGTTTCTGTAATATAATCATCATTTGTGGGCATGTTTTTATTAAAAGTTTTAGAGAAAAACGAGTTTGTAAAAACCCCTCCCGACCAGTGACGCAGCTCTGCTCAGACGCTGCTAACCAGTGATAGAAGGGCTGAGCAGAGCGACAGCAGAGCAGAGTGAAATAGTGTTTTTTTAGTTACTCACGATACCAAGAGGTCGGTTTACCGTTAACAAAGTATTTATTCAGGTATTAGATGACTGATTCCTTAGAGGAATTAATGCAGTCTGTCTAGTGATGTTAGTAGTGACTGCGCATCCGTGCACAAAGACACTGTATAGCGGATGCTTCACATCAGCCTGGCCGGCGCCTAAAAGCTTAAGCGTTGCCCTCGACCCTACAGACAGTGTTTACCATACTGGGAAACCATCATGGATTTGTCTTGCCTCTTGTCCAAGTGGTTATGGAGCAGCGCACCACTGGACACTACAGACAAGTGCTCCAAGCTGTCAAAGTAGCCATCCCACGGGTTACCCACCACAATTGGCAACCACAACTTGTTGTTTGCGACTTCGAAAGAGCCCTGAAAACAGCATTGGAAACTGAGTTCCCACGAGCGAGAGTGAGCGGTTGTTATTTTCATTTTTACCAATCCCTTTGGAGGAAGATCCAAGATCTTGGATTGGCTGGTCCCTACCACTAAGACCCCATACTGACTCAGAACAAACCCGAAAATTCATGATTCTGGGTTACCTCCTGCTTGCGCTGGTTCAGATGAATTTCACCACAATGGTCAATAGCAGAAGTTGCAGACGCCTTTTTCAGACAGTACCCTGCCTTGGAAGATTTAATCAACTACATGAGAAACATACATCCAACCTGGATCCACCTTTCCGCTAACTCTGTGGAATGTCTTTGAGAGGCGCATGAACCAGAGAACCAACAATCATGTTGAATGTGAGTGTTGCTACAAATGTATGTCAAATGTGTACAGTTGTAATTTTCTGTGTAAAAGTCAATTTATTGTTTGGTCTTAGTTTAATAATTAATAAAATTGTATTCAATGGCAGCTTACCACCGGCTTATGAATGATACTGTGCAAGTGCGCCACCCCAGTCTATGGCTCTTCATCCATCACTTGAAGGATCGCCAGACTGTGACAGAGGAATGTGCCATGATGGCAGAGAGGGGCGATGCTCCACCACCACGTAGACGCAAGTGGAGAGTCTTGGAAGCCACACTCCTGCGACTGAAGGTACAGTATAATGATGGACATAGAAACCTGGAGTCCTACTAGAGAGCAGTCAGCCACTGTGTTATGGAAGCAGTTTAAAGAAGCCTAAGCCTATGGACATGTGTTGTGTTTGTTAAGTTACATTAAATATAGCTATACCGTCAAACTAGGCGTTTTTTTGCGTTCTTATATTTTATTAGGGCTTAACTACAGGTAAGCAATGTTCATAAATAAATTGGATTGTTCGTTTAAATAGTTAACTTTTTGCCTGTTCCTGGCAGAAAAATAGGGCAGTATTTGCCCTTTTTTGTAGCTGTGGGACCATTGGGCTGTGGGACCAATGGGCTGTGGGACCAATGGGCTGTGGGACCATTAGGCCGTGGGAACATAGGTACGCTACCCAAAAGGAAGCTTCTGCTCTTCAAAACATCAGACACAGAGCTGAGGGGTATTGCACAAAACCAAGATAAGGGATTAAGCCAGGATATGTTGGTTATCCTGGCTGAATTTAGCCTCAGGTCGGTTGCATGAAAGCAGATAACCTTTAGATGACCAGATTAACCTGGTCAAGTTACCATGGTGATTTATTCTCTGCAGCTAGCCTGCTCCAGACCACGCTAACAGCCAGGCTAAGATTAATCCTAGTGATTCACCTGTATTTCCACCGTCAATCCTGTAAGGAATTAATGTTTTTTACAGCATGTCCATGATCTTTTTAAATATGTTGCATTATTTAAATTATACTGCATTTAACATTTACATATATACAGTATATTGTCATTTCTCATTTCATTTACAGTCTTTTTTATATTGATTTAAGTGGTATTATTATTACTCTGGCCAAGTGTTATATTGATATGCTAATGAAAACTGCTTGTCAAATTGCCGTCAGAGGTTTCATAAAGATGTGTTTTATTGCAGTACAGTGAACCCTCGCTATATCATAAAGATGTGTTTCATTGCAGTACAGTGAACCCTCGCTATATCACGGTTCAGTACAGTGAACCCTCGCTATATCACGGTTCAGTACAGTAAATTTATTGCGATATCACAGTTTAGTACAGTGAACCCTCGCGATATCACGGTTCACTTTTTTCCGCTACTTCACGGATTTGCCTCATGCATTGTGTTCTGCATTCTGATTGGCTAAACAGTCTCTCTGCGTCTTCTCTACCTGTGCATCAATAAAGTTGCGGTTTACTGTAATATGTACTGTACACATACGTAACATTCGCAGAAAACTTATGGACATGCTTATTTGTAGCCCAATTATGACAGCTCCAGAGGATTGTACAATTTTTTAATACTAACCCATTAAGCTGGTCCGCTATTGTCTGCCAGACGTATTCTCTTTATTTGATTATGGCTTGAGTATTGCATTTTTTCATCCTTCTCCTCCTCATAAAACTCCATCAGGAGCTGTTGTTCTGCGGCTGTGAAATATGTTGCGCGACTCTTGTCCATGTTCCGATCGGTGATTCTGTGAGCGATCGCGAGGTCTATTTATGAATGCCGTGAACACGCATTTATCCCGACTACTTACACCTGGCTTGACATAGCCGCGCCTTTTCATCCTGGCTTAATTGGTTGCACGTTTGCCAAGCCAGGATGAAAAGGCGCGGCTATGTCAAGCCAGGTGTAGGTCAAGCCGCGCTTGTTCAGTTATCCTGGATTTCTTTATTCAACTTTTGTGCAATACCCCTCTGGTCGCCCGGTAACCAAAAGAAACGTACATGTTTTAAACAACAGAAATCTTTTCTTTCAATAATGTCTAATTGGCAAGTGGAGCAAGTCTCCAACTCTGTGGCTCTCCTTAGCTCGACTGACTGAACGCTTCGACAGGAAGCAGAATGCTTGCAAGAAGCATGTCAAAATAAAAGTACCCAATAATAATAGTCACAGTAAAAGTACTGTTATATCAAATACATGTAAACCATGTTTTTAACAATAACAACCCATCATTCATGAATTGTATCATCAGGATTATCACTATTTATTATCTCATTTGACTATTTATGCTTTACCAACTATTTATTGTACCTTCATATTATGCATTTGTCAACTGGGTTACACATGCATATCTTGGAAGATTGAGGTACGACGTCTCTCTACACCCCCCCCCCCCCCCCCCCCCCCCCCCATTCTGTGAGAGTTGTCTGGCTGGAACAAGATGACCTGGACCTCAAGGCCATTAGGCAGATTGTTCTGTGTTTTGGCGACGAACACAGACTACACTGGAACACACAAAGTCATCTACACTGATAAATCCTCACACCATCCAACGCCTCCACCTGCTTGTTGTTGTTGCTTATCTGTCTGCTGAGGTGTTTTTTACAGGCTCTGGCTTGTATTTTTTTTTCTCCTCGAATTTCAGAAGGCTTGTGCGCCGATAATTTACTTTGTTGTGTTGCTCGGTGGGCACTGTCCTGCCAAAGAGTTTCCCCAAGGGGATTAATAAAGTATTCTGAATCTGAATCTGAAATTGTTGGCTCTATGTTGTCTGTCACTGTGTGATAGCCCTGCAACTAGCTGGCCCCAGTCCAGGCTGTACCCCATCTTAGGTCTAAGGCCTGAAACTATCTGGGATAGGCTCCAGTCACCCGTGACTCCTAACGGGAATAAGCGGCACCGCTAATAAGCGGTAGATAATGAATGAATAGATTCAAGATTTACAAGATTTTCTCTTTCCTGGCAAGGTAAGGGCAAACATGCATTCACATGGCATTAATTAGCTTCCTTTGGCTAATGGCTATGGAGGCGTCATACACATTTTTCTGTCAAATCTTGAATTTGGGCCAAGTTTCTTGCCAGCTGCAATTGTTTGGGAGTGAGCTCAAAAGAATGAAAAGTTTTAATCATGTTTTGAATTCATTACCCTCAGACTGATGTCTTACATCCTTTACCATTTTTCTGACATATTTTTCCGGGAGCGTACCTATGTTCCCACGGCCCAATTATCCCACAGCCCATTGGTCCCACAGCCCATTGGTCCCACAATACTGCCCTATTTTTTCTGGCAGGAACAGGCAAAAAGTTAACTACCGTATTTTTCGGAGTATAGGGCGCACTAATAGCACTATAGCACTATAGGGCGCCTTTAATTTTAAAGCGCTTTATATATGGATTAATTTTGGTTTTACATTTTATTTAGCAGACGCTTTTATCCAAAGCGACTTGGTTTTCCTTACTTACCCCAGCATTACGGCTACCGTAGCCAGGTGCGTCGCGAATTAATATATACTGTGCTTCGCCATAATATTACAGTGTGTGTATAAGGATCCCAAAGTGGCACCTGTCAAAAGACACGCTTACGACGCGGATTTATCTGACAGTTTTTTTCCCGCTTAATGCGCCTTATAGTCCGGTGTGTTTTATACATGAAAAAAGATCGAAAATAGACCATTCATTGACAGTGCGCCTTATAATCCAGTGCGCCCTATAGTGCAAAAAATACAGTATTTAAACAAACAATCCAACTTATTTATGAAAATTGCTTACCTGTAGTTGAGCCCCAATAAAATATGAGAACACAACAAACAAAAAATCCAATTTTTTTTGCAACGCCTAGTTTTAAGGTATAGCCATATTTCATGTAACAATAGAAGGGCAACAATTTTAACCATATTTAGCCCCTAAATAGTGGCATACCCCTTTAAGAAGCATCAGTCAAGTAAGGACCTTATTGATATGAAGTCAGGGAACAACACATGTCCATAGGCTAGGGCTTCTTTAAACTACTTCCATAACACAGTGGCTGACTGCTCTCCAGTAGGACTCCAGGTTTCTATGTCCATCATTATACTGTGCCTTCAGTCGCAGGAGTGTGGCCTCCAAGACTCTCCACTTGCGTCTGCGTGGTGGTGGAGCATTGCCATCATCGCACGTTTCTCTGTCAAAGTCTGTCACAGTGATGGATGAAGAGCCATAGACTGGGGTGGCGCACTTGCACAGTATCGTTCATGAGCCGGTGGTAAGCTGCTATTAAATAAAAATGTATTAATTATTAAACTAAGACCAAACAATAAATTGACTTTTACACAGAAAACTACAACTGTACACAAAAAAATCTTAATAATGTGGGACCAACGGGCTGTTGGACCAATGGGCATAATTTCTAAGGGGAAAAAATCTTAATAATGTGGGACCAATGGGCTGTGGGACCAACGGGCTGTGGGAACATAGGGCTGACCCAATTTTTCCCTGCGTTTCCTCACTCACCGTGACAGATACAAGGGAGAGGTTTAGACTTACAGCATCTTCAGATGAAAGATGTACAAAATGTAAATAAGTCCCGACACCTGCATTTGCACTTAAAACAAGAAAATCCTTGCCACCGCAAGAAAGCGCCAGCAGAGATTAGACGAAGACGCCGGAAGTACAAAAAAGGCAATTGGGGAGTTTGGTGCTTGTCAGGTTGACCAGGCTACAGACATAGTGGTGAGGGAGGACAGACGGAGATGTGAGCTTTAGTTTTAAATATGAAATTTGTCCGCTCGACCCCATTACCTCTCCCGCAGAGTTATTTGGACTCTGCCTAAATGGGGATGGATATGGACAGAAACAGTACCCTAGCAGACCTGAAGTGTCTTTTCAAGCGCGTTTCCAAGGAATTTTATTTCCATCGTCTGAACGGTAAACGAGGGGTGATTTATCTCCGCTTTGCTGGAGCTGAGGATACAAGCACCTACCCCAAGACTGATGGATCCCGGTCCACTGCAAGCCCCTGTCAGTCTCCCTACTAATGGAATCAACATGGGTGACGGATAAACCTTCCGAAAATAAGTTGTCAGAGTGCTGCAGGCCCTACATCAACCTCGCTGCCACCGCCTTGACCCCTCCCCAAACTGGAACAGGAAGCCTTTTTGTCATCGGCATGCCGAAATTACGTTTCAGGTTTTTATTTATTAATGTATACGTTTTTCCGTCTCCTCCTCTTCCTGTCCCTCTGTCATCCTGTGACATAATGAATTGGCTAGAATTCGTTCTTTGAGGTCAACATGATGGATTCAGGGATAGTTTGGTTGTCTGTTCTCTGAGCATTGGGAGGAAGTGTACTTGGGCTACGTAATAAGACACCTTCTAGAACAAATTGAAGGTTTGGAAAGAAAAAAGGAAGAGACGAGAGCGGTAGAGAGGGGCTGAAAGACTAAGAGAAAGATCAAGAGTGAATAAATGATTGGGTGCTATGTGATGTTATGTCTTCTCTGTACACTTCACCCTCCTTGCCTCAGGGAGAATGTCCCTGTACTTACTGTAAGTCGCTTTGGATAAAAGTGCCTGCTAAATGAATACATTTAAATGTAAATGATTAAAAATGAATAAATGTAAGAGTGTTACATAGGAAGCTAGAAAGAAAGAAAGATATAGAGTGCGAAGAATAAGAGACTTTCCCCCATGTAGGGCATGCCACATGTTGCCCACGCTTTCAGGTGGCTCAACGGGTTAAGGCATTGCGCTCATGATTGGAAGGTTGTGAGTTCGATTCCTGGTTGTGGCAATGTGATGTTGTGTCCTTGGGAAAGGCACTTCACCCTACTTGCCTCAGGGGGAATGTCCCTGTACTTACTGTAAAGCCCTGTCTATGCTCTCGCGTCACGTCACCCGCATAGCTCCTTAGCCTACGCAGACCCTCCTGCCGTAGTCTGACGCGCACCTCCAAAGAATCCTAACTACGTGTTGCGTTGCCTCCGTCGCAAGCGCTGTGATTGGTCCACTCAGAACGTGAAGTAGTTTTGTAAATAGTTGAGATACAGTGTGTTGTATTGTTTGAGTGCACTTTGCCGCGATTTTTTTACATTTTACTTTTTATATTAATTTGTATACATACTCTAATGTATATTGTGTGTTGTATTGTTTTAGTGCTGTGATTTTTTTTAAGTATACTTTTTGTATTACATAAAACATAAGAATAAAACACACAAGTTTGTTTTCAAACACTTGTTTTGATGTTTATTTTCAACACACACAGCACAACACAGTTTGCACACCACGCATAGTTCACAGTTTATTATCACTGATTGAGTGTGCCTCGGAACACCATCGTGAAGTTTGAATCATCGGACATTTGAAAGTATTGAAAGTCCATTTGTTCATCCAGGTCCCTCAGTGGGTGAACCAGTGTTGCAAATTCACCCGTTTCCAGCCTCGACCAGTTTAGTGATTGTACAGAACCTCCGCAAACGTCTTATCTGTCGCCTGCGCTTCCACATTTGCAATATAAGCATTTGCTCTTCAATATTGAGCAAGGATTCGGCTATAACACCTGAAACCACACAGCCACACACCCCTGGCAGCATGGCGGTGAACTGCAGAGTAACGCAGACCCTCGACACTTTGAATGCTCAACATCTGCGTCACGCCCCCGGCGTAGGGTGTGACCCAGAAGCATATCTTGAGCTTAAGTCGCTTTGGATAAATAAATAAATAAATATAAATGAATCCCTCACGAGAAAAAAACGCAGAACAGAGGTAAGTAGGTCAAGAAATCAGAAAAAGACACAACGCTGCCTGTACTACGCTAGTTCCACCCTCAACCACAGGGTGGCATTATAGGTCCATCTGCAGGATTATTGGAGAACCGAAGAGGGACAGAGAGATGGAGAGGGTGAGAGGGGAGACTATTGTAGCAAGCCAATAGCTGTGCTCTATAACCCACTTGACAAGATTAAAGGCAGGTAGGTAGAAAACAATCTGCATCCTGCCTGGTCCTGTAAGCTTGGAACAGCAGAACCAGTGGTGGCAATGTCTGCTACAAAGTACAGAGGTCAGAGGACCTGTCAAAGTACTGGAGAGCTAGGGTAAAATAGAGTCCACAAAAAACAGCACCAGCCATTGGGAGTTAAGCTGCTATTGAAGTAAGGTGTGAGCAATCTTTGGTGCTTTGAATATAGCCATAATCAAAAGCCATGGATGAACAAGGAGGTTCGGCTCCTGCTGAAGGCTCGCAAGGTCGCTTTCAGATCAGGTGACGGACAGGCCTACAGTGCATCCTGGGCTGACTTGAAGAAGGGCATCAAAAAGGCCAAGCACTGCTACAAGCTGAGGATCGAGGAGCACTTCGACAACTCCGACCCCCGGCGCATGTGGCAGGGCATCCGGATCATCAGTGACTTCAAGTCGAACAACATCACCCCACCATCCACAGATTTCTCCTTCCTGAATGAGTTGAACAACTTCTACGCTCGGTTTGACAGGAACAACAGAGAGACTGCCACCCCAATCACTCCATCTACAGACCACCAACCCCTAACACTCAACCCAACTGACGTCCTCACCGCACTGAGCCGGATCAACACGCGCAAGGCTGCTGGCCCAGACGGCATTCCTGGCCGCGTGCTCAGAGCATGCGTTGAGCAGCTTGCAGGAGTTTTCACGGACATTTTCAACCTGTCCCTTGCTCAAGCAGCTGTGCTGGCATGCTTCAAATCCACCTCCATCGTACCGGTGCCGAAGAACTCCAGCCCGTCGTGCCTGAACGACTATCGCCCTGTAGCACTGACACCCATTGTCATGAAGTGCTTCGAGCGACTGGTCTTGGCACACCTGAAGAACAACCTTCCTACCACACTTGACCCTCACCAGTTTGCCTACCGCAGCAATAGGAGCACAGACGATGCAGTTTCCTCAGCGCTGCACTCTGTGCTTACACACCTAGACAATAATAACACTTATGCCCGTATGTTGTTTGTAGACTTCAGCTCTGCTTTCAACACTGTCATCCCCTCCAAGCTGATCACCAAACTTGGAGAACTGGGTATCAACACCTCCCTCTGCCACTGGATTATGGACTTTCTGACCAACCGACCACAGCATGTTAGGTCAGCCCACTCCCGCTCCTCCACCATCACACTCAACACAGGTGTACCACAGGGATGTGTGCTCAGCCCGTTCCTCTACTCTCTCTTCACCCATGACTGCAAGCCAATGCATGGATCCAACTCCATCATCAAGTTTGCTGATGACACCACAGTGATCGGCCTCATCACTAACAACGATGAGACAGCCTACAGAGAGGAAGTGCAACACCTGGCCACGTGGTGTGGTGACAATAACCTGCTCCTTAACGCCACAAAGACAAAGGAGCTCATCGTGGACTTCAGGAAGAAGAGGGGAGACACGCATGACCCCATTCAAATCAACGGGATGGCTGTTGAGCGTGTCTCCAGCTACAAGTTCCTGGGGATCCACATCTCGGATGACCTGTCCTGGATTACAAACACCTCCGGCCTGATCAAGAAGGCTCAGCAGCGTCTCTTTTTCTTGAGAACACTGAGGAAACACCACTTGTCCTCAGCTGTCATGGTGAACTTCTACCGCTGTGCGATCGAGTGTATCCTGACAAACTGTGTTACAGTGTGGTACGAGAACTGCACCGTCGCTGAGCGCAAGGCACTGCAGCGGGTGGTGAAAACCGCCCAACGCATCACTGGGACTATTCTTCCGTCCATTGAGGACATCCAGAGGAAGCGCTGTCTACGTAGAGCTCACAGCATCCGAAGAGATTCCTCACACCCCGCCCATAAACTGTTTGCCCTCCTGCCATCCGGCAGGCGCCTCAGGAGTCTCCGGTCTAGAACCAGCAGACTGAGGAACAGCTTCTTGCCCAGAACTGTGACACTCCTGGACTCCACTAGACCCCCGCCCCCCTATACAACCCCCCACCCCCCCGTAGAACCCCTGCCACCCTATATTTGCACATTTCTGTTTGTAAATTTTGCGTATTGCACTATCTGTCCATTTTGCACGTCCACTTTGCACATCTGCACATCTGATACTGCACCACCTGTACATTTTGTTCATTTTGCGAATCTGCTAATTGCATCATTTGCACTAACTGTACATACATGCAACCTGGTAATTTCTGTTTAATTTCTGTTTAATACTGTAGTATATTGTACCATACAGCTTATGTACATACCCTGTATATTCTGATTATACTGTTCATACTATGTATATTCTGAGTATACCCATATTTATTATATTCTGTTGGATTAACTGTTTTGCACTTCTGGTTGGATGCTAACTGTATTTCTTTACCCTGTACTTGTACCTGTGTAATGACAATAAAGTTGAATCTAATCTAATATAGCCATAGCTGGTAGATGTTGTGAGGTGTTTTACGTCCTTTTATTCATCCAATGACAGAATGCCTTTTGATCACTGTTCCGCTGGACTCTACAGAGCTCATCCTCTCCTCTCACAATAAACAAAGAAACACATTCATACACATAAACAGCCATGGGAATGTTCTTGGCCAGTGAAAACCCCTGTGAGAAGCTGAAGTTGACTTAGCTGACTAAGCCTCTTCCAAAGCTAGTTAGCTGGAGTTGAGGAGCTGCGGTACTCAGTGTACCCTTGTGTGGTGAGTGAAGCATGAACCTAAAGCAAAAAGATAGAGAAAGACAGAGATAGAGAGAGAGGGCAGAAAGACAAAGAAGGGGAAGTTAAATTGAGAGAGAAGAAAAGAGAGACTGGTGAGTGAGAGACAAAGAGCTGGTTTGAAAGAGGGAAGGAGAGAGAGCAAGTGAGCTATGAGACTGCTGACCTTCTTCCTCCTGTCAGAATAGCACACACACACACAAACCCCTCATACGGTGCACCCAAAATACATACCTTTCCCATACACACAAACATACCCGGCAACACACGCACCCCTCACGCAAATCCCCCCCCTCCGCCTCACACACACACTCTCCCATACACACTCTGCATTCTCCTTGCTCCCCCCGTCCCCTCGCCACTGCAATGACCAAGTCGTCTCGTCCTGGTTCAGCCTGCTGTCTATCAGCGGCCTGTTAACGTGTCAAAACAAACAAATACAGCAGACAGAGAGAGAGAGAAAGTACGTGTGAGAGAGAGAGCATGGGGGAAAGGATGAGAATGCAAGTAAAGCGGAAGAGAGAGAGGAGTGATGCAGATATGCCTGGAGGGGACATAGGCAGAGCAATAAGAGGTGCAGTGCTGAGCACAATGGAACTGTCATGTAATCTCTCTCTCTCTGTCTACTATCTCTATTTCTTTTTACCCCCCACAGCAACTGATTGATATGGCCATAAAAAAAGCCATGAGTGAAAAAGATGGCCGTCACGCCAGATAGAAGTAACATCTAGAAAAATGGGGGGAGGAGTGTTTTTTCTGGAGTTAACACCTGATTCGTGTTAGGCGCATGTCTCACATACTGTAACTTGTTGAAGACTATCAAGCATAAACAACAGATGTGGTATGAGACATTCTCAAACTTAACCTCTTGACAATAGATAGCTAAATGGAGAGAGAGCACTGTCAATGAAGATTCACAAACAAATGTTGAATCCTGAATCCTGAAACTTCCAGAACATCTCATCATTCCAGCCAAACCCTCAATCCCCCACAATCTCTTTATCACTATGGGATATGTCTTCATCTTCTGCCAGGAACCTGGGGGTCACCTTGGACGACGAGCTCTCCCTTACAGCACACATTTCCGCAGTCTCTCGGTCATGTAGATTCACCCTCTACACAAAATCAGAAAAAACCCATATGAACATTCCACCCAGCTGCTAGTCCAAGCCCTTGTCCTCTCAAAGCTGGACTACTGCAACTCGCTACTAGCCGGCCTTCCTGCAAATGTAATCTGTCCCCTTCAGAGGATCCAAAATGCAGCAGCTCATCCTGTTTTCAACCTACCCAGACGCTGCCATGTCTCCCCACTCCTCATCAGATTGTCTCCCGTATCAGATTCAAGACCCTGGTGCTGACCTTCTCAGCAGTAAACGGGACTGCCCCGAGCTATATCAACTCTCTCCTCTGACCCCTAACTGCCACCTACGGTCGTCTGCTAACAACCGTCTAGTTTACCCCGCCAGAGCCCAACACAAACTCTTCCACTGCCTGGCTCCCCAATAGTGGAATCAACTCCCCACCTCCATCAGAAGCAGAGACTGCCTCCTCACCTTCAAAAGAAGGCTTAAAACTCACTTATTCAGAGAATTTAATGGCACTTAGAAATAGTATGGTTCTAATATAATCTGATGTTGCTCAGAACTACTTGTTGGTCCCCATGCGGTGACTCGCTAGAGTTGTTGCTTTGTTGCTTTATTGTTTGCAACCTTTATGTGTTGATGCGATTGTTGTGGTATGTTCACATGCTCTTATAGCTCTTCCCTTGGCACTTATTGGTTCTCACGATGTATGTTTCACAATCTAATATCACGTTGCTATGCTCAGTGACCGATGCTCTTTGTAAAGCTCTCTCTTGTAAATTGCTTTGGATACAAGCGTCTGCTAAATGAATAAATGTAAATGTAGGTCTAAACTCTTTTTCTCCCCTGTCCAAGGGATCTCTGACCTAATTCCTCATATCCTCGATCCAGTCCCTTCTTCTCTCTTTAGAAACATCTCTTCCTGCATTATAACTTTTACGCTCCATGTCCTTAACACTTCTTTTACTTCTAGCACTTTCCCTCTGTTAACAGGCAGGGGGTTAGACCTCTACTCAAAAAACCCTCACTTAACTCAGCTGCCCTCCAGCACTACATACCAGTATCACTGTTACCCTTCTTTTTTGATACCCTTCATAAACAATTGAACGCACTGTATCTAACCAACTGTCAAACTTTCTCTCCCAGAACAAACTACTTGAACCCAACCAATTGGGCTCCAAGCCTGGCCACTCCACTGAAACTGCCCTCCTGTCAGTCACCACTGCCCACTGTCTGCCAGAGCGGCTTCAAGGTCATCTATCATCATTCTGCTGGATCCTTCTTCAGCATTGGATACGGTTAACAATCAGATCCTGCTCGCCAGACTTTCTAAGATGGGCATCACTGGCACTGCAGTTCAGTGGATCTCAACCTGTTGGGAAGATCCTACCAGGTCTCCTGGAGAGGCAAAGTATCAGGCCCCCACCAGCTCTCCACTGGTCTCCCACAGGACTCCGAGCTTGAACCCTTCCTCTTCTCCCTGTACACTACCTCATTTGGACCAATCATCACCTCTGATGGCTTCTCCTACCACTGCTATGCTGACAACATGCAGCTGTACCTATTGGTCCCAACTGACCCGGGGATCTCAGCTAGGATCGAGGTCTGCCTCACAGACTCTGACTGGATGACCAAGCACCACCAGGATGGATGACCAGCTGAACCCCACCAAAACTGACCTTCTCATCAACCCAGCCAAACCCTGAATCTCCCACAGTTTCTCACTCTAGGATCTGCGACCGTGAACGCTTCATCCTCTGCCAGAAACCTCTCTCAAAGCCCACATTGCGGCAGTCTTCTGATCATGTAGATTCAGCCTTTACAACATCAGGAAGCTCAGAAGATACTTATCTGAGCATTATACCCAGCTGCTAGTCCAAGCACTGGTCCTCTCCAAGATGGACTACTGTCTCCCAGCATGTGCAACTTGCCCTCTCCTGAGGATTCAGAATGCAGCAGCCCACCTGGTCTTCAATCAACTCTCCCTCCTCCAAGATCACAATGTCTCTTTTAAAGGGGCTTTTGAACTTTTTATTAAACTTTATTGTCATTACACATGTACAAGTATGGGGTAATGAAATGCAGTTAGCATTCAACCAGAAGTGCAAAACAGGCAGAAGCGGAATATACAGTGAGTATGTACAGTGTCAGGGGGTCAGATAGCTCAATGGTTAAGGCGTTGGCCTCATGATCGGAAGGTTGTGAGATCGAGCCTCGGCTGTGGGTATATGATGTTATGTCCTTGGGCAAGGCACTTCACCCTACTTGCCTCAGGGAAAATGTCCCTGTACTTACTGTAAGTCGCTTTGGATAAAAGCGTCTGATAAATGTAAATGTAATGTGTATTACATAGTACCAGATGGGAGTCAGATGGCTCAACGGGTTAAGGCGTTGGCCTTGTGATTGGAAGGTTGTGAGTTCGAACCCCGGCTGGGGCTATATGATGTTGGGTCCTGTACTTAAATTGTAAGTTGCTTTGGATGAAAGCATTTGCTAAATGAAGCATTATTATTGAAAGTACAAATCTACTGAAACTACTAAATCTATTGCACAAGGGTATACTCTATATTGCAGAGTATACAGGTATTGCACAAGGGTGTGTATCAAATATACCGGTAATGTGAGCATGCTACAAATATGCTAAGACATGCTTTTTTTCTCCCTATATGGTATGCTGATTAATATTTACATAATCGCACAACAAACCGCCATTTTGAATGGTAAATTCACAGACACAGTTTGCTTTCTCAGGCAAATGAGATTGAAAAAAGCTTGGTTATTCTGACTATCTTCAACTCTTCCTGAGTTCTGCTAAAGTCAAAACAGTGTAAAGGGGAAGCAGTCTTGTACAGATTGCCAGCTTGATACGTCACAAAAATAATAGGACCACCTGGCTAAAAGCAGAAATTCCTACCTCTGTTAAGTCAGTTTAAACATGTGGTAGAGGTCCTGCAGCGCGAATCTGTGAATAGCGTGGCACAAATCTGCAAATAGCGGGGCACGAATCTGCGAAGCTGCAGCACGAATCTGCGCATTGTTGCCTGAGTAGAATTTTTTTACTGGCAGATATTTGACAGGTGTTAACCCATCAGGGACTCTGGTTTTGGTAGTGACATATTGTGACCTTTGACATGACCTGATCAGCGGGACCAAGAAGCAAGATGGATGACAAGCTGATCGTAGCGGTGTGTAATGCAACCTAAACTAAGTTTTCAGTCCAATGGTAAATCAGCATCTGAATAAAAATGAGATGGAAATTGGGAAGTGTGGTCTCTGAAAATGCACTTCTTTCATTGATGAAAAGGCACCAAAAAATTGGGGACTTTTAGTTAACCTAGCTAGGAATGCAGTTAACACATTTCTGAACTCACTTAAAGTGTACCTTAAAATGTACAAGCGGCCAACTAGACGCTGATTCGTGTTCGGTGTGAATGCAGCATAAGACTATGCGATCTGCCAGGCAAACCATTCTCACATTGTTTTTCTTTAAAATTCTGATTTGACAGAACTGCAGATCTGATAGAATTGTTTTCTCGCTTTACAGTGGTTCTCATCAACCTCTTTTGTAAAGAATTCACCAAGATGAAAAATGATCAACATCACCAAAATACATCAGTATTGCTGATAATTGTTGGCTACAAAATCATACTTACAGCTTGCGATTAACATGGGCCCATGATCGCAGGGCACATTTTTTCAGCGACAGTTTCTTAGCAAGTCCTGTTTTAAATTGCCCCAAGTTTTCAAAACTGTCCTCCGTGAATTGTTTCAAGAAAATGAATAATTTACTGTCAAACTTCACAGGGGTCTGTGACGTCACAAACGTAGTTTTTTTTAAATGGATCTCTTAAGACCAACAGTTTTTAAATGTGATATTTCAAAGAGGTTTTAATGAACTGTATGTCCATTTCATCCCCCATATTGTCGTTATTACTTACGTTACTACAGCAAGGTAAAATCGGTTTTGCAGTGAATGACTTCTCCTGTCATTAAACTTTCAGAACGAAATCCATCCCTTTAGATAGTTCAGCATACTGCAACAACAGAGAGAGAGACATCCATCCATCATGTATTTTTCATGACACCATCTTCTCTACGGTGATTCTCTACTTTATGCAAACACAAACACACTTTTGGATGCATGTTTACACATTCCTTACCAGCATTTTACCTCGTTCAGTTGTTCTCATAACTCTAATCCTGACCCTGACCTTCTATTTCTGGAATTCCCCTGAAGCGTAAACCTACCTCTGACCCAAACCTTTAAAGGGTTTAGCTTTTAAATGCCTAAATCAAATGCAGTTCCTTAAAGACAGAAATGCATCACAATACACAGCCCTTCACTATCTTCTCTGTTCACAGCTGGTTGGGTTAATGTTTCCGGAGGTATTTGACCACCTGGCATGCCCACCTCT
The DNA here is from genome assembly GCA_030340685.1 of Protosalanx chinensis. NCBI lineage: Eukaryota > Metazoa > Chordata > Actinopteri > Osmeriformes > Salangidae > Protosalanx > Protosalanx chinensis. The sequence continues at coordinate 6,357,870 of CM059334.1, read as the reverse complement.
GACCCCATCCAGCCCCCTGCAGGTTGGAGGAGCCCTGAGTCATTGCTGAGCAGAGCTGCACGCAGACCTACTGTGGTCTGTTGTAAGGACTGATGGAGCTCACAGAGCATCCTGACCCATGAAGTACTTCACTTCACAGAGGAGAGGGTGTGTGTGTATGGCGTGTGTTAGGGTGCATAAAAAAAAAAAATTCTTGAATTTTGATATGGCTGGGTGTTAAAAGTGTTCCAATATATGTAAAAACAACACATGCAAAAAATAAATAATCAAATCCATGATTATTTAGGGGTGCCACCACACATCTGTTTTTGTGGAATAAAGTGGTGAACAGTGCTCAGTGGTCGCCATGGAGATTTTAGGTAAACAAAGACTGCAACTTAAGAAATCTGAGGTGATCTTTATGTTCTTTGTTGTTATTTATATTCCTATTATACATTACTATCAAATATGTGGTTTTGTCTTTGTAATTTGAAAGATTTGTAGTCATAGATAGAGTCATTGAGGCTGCAGTGAAACAATTGGAGAAAATGGAGTGCAGACTTGATGCCACATTTCCACTGTGGCCTCCAAATGTTGAGAAGTTGATTGATAACCCTGAAGACCTAGCTTCTTGGCCAGCATGAAGACCGACAGAGTGACCACATTTGGTGCATTAGATAAAAAAGTACAGCTCAAGGTGAAGCGGCGAGAGGAGCGTCATGCTGCCGCAGCAGCCAGGCAGTCCCGCTGTGAAAAGGAGCTGAAGGAGAAGATGGAAATGTCCACCTTGGAGTCAGAAAGTGATGAGGAGCCGGAGGATGATTCTAACACAGTCTGTCCACCATCTGAGGCCAAACCATCCCTGAACCTTAAGAGTGGAACAAACGTCGTCATTCCACCTGATATTCTTAGCCGACCAAGTGTTGTGTCACTGGCTACAAGGTTGAAGATGTCTCTAATGCAACAGGCTGCCTTCATGCGTTCCCTGGTCACAGAGTCAGGTGGTGATTTTACACATATCTCTGCATCTTATGCAACAGCTGACCGAGCAAGACGCCAAGTGTTGGAGACTGTCAGTGAGGAGCATCTTACAGTGGTGGTTGGGGACTGGAGCGGGTCCCTGCGGGTGAAACTGCTTGTTGTCCCTGTGTATAAGAATCATGAGGCATGTGGAGCTATTATTGCCCGGTTGACATGCAAGTTGCTGGAAGACCGGTGCTGCACTGACCAGGTTGACAACATGGCATTTGATACAACACCATCAAACACTGGCCATCTGACAGCAGCCTGCATTGCAATACAACAGGTGAGATGCTTCCCCTGGCTCTCTTCAGCAGCAAGGTGCCCATCAATGACAAGCGTGCACTTACCAGTGCAATCTTGGAGCACAAGCCTGCTGATCTTCCGATGCATGTCCCCCAGCAGCGCTTTGGAACTGGCTTTGGCAAGCCAAAGTTTCCCACCCTCTTGTCAACAACCACCTTGGCTAACCTCGCCAATGCAGATTGTTGGTTTGGGATGCACCAGCTGCACATTGATCCAGCATTCCTGTCTCTGGATGTGAAAGAATGGGCTACCAATACTGCGTTTAAAAAAAGTGAGGTCAGTGTCCGACTGTCTGTGCAATGAATGTGGTGAATGACTGTGCCGAGCGTAGCGTCAAGCTCACATCTGACTTTGTCTCAGTGGCCAGGAAGGAGCAACACCTGCAGAATGTGCTGCAGGTGGTTGAACATGACCATAGCCAACACCCAAACCTTTGTCACTGCAAACGCAAGCTGATCCCTGAATAGGAGGGTTACTCTTGGGTGGCAGGTGGGATGACAAATCTGGGGTTAGACACACTGGCGAGGTTCAGTTCAGATTTGCCCTGTCTCCCTGGTGATGTTGCTCAGTAGAGCAGACTCTGGCACAGTAGACTGAGCAATTCAGTTTGAAGTTTAGTTAATTTTTAATTTAGTTTGTTCTTATCCCTCTGATTTTCTAGTGAGCTTGCCAATAGTTTGTTATTTAATTGTGTTACTATTGCCCTTGTGTTTAACAATCAATTGTTTAAACTTAATATGTGTGTCCGATATCCATCACTGTGACATAGAATTCAGGCCAAGGGGCCCAAAGGCCCAAAGGGCAGACAAATATATTTACTTTGATAACCTTATAGAGAATGTTGTTGTAAAAGAGTTCACTGTACTTAACATTTCCAGGTAAACCTTTTGGCAATTAAGGTTAGAAATTTCACATTTTCTGAAAATGTACAAACGTTTACGTGTGAGGTGGCACCCCTAAATCTCAATGGATTTCCTCAAAACTTTGCAGAAGACATTTTTATGTTCATTGGAAAAAAATTGAATGCCAGCCAAATTGATATTATTAAATAAAAAAATTCCCATTGAAATTTGATGCACCCTAGCGTGTGTGTATGTGTCTCTGTAGGTGTGAGCCAGCTGAGGACTTTCCTTTGCTTTACATCTCTGGATTGCTTACCAGCATTCACTGCCCCTAAGAGATGTTTGTGTGTACGAGTGTATGTGTGCATTGTGTTTGTTTGTGCGTGTGGATCGTTTTGTGTATGTGTGTGCTTGTGTGTGTGTTTGGTTGTTTGGTGTGTTGGGTTGTTTGAAAGCGTGTTCATATGTTAAGCCAAAAAGATGTGTACTGAGAAATCCTAAAACAAAAAATTACACTGAATAATTCGTAGACAAACTGCACCAGAGCCAACCACAGCACATCATACTGGAAGATGAGCTCCAGTTTCAAATGGGCCACACTCTCAACAACTGAAGGTAATGCAAAGAGAACAAAACAACAAGTGCAAGAGAGATAGCGAGATAACAGAGGCTCAGCACCGCTCCTAATTATCTATTCATTATTTACTCTCCCTCCATCCTTTTAGCACTCCACTCATTTTATGCTCTCTCTCACTATCTGAGTCTTTCTCCATCTCTTCCTCATATGGCTCTCCCTCTCTCTCTCCCACACCAACAGAGCAGTCACCTCCCTCCTTTCCCATGTAATTGACTCTTCATGTCTGAGTGGCAATGAAAGTTTATGACTATTAAACACATCAAGCTGAGCTGTCTTTTTTTTAACCAAACTATTAGCCAGAGAAAAACCCATTGTGAGGAGATAATTAATTGCTTACTCTGGGACAGCTAATTACCAATTGTTGCCAGTATTAGCTTATTAGCGTTCGCCTTTAACAGTCCTGATTGCTTGTCAGTTGCGAAGAGAGGGCTTTGCAGAGCAGCGTGGGGTGGTAACGTAATTGGTCATCATTAGGGAAGGAAGTCGTTTCCTGACTGTCAAGAAAATGGGTGTTGTAGTTTTACAACCGCTGGTGAATGAGAGCGCAAGTCGTGGCTAATAAACAGAAGACACACAGAAGGAGAGAGCGAGAGAGAGAAAAGGAAGAGAAAAAAAAACTGAAGAGAAGGAGCAAGACAGATGTTGATAGAAAATGTAATATCTTATTTGAGCTGACACCTTTAGATCATTTATGACTTAAACAATAAGCAACTGCATACAGAAGACTTAAAGAGTTTATAGTTTGATTATAATTTGGTATTTCACACTGTTCCTTAAGGTCTCCAAGTAGGGTATGACTTTGGTTGGTCTGAAATGCAACCCTGTGAATTAACCCTGGAATTCATTCACACCCATATACTTTTATTTTTTAAATATTCCTATCCTATCTTTATTGCCTACTTAATTAACTATTTTTAAGTCCCATATACAGTATGTTCTTTATTTGCTCCATCCTGCCAAAGTAAATGCCGTGTTTGTGTAAATTACATGGCGAATTAAAACAAATTATTCTGATTCTGTATAAAATGAGTTTTGCTACCTTCTATAGTATGCTCATGAATATTTAGATGGGGTGCACACACTTTTTCAGCATGCGAGCTACTTACAATATGACCGAGTCAAAGTGATCTACCTACTATAAAATTGCGAACATATAATTATTCAGAAATATATTGAACATTATTTATAAGAACCATATATGTTAGTATACCTTGCATAATTATGTGAACCCATATTGCTTGTTACAACCCCAACACAAAATAAGGAAATCAGCTTACAAATCAATAACGTTTATAAAAAAAAAAAACAACACAGGGATCAAGGAGGACTGCCAGTGGCACCAAATGAAAGAAAGAAATAATACCCACCCCCCCTTTGACAGGTGCTAAGCAGCCATAAATACAGTGGGTGGTGCTCACTCTAACCTAGGGTTGTAACAACAGGTAAACCTACGTGACGTTAGATGCCAAGCCTCACTCAAGGCTGACTCGCATAAATAAGTGGAGCCAAATAATGCAGTCAAGGATGATGCACATTTCCTTATGTTGGAGTACTTTTCCTCTGTGAGTAAGCTCCAGAATTGTCCATGAGCTCTGGCCTTCAGCTCAATGTCGGCCAGTTCAGATGAAACCGTGTTGTAATTTTTGATGCGAGTGAAACAATGGCAGCATCTTCCCGAAAAGGGTAGCACATGAATGTAGCGATTGGCTCGAATAAAGCAAAGTCTTGACTGCTGTCCTGACAACTGGGATTTTAGTTCCTTATCCTTTCTCCTTCTCAACTCACTTTTCGGATGGAAGTTAGTGTCGTTTCTATGTACAGTCCGAAAATGCAGCTCCACATTTCCCTTTTTCGGTATATCGACTGCAGTCTGGCAGATGAGGCAAACTCACTTTGAAAATGACATAGTGAAAAAAAACTCCCATTCCGTATGGAAATAGTAAGTTTAGTCTATTTATTTGGTCCAGCTTCCCCACACATTTTAATACTATTAATAACTCGCCAATATGAGCACATGCGCAGAGGTCAGATTGGTCAAACCGACTGTCAGTCAAGTGACAAATGTCATAGTGAGGCTAATTGGCTGACGTCTACGTTTGCATTTTGTCTATCCATATACGATTTGATCTTGCTGTTTGTAAGTCTTGTTAAACTTGATTTTACATATATATATATATATTTCAATAAATCTGTAAAAAAAAAAAAGTTCTCCTGGAACGTTTATGGAAAATTATGTTGGGATTTCTGGTACTTCACTCCAAAGGTTTACATTTACATTCATTCATTTAGCAGACAATTTTATCCAAAGCAACTTACAACAGAGAGCATTACGAAAGCGCATCGGTCACTGAGTATTGCAACGTGTTAGACCACAAAATATAGCGGGCTTGTAGATTATGAAACATACAGTACATGGTGAGAAACCAATAAGTGCAAAGGGAAGATATGTAAGAGCCTTCAGGTGAACAACAAATTTAAGGTAGGCCCCTCCGACGGGAAGTACTCTACTTGTAGAAAGCAAACAATAACAAAGCAACAACAACAACAGCTGATAAGTGCCATTGAAATGAATCTTGAGCATTTTCTTGAAGGTGAGGGGACTCTGTGAGAGTCTGTGTTTTTTATGGAGGTGGGGGTTTGATTCCACCATTGGGAGCCAGACAGGGGACGGGTCCTGGCGCTCTTGAGAGATAGGACCACCAGACAGTTGTCAGAGGAGGACCATTGGTGGCGGGCAGGGGTGTAAGTAAGGCTGGAGGAGAGAGTTAATATAATTTGGTGCAGTCCCGTTCACTGCTCGGAAGGTCAGTACCAGGGTCTTGAATCTGATACAGGCCATGATGGGAAGCCAGTGGAGGGCGATGAGGAGCAGGGTGCCATGACAGCGTCTGGGTAGATTGAAAACCAGGCGTGCTTTGCTTTCATGGTTTAGATCGTATTTATCCGATCACTGTTTGTCCACTATGATGGCTGCTCAGGAGTACCACAGGGTTCTGGCCTAGGCCTTTTGCTATTTTCTCTATACATGCTGCCTTTAGAAAATATAATCAGAGGTTTGATGTATATTTTAACTGCTATGCAGATGACACCTGTCCCTTAAACCTGATGAACTCAAGCTCTGGAAAAATGTGTCTTCGGGATAGGAACTTGGATGACAGCAAATTCCAATAAAAAAGAGGTGCAAATCTTTGGACCAAAGAAGAACAAGAACAATTTATCCAATCTGACCTTAGACTTAAACAGGTTCAAAATATCTGAAAGCCAGCTGGTAAAAAATCTAGGCATTACAATGGATCCAGATCTCTTATTTGAGCATCATATCAAGCAAATTACCAGAACTGCATTCTTCCATCTCCGTAAAATAGCTAAAATAAGAAACTTCCTCTCTAAGGATAATGCTGAAAAACGAATATGTGCATTTGTTTAATCTCGATTGGATTACTGGAAATGTATTATTCTCTGGCCTCCCAAATACTAAAACCTTAATACGTAAAAAACTTACAGTGGGTGCAAAATGCTGCTTCAATACTACCGAGCAGAACTAAAAAGTATGATCACATAACATCTACTCTAATCGCTCTACACTGGCTCTCTATCCAAGCCAAAGGTGATTTCAAGGTTCTACTACTAATCTACAAATCTCTAGATGGATTAGCACCACTGTACCTCTTTGGTCTTCTTGCGCCAATCAATCAACCCATTTGGTGGTTCCCAAAATGTATTAAAAAAACTGCTGGAGACGACAGGGGACAGGGCATTCTAAAATTACTATCTTAGAGTTTCTTTTGGTTGGAACAGATTTCATTTTCCAACTGAGGGGGCTGGTGCTTTCTTGGTGTCTAAGGCTGCGTCAATCACTCTTTTTTGGTCTGCTAAATTGCTGCACAAGCCCACACTTGACCGGTGGGAACTCAATCTTAATATTGCTGCAAATGTTAGCTGTTCTTGGCACTCTCTAATATCTCCTTGCCTCCCTTCAATACCGCCCCTTGGTATTGGGGGGACTGAGCTCTCAGTACATTTGAGGTCTGTGCCAGTGGACATCGATCTGAGACGGTCTACCAACCCCTGGATCTGGTCGCCAGTTGGACGTCGGCCTCCCCAGTGGCCAAGGAGCGATTTCCCAGTCCCTTTCCTCATTCACTTGCCTGTGATGCTGCGCCAATCATGGGCCCAAGACCTGTGGCTGCCTAAAATGAATTTGTGCTACCTCAGACCCAAATTCAGCATTGAGTTGTGATGTTTCAATTACCAATTAACTCTCTCTAGAGATTGATGTGCTAAACAGCCTGTGTTCTGCTCCTCTCTTTCACCAACTGTCTCTGGAGGAGGGGATCCCTCACTGAATTGCTCCTCCCAAAGTTTCTTCAATTTCTTCTCCCTAGTGAGTTAAACCCCGCCATACACCCCTGCCCGCCACCTATGGTCCTCTTCTGACAACCGCCTAGTGGTCCCCCCTCTCTAGAGCGCCAGAGCCCAGCACAAACTCTTCCACTGTCTGGCTCCTCAATGGTGGAATCAACTCCCCACCCCGATCAGAAACACAGACTGTCTCCTCACCTTCAAGAAAAGGCTCAAAACCTACTTATTACGAGAATTCAATGGCACTTAGAAACATTAGAATTAGTATGGCACTCAGTAATATCACTTGTTGCTGTAGTTCAGAAACTCGCTATTGTTGTGTTGTTGCTTTATGACTCGTGCCACAGGTAGACTACTGCCTGGCGGAGGCTCACCTCAAAACTTGTATAATGTTCAGCTGAATGCCCTTATAGTTCTTCTCTTAACACTTATTGGTTCTCATGATGTATGTTTTATAACCTAAATGCCCGCTATGTTGGGGTCTATCAAGTTGCTATGCTCAGTGACTAAAGCTCTTTTGTAAAGTTCTCTCTTTTAAGTTGCTTTGGATGAAAGCGTCTGCTAAATGAATACATATAAATGTAATGTAAATTTGACATAGAAGTTAGTTGGAAAACATAATGTATTCATACTCTATGCTTCTGTGAAACGTGTGTGAGTTTGTGCCTGGTCGCCAATGGTATTTAAGATAAACCAAACACAGATTAATATATTCATGAGCATGCACATATGCAGGACATTCATGAGATTATTGCATGTTGCCGGATGAATTACACATTTTTATGAGCTCTGCACAATATGGGGCTGTCTCTACATATCCATGTGCAACATGTCATTCAGCATGATATATGCCAACTGCACATTCATATGAACATCACCAGATCTTTTTCAATGATTTTCCATTAATATTTAAAGTTTAAAGTTTTCTGATAGGCAGTATATATTAACATTTGACTGGAATCCTTTCTGGGGTTTTAAACCTCTTAGAACATCTATTTCCCCCAACTCTTTTTCACTCTCTGACAGGAAAGCAGATATCAAAGGCAATCTGCGGTCTATCCAGGAAATTGTGTGTACCAAAACAAAAAAAGCAAGATAGGAATTCTAAATGCATTTTCTTGGCCTAATTATTTTCCTATTGGTTAATAAAAAACCCTCTGGTGTGGTGTCATACGTCAGAGCTGTCAGATGTCCCCTTTTCCCTCAGTCCTTATCTTCTCTCTATCTCAATACTTTTTTGTCCCCTTCTCTTCTTTCTTCTCCTTTCCCTTATTCTTCAGACAGGACAGGAATGCTAATCGCCAGCATTGGCCTGATCTGAGGGCGGAGATAAAAAATCATCCATTATTCACCCTTCTCTACCTCTCACTTCTTACTGCAAGCGAAAGGAGGGATAGAGACAAAAATAGAGAAACAGGGGGTGCAGAGCAGATATGGAGCAGATACAATGAGATAAACACAGAACGAAAAAAACAGGGTGAATGAGATTTCACTCCACAAAACCCCCCATCCTCTCCTCTTCTAAAGCAGTATATTCTTCTCTCTGTCTTTGTTCTCCCCCACTCTCCTCCTTTCCCCCCTCAATATTTTCTCTTTCATCTCCCTCATTCCTCTCTCACCCATTCCTCACTTTCTCTCTTCTTCTCTTCCCTCTTCTCTCTCCTTCTCTGTCTTACTCTCCACCTCTTTCTCCCTCCCTATATCGCCCCTCCAAACACTGGTAGAAGTGGGGACAAGGGGGCACTGCATTACCACACTGTGTGGCGTCAGAGGGGATGGTATTTGGGACACAGGGGAGTGTGGTCACCATATTCATCATATTTTCAATTTTCAGGATAGGAGACAGAGAGAGAGATAATTTCACTCGACTGGATGATGTGGAGGAGCCGTTCGAGAAGTCTCAGAGAAACTGTCTCCTCCATCAACATCAAAGTGGTAGTGGTACCACCAAAGTGACATCAAGTGGAGTAGAACACTAACCTGTTACTGTTATGTGAAGACATTTAATGAGACCATTTAGATTCCATATGACAATGTGATTGAAATAAATATTCATCCAACCATAGACCTTTGTAAATATAATAGAGCTTTTTACAACAACACTTTGTTGAAGAAAGTGTTTTTAGAGAGAGAGATTCGCTGCTCCCAACTCATGACACCTCCCTGACTAGAGATCATAGTTGGAGCTCTCTTTCTCCTCACCCCAAACCTTTATTAACCCTGGCACCTAAGCACAACCTACTTCTTAATAACAGCAAGCTCACATGAGACACATACCAACTAGTATCCAATGACTAGTTTTATTGATTAGTGATTAATATAAGTACACAGGAAAACCAATTTCTTCCACATTTTCAGTACAGTACTCAGTATTCATGCATTAACCATGTGGACTCAAATTAAAATAATTTTAATCGGTTCCCAGAATGGCTCAGGAAAAGGCCAGTAATCCAAATAAGAACTGGTAAATTGCACAAACAAGGAATTTACTGTGGCAGGATTTAATTTTGCCAGGACACCAAATAAGAACGTATCATTTGTTAAGTGATTATATTAGATTTACTTTATTAATCCCACAACGGGGAAATTCACTTGCCACAGCAGCAGAACAAAAGTAGAAAAAGGCCAAACAAAACAGATAATAAACAGAATAAACCAAAAAATAAAATAAAAAATAGGTGTTATAGAGTCTGACAGCAGCCTGGATGAAGGACCTGCGGAACCTTTCCGTCCTACACCGTGGGTGTAACAGTCTGCTGCTGAAGGAGCTGCTCAGGGACCCCACAGTGTCGTGTAGGGGGTGAGGTGTAGGTGTTGTCCATGATGGACGTCAGCTTTACTAACATCCTCCTCTCACCCACTTCCTCCATGGAGTCCAGAGGACAGTCCAGGACAGAGCTCGCTCTTCTAATAAGTCTGTTGAGCCTGCTCCTGTCTCTGTCCGTGCTGCCCCCTCTCCAGCAGACCACAGCATAAAAGATGGCAGAGGCCACCACAGAGTCATAGCAGGTTCTGAGGAGAGCACTGCACACTCCGAAGGACCTCAGTCCCCTCAGCAGGTGGAGACGATTCTGGCCCTTCTTGTAAAGTGCGTGGGTGTTATCAGTCCAGTCCAGTTTATTGTTGAGGTGAACCCCCAGGAATTTGTAGCTCTCCACCACCTCTACGTCTGATCCCTGGATGTTCACCGGTAAGAAGTGAGATGTTTTCCTCCGGAAGTTGACGATCATCTCCTTCGTCTTGCTGGTGTTGAGCTGAAGCTGGTTTAGCTCACTCCAGCTGACAAAAGTTCCTGATGACCGTCCTGTACTCCAGGTTGTTCTCCTCAGAAACACATCCAATGTCCTCTTTATGGACTCTGCAAAACAACAAATTTCATGAAGCATTTCTCCTCAGTTTAGTCATAGGTGAAGGACGACATGACACGTACTTAAGTGAACATAGTGCACATCCAGTCTGACTCAGCTCTACATGACAGCAATCGGGAAGTTGGAAGCAGAGAGCAGAATGATTTTATTGCTCCGTCTTACATCATCGGGCACCATGCAGCTACCGTCACCATTTACACTTACCGTAATTTTCGGGTTATAAATCTTTTTTTTTTCTCATAGTTTGGCCGGGGGTGTGACTTATAACTTGGAGCGACTTATGTGTGAAATTATTAACACATTATTATATCATTCAGTGTTGGGGAGTAGCGTCAGTACAAGTAGCGTGGTGGTAGTGTCGCTGCTTTCTGAATCAAAAAGCTTTTCAGTAGCTTAGCTCTTTTATCAACCAAGTGGTGCGGTAGCGTCGACACAAGCTACATTTTTACATGTGCAACATCTCTGAAGCTCAGCGCAGTGGAGCTGTCCGCTGTGGTCTGAAATCAAAGGATGAGTCAGTGACACTACCGCCATACACGGCCGTGTACATGGAGCTGACAGAAGCACTTCTGTATGACCGTGATATCACGGACCAATCCTTGGGCTGGCTACAACGTCTCTGATGCAGGGGAATATGGACAAGTTAGCTTGCTTGAGTGAGTTACGTTACTTGATGGTAAGATGGCAGAGGGTGAGGAGGACAGAGACAAATTTATCCGGAGGGAATCGTCCAAACATAATAGAGCAGTTTGGAGAAGGTCTTTATTCTTTTACTACTGTGGTTTGAGTTAAGTTATTGAGTTTAGCGTTAACTTGCAGTTCATCCTGCAAATATGCCCAAGTTATGGAGCATACCCATGCAAACGCAGGTTTTGTGTTCTGGCGCAGTGAGAGCACAGCGTATTGTTTATTGAATGTAACATTTTTGCCTGCTTATTTGTCTGATTAACAGTTTTATTGATCACTGAGATAGCTTTGCCTTGGAATGAAGTTGTTCCAATAAAAAGAAAAGGCTTCGGTGTAGTTAAACTACTTTTGCCGTGTTGCTGTAGATTAGCTTGCTACATTTAGCTTCGGTGTAGTGAAGCTTAATTTAATGTAGAGTAACTGGTAGCTTAGCTTACTACACTTTCCAAGTAGTTTGCTCAACACTGATATCATTCCACATGTTATTTTCACAGTAAACCGCGTGAGTGAAACTGATGGTTCGTTAAACTTGTTTGCATATTCTTTATGCTATAGTTATCTGAATAACTCTTAATATGTTACGTTAATATACCAGACACGTTCTCTGTTCGTTGTTTATGCGTCATGTATTGTTAGTCTAAAAGAGACACTTATTCAGCCTGTTGTTCTCTGTTTTATTTTTATTGCCTTTCAAGATTACATGTTTGTTTTTGGTGTTGGATTTTATCAAATACATTTTCCCCCAAAATGCGATTTATACGCCAGTGCGATTTATATATGATTTTTCCTTCTTTATTTTGTATTTTTTTGGCTGGTACGATTTATAATCCGGAGCGATTTATAGTGCGAAGAATATGGTACATTTCTGGCCTGTCGCTGAGAAACAGCTCCCTCCAAAGCTTCTCTATTGGGTTTAGATCTAGAGACTGACTAGGCCACGCCCGAACCTTGATATGCTTCTTACAGAGCCACTTCTTGGTTATCCTGGCCGTGTTCTTCGGGTCATTGTCATGTTGGAAGACCCAGGCTTGACCCATCTTCAGTGCTCTAACTGAGGGAAGGAGGTGTGGAAGAAATTATATTTCTGTGTACTTATATTAATCGCTACTGAACACACCTTCTCTGAATACTGTTGTAACGTCATTACCGCCTGTCACTATCTATGTTTACATTCTTGTTCCCTATAAAAGAATGCTCTCTTGTCTTCGTCCGGGAGAGAGCCATAATTGAGATGTATGCACGCCTTGTACTATCTTCATCGGACGAAATACTTTCTTCAACAGAGGTTGTTGTCATCCTCTCCTTAATACAATGCAGTTGCCCTGTCCCATGTCCAGAAAAACACCCCCAAAGCTTGATGCTACTACCCCCATGCTTCACAGTAGGGATGGTGTTCTTGGGATGGTACTCATCATTCTTCTTTCTCCAAACACGTTTAGTGGAATTATGATCAAAAAGTTATATTTTGGTCTCATCTGACCACATGACTTTCTCCTATGACTCCTCTGAATCATTCAAATGGTCACTGGCAAACTTAAGATAGGCCTGGACATGTGCCCGTTTTACCAACAGTAACCTTGGTGGTCCCAACTATTTTCAGGTTATTGACTCCCGTGTACTTCTGGGCTGATTTCTCACCTTTCTTAGGATCATTGAGACCCCACGAGGTGAGATCTTGCATGGAGCCCCAGTCCAAGGGAGATTGACAGTCCTGTTTGGCTTCTTTTTTTCATTTACTAATGATTGCTCCAATAGTGGACCTTTTTTCACCAAGCTGCTTGGCAAAATCCAACCTCAAACAGGTGCATCTGATTTAGGATAGTAAATGGAGTAGAGGTGGAAATAATAAAGGCAGACCTACAGGTCTTTGAGGGTCAGAATTCTAGCTCATAGACATACGTATGTTCAAATACGTATTTGCAGCTGTATCATACAAATAGTAAGGATTTCTGGATTATAATTTTTCATTATGTCTCTGTCACAGGTATGGTGAGGACCCAAAAGCAGCACAGGCAGACTGGATAGCAATCGGTAAGGGTTTTTATTTGTTTTACACAGAGACTGAAGGCATAGCCAGCAACAGGTGGATTACCCAACAGGCAGATAGGTCCAGTGGTGAGCTGTGTAGCCGTAGAGCCGAGCAGGTGTGTAACCAGAAAGGGGATAGGCTGAAGTCGTGGTAGCAGACAGAAGGCTGAGGTAATATCCAGGGCAGAGACAAAGTTAGCAGGTCAGGAACAGATGAAGTTGGCAACAGGTAATCAGTCCAGGAATAAACGCTGGAAAGTCAGGCATGACACTCTAACAATCTGGCACTGAAGCAGAGACAGGAGCAGGCTTATATGCAGCCAGGGCTGACATTTATGGATAGTTGGCCTGATGAGAAAGTGTGGCTGACTGGCAGAATGGAGCAGAGACAGGTGAGGGGAAAGTTACCTGTAGATGGCAGAATGGAGCAGACTGTGAAAGTCTCTTAAAGTGGACAACCTGCGTTTCCATGATGATTAGCTCCTTCTTGTTTCGCACACTCAGCTCTCCCAGACTGCCTCCGATCCAAACAGCTCTGCCGGCCTGGTTGGTGTGGAGTTCAGGGTTCACGCTGGGGTTAGGGAAAGAGATAGCCCTTCCCATGGCAAGATTCAATTGTACTGCTAAACCACAAATGTTTGAGGTAAGTTTAATAAACTTTTTTATTATAGGTAAAGATATAACTGGAGTATTGACCCTTTGCACGTGTCGTCACGCTCATCTGAGGAACGCCCACTCTGCCATGACGGACGGCAATAGTATTCCATGTGCGCGGTAAAGGTATAGAAAGTCTACCTTGTTAAGCAAAATTTCATTGATTATTCATCGATTTAAAATGGTGTTATCATGTTGTGCGGTTGGCTGCATTCACAGGCAAGACTGTAAACCCAAATTAGCTTTTTTATCATTATCTTATAGCTTTTTATCGTATACCTGCTGATGAATACAGAAGACTGCGATGGGTAGCAGCAATAAATCGTAAGAATTGGAAACCCTCAAAGTACGCACAGATTTGCAGGGAGCACTTTTTACAAGTTAAGTCAAATAACATTTTACGTAACAAATTTTTTTTCGTTGTGTTTTATGCGTCACGTCTTTGGCGATCTATTTACAGGGTGCCAAGTGACTGAAAATGTACTTACATTAAGGTTGCATTACAGTTGCATTCATTCACAAACTTATTGCACATATTAGTTATTCATAAATAAAACTCGGGTAGAAAAATAATTTGTGAATAAACTTGTATATTTTAGTAGTATCCCACACCTGCCTCACATAATAATTTAGGAGAGTAGGCCTACTACTAGTATTACTAAGTATCTGATTGTCTGACTGAATGGTTTGTTTTAGATATCATTTATAAAAGGCATTCATTTTTTTTTCCAGGAGAGAAGAGTGATGACCCCTTATCACCTGATTATGTGCCTGGTGATTGCGAGAAGGATACCTCCCATCATGGGAGTCACAATTAAAAACTGAGCCCTGAAAAGTTTGCTTGATTAGCAACAATACGTTTGCTTTCAAATGTTTTCAGTTTGATTATTTCTGAATGTAATTATATCCTGTATGTTTTATGAAGATAACTTTATTTTTTGATAATGTGATTGATTGAATAATCACATGAGCACAGTTTATGATTAAATAAATAAAAATATTCATGAATGGGAGTTAAACTGGGAGTTGGTACAAATCGTGGGGGGTGAATTTGGGTAAATTTGGCGATTTGATTAAATCGGTGAATATGGACGGAGGGAGAAGGTACGGGTCAGTTTTTAAGCTATCGATCTCGACTTCTTCCAAATATTGCGCTTTGTGAAAAACTAAAAGATGATTTACTTCCACTGACAACCAAACTGAACATGCCCTAGAAGAAGTCATGCTTGCTGACAAAAATAATTGTGATCGCTGTAAGTTTAAAGAGACTAAACTTGCAGTTTCGTAAGTTTTGCGCTCCCTGCAATGCTTCGTTCACTCACTCTTGCTGTCCAGCATGGCGCACCCACGTGATCATGTGACGTAGGTGCAAAGGGTCAATAAACAATAAAATAGAAATATGACTGAATACTGTATAACCTACGGGTGGGAAGTACGTACACAGTATAATGAATTGGTAAACTCACTCCTCTTACTGTAAGTATAAGTACAGTCCACCCGCATAGCTGGTTACCAGTGCTCACTTTTCCATCGGAATAATCTTTTTCAACAAAATCTAAAACAGAATCTATTTTAATCACTATGCAAGATATACAAACACAGAAATCACTGTGAAGAAAGGAGCAAATATAATGTAAAATACAATACAAATTAGATACAAATAACATAAAAGTTAAAATAAAGTACAAAGTGGGCACCAGATGTACAGATGGGGGAGACTATAACTATAGTGAGAGAGTGCAGAGAAGTATGGGTATATATAGTACAGTGGAAGGGGGGGCATAAAAACAGTAGTGCAAACAATTTTTTAAGGTAATGCAGTGGGATTCTGGATGGGGTTGTGGGGGTGTTGGTGGATGTGGCAATGTCATTGGCCCTGTTGAAGAGGGCAATGGCAGAAGGAATCTCAGTGCAGTGACGTTGACTACTTCAGCCTCTTCAGATGTTTTTGGGATTCATGGTTAGAAATAGCTGAGATTGGGCTGGAGTTAAATATTTCGGAACCATACCGCTTTCAATGAGGATGTGATTGTGTGTTTGTACAATTTTGTGGATATGTGTGGATGTGAGATGGTAAAGCATAACAAGATTATACATTATTACATAACAAGAGATGGTTAGAAATAGCTGAGATTGGGCTGGAGTTATATATTTCGGAAACATACTGCTTTCAATGAGGATGTGATTGTGTGTTTGTACAATTTTGTGGATATGTATGGATGTGAGATGGTAAAGCATAACAAGATCAAAGAGATGTGAGGAGATTTGACACAATGCTTGGAGCTGTTTGTTGACATAAAAGATGGGAAGCCACAAGGGAGGATAGGAAGACAGGAAGACAGAAAGACGGGAAGGATGATAAGACGATGGAAGGAAGACTGGAAAGTCTGAAAGAATCAGACAATAAGAAGAAAGAGAGGAAATCAGTAGCATATTGCACCATGCATTCTGGCGATTGATAGTCACCCACCGTGTCTCATTCCAGCATGACCCTTCATTTGAGTGATGAACACACAAAAAATGAGCCTGTTTCTTTTCTCCTCGCTCTAATTTCCTCTTTTTCTTTCTCTCTCACACATATTCTCACTCTCTCGCATCCCTCTCTCATCTCTACTCTTTCATCTAAGTGCCTGCAGTCATATGGAGTGGGTGGGACCGAATGCAAAAAGATCTGTTGCTTAATTGGTTCCTTGCAGAGTACCCCTGACGCATCACCCTGTCCACTGGTGTATTATTTCACGCTGACATGTCGCCACATGTGGGGACACGAGCGTCAGTGTGTGTGCTTCATGAGTAAGTGAGCATGTGTGCCCTTCTCCATGACAGTTTGTCTGCCTGCCCAATAGTTACATTTCACTGCTGGGCCCCGCAGCATGTGTGAGGTGGCCTATTGCCGCTTTTAGGGTCTGTTGTGGATGTGATCCATTAACGAGGGCACAGATCATTAGACACGTTGACTAAACGAAGGTGCAGACTAAGGGCTGGCATTTTTAAGCACCACCAACGCACTCCTATCGTGCTGTCAGTAATGAGTTTCTAACGTTTCAAAGTGCCATTAAATTCTCTGAATAAGTTAAATTGTAAGTTGTTGTAAGGCCGGAGGACAGAGTTGATATAGCTCGGGGCAGTCCCGTTCACTGCTCGGAAGGTCAGCAACAGGGTCGTGAATTGGGCATGATACGGGCCATGATGGGAAGCCAGTGGAGGGCAATGAGGAGAGCGGTGACATGGCAGCGTCTGGGTAGATTGAAAACTAGGCGAGCTGCTGCATTTTGGATACTCTGAAGGGAGTGGATTGCACTTGCTGGAAGACTGGCTAGTAGTGAGTTGCAGTAGTTTAGTTTTGAGAAGACAAGGGCTTGGACTAGCAGCTGGGTGGAATGTTTAGACAGGTATCTTTAGATTTTCCGGATGTTGTAGAGGCTGAATCTACATGACCGAGAGACTGCAGCAATGTGTGCCGTGATGTAGAGCACGCCATCCAAAGTAACCCCCAGGTTTCTGGCAGAAGATTAAGGGGTCACTGTTGCAGATCCCAAAGTGATAGAAAGGTCATGGGTGATTGAGGGTTTGACCGAAATTATAAGAAGTTCTGTTTTGGCGAGGTTCAGCTGGAGGTTGTTCCAGGCCGAGATGTCGGAGAGGCAGGCCTCGATTCTAGTTGAGATCCCTGGATAAGTCGGGGGGAAGGATAAATATAGCTGCATGTCGTCAGCGTAGCAGTGATAGGAAGGGAGGAGATGATTGGTCCAAGTGAGGTGGTGTACAGGGAGAATAGGAGGAGTCCCAGGCCAGAACCCTGTGAGACTCCAGTGGAGAGCTGACGAGGACCTGACGTTTTTCCTCCCCAGGACACCCGGGGGACATCCATTCAAGTGCAGTGCCAGTGATGCCCATCTCTGAGAGTGTGGCGAGCAGGATTAACTGTGTCAAATGCTGCAGAGAGGTCTAGCAGAATGACAACAGATGACCTTACTTACAGCCTAGTATTTGTCAGTTCTGTTATTTCCAGCAGGACTTCCAGCAGAAAACTTTTAGCTTTATCCACGCCGCTGACAAATCAATCAATCGCCTTGGTAACAACTCCTGCTGCTTCTGGCTTGCTGACTATCCAATCTAATCGGTGTGCTAATTACTCAGAAACTAGCTTCCAGGTACGCAATTCAAGCTGCTGTTGTCCTTGAGTTCCAGCACTTGACTAACTAAATTGGCAAAGGGGATGAACGAAATGCTGTCTATCCGCACACACACTGATGAGTTCAACATGAAGTACACTACAGTTGACTGAATCTTGCTCTGGCAGCTCGTCCTGTTTGTAAGTATTTAAGGAGACCAGGAACCACGGAACAGTCAACCAGCAGAGGTCTACTCTCATCTTCACAATCTCACTTATTTGCAATAACACTGTAATCAACTCTCAATTGTCCTAATTCGAATAACACTCGAATAACACACACAACAAGTCTCGATCGGCCTATTAGAAACACAAAAGCCGCTTGCAATCGGCCAAGAACGGCAGTCAGACTAACTTCTGTATAAAATGTATTAACTAGAGATAACTTTAAACTTGAAAGTAGTTTGAGATAATGGAATGCTGTCAATAGTCAACGTGAATATCTTTAGTATGACACTAAATTCGGGATATAAATAAATTCAATGATCCAATTTGTATAATCAAGGTGCGCATTGACCACACTGATGATCAGAAATGGGCGGAGCTAGTTCTGGTATGACACTCGGGCTGCCCGCATCATCACTCATTCACACATCTCAGTATACATCATCCATCATTCACACACCTCAGTACACGTCATCACTCATTCCCTCACATGCACGAGCACTCAGTACACGTAATCGCTCATGAACACACCTGACTCAGCTAGTGCAAGCCCATTGGGCCTCGTCCGGGAAGACTGTCTTTAAAGGCCACGCGGATCTTCAAACACTCACTCCGACTGTCTAATGATCAGTGTTACTGCCGCCCACCATCATCCCCTTTCTCCCACTGTTGTCTGTCTGGATTAGATTAGATTAGATTCAACTTTAATGTCATTACACAGGTAAAAGTACAGGGTAACAAAATACAGTTAGCATCCAACTAGAAGTTATTACAGTTATTACAACCGAATATAATTGTATACTCAGAATATACACAATATGAATCAGGATATACAGGGTATGTACAGATTAAAGTGATTTAAGACAAATGTACAGCTGTATTGTACAAGATGCTACAGTATTTAACAGAATTTACCGCAGTTAGTGCAAATTATGCAATGTGCAGATGTGCAAAATGAACAGAGATGTTGCAGTCCAGAAGTCTCTTACTGTTGGTAATACGAAGTCTTATATCATCCATTTTGTTCACCAAGGACAGCACATTAGCGAGGAAAATGCTGGGTATGGAGAGCCGGTGTGGTGTTGAGTTTAGCCTAGCTCTCCTTCCTCCGCGCTTCCCCCGTCTTTGTTTACGGTCCCGACGCCGCCTGCGTCGACTTCCGCCCCGCTGGTCTGGAGATTTCTGGCACAAGTCGAAAGTTGGTCTTAATGGAGACCTGGTGGTGTAAACCAATATCCAAAAGCTCCTCCCGGGTGTAGGATGTGAATAATAAGCTGTTCTGAATGCACAAACCCGAGATGAGTAGGAAGATTATTGCTATTTTGCAGATTCTAGTGGGACACTGAGCCTCGTGTTGTGCACGCGCCGTCATCTTGTAATTGATGTACTGTATATCTGGATGGATTGTATTGTATCGGATTGTATTGGATGTATGTATGTCTGTTTTTCTGTCCGGTGGATTTGATCTCTATTGCCCCATGCCTCTTGTCATGTATGTATGTATGCACGTATGTGTTGCTTTGAGGCGGAAGGGAGCGCTCCCCTTTTAGACATTCCACTCCGCCAAAGTCAAAAATATTTATATGTCATGGTTATCAATAAGTCATCAATTTATTATCAAATTAATCATGTGAGTGTCTTGACTGAACTGCATCAAAAATGCAGTTGTACTATTTCATGGATCTGTGTGGACAGGTATGTTTTCATTCATGGTTTCAATCCATATTTGCGGTGTTTCGGCCCCCCTGCAACCTTGACCACATTCCCTGCTTGCCGTTCGCAGAATGCATCCACCCTGGTCACGCTGAGATGAAGCATCCGCTATACAGTGTGCTGATTGAGCGCCAAAAAATACTGCCATTTTTTAAGTTGCGCTTTAGAGATGCAAGTAGATCAAAGCACTTCTACATTCCAATTTTAAGCTGGAGGTTGGTTGCCTTCTAGAACACACAGTGTGTAGTCAGTATACCAGTGAGACAATTGTGAGAAAATTCTACATGGTTGTGTGTCTGTATTTGTAGTGTATGTGATGTGTGTGCCTCCCCTCAACAAACAGTTATTGTGCCTCTCGAACCCCCGTCTCAACGAGGAGTACTTGCACAGGTAGATCCCCCTGGTCTTTCTTCTGGCCTCTCCTCACCCTCCAACACTCCTGCGCATTGGGATAATGAGCCTTTCCTTTATTCCTAGACAGCACCTTTGATAAGGTAAATCCGTCAGTCGTCACACCCCAAGAACCCCCCCCCCCCCCCCCCCACACACACACCTGCACCCTTCGCTGAAGGAGTAGAGAAGTCTTCTCTGCGGGAGGGAGCTGTTAGCCCTCACCCAGAGGGAAGGGGCATGGATGGGAGCAGGAGGGGCGGATGGGGATAAAGATGCTACAGGTCAGAATAGTGACACAGTTAGAGGCGGGTAGTAGGAATCAAGAGAGGGAATGTGGCCTGACAGAGAGAGGAAAGAAGAGAGTCAGGCTGGAAAGGATTGGAGAGAGTAAAGGGAATGTGAAAGAGAAGCAACAGATTGAGAAGTGAACAAAATAATTCAAAATAGAGAGATATAGCGTGTGAAATAGTAGGAAAGAGAGGGAGGTTGAGAGGGACAGAGATGGAGAGAAACAGACTCCATCTGCAGGTGGATCACAGGCTTCCCGTCTGAAAGGAAGCAGTGAGTTAAGTTGGGAACACAAGTCTCTGACTCCCAGTTCATCAGCATCGGATCTTCTCAAAGCTGTGTCACATCCCCTCTGCTCTTCTCCCTGTACACCAACAGCTGCACCTCCAGTCACCCATCTGTCAAGGTCCTGAATTTAGCAGATGATTGGACTCACCTCTGGTGGGGATGAGTCTGACTACAGGTGGGAAGTTGACAATCTGGTGACCTGGTGTACATTTACATTTAGTAATTTAGCAGACGCTCTTTAGCAGATGCTCTTAAGTGGAGATGGTTGTGGACTTCAAGGATCCAGCTCCACTCACCCCCATCACACTGTGCGGTTCCCGGGTCAACACTGGGAAGTCCTTCCGCTTCCTGGGAACTACCCTCTCCCAGGACTGCTGCCACTGCCAAGGACAAGAGGAGACTGCAGTGCCAATTCTGATTCTGAAACAGTAGGAAGAGAGGTACAAAATGAGAGGGAGTGAGAGGTAAAGAGGGAGATATAGGGACTAACAGAATGGGAACAAAGAGAGAGGGAGAGAGAGGGTGAAACAGAGCTGTTAGATAGACTGAGAGAGAGAAACAGCGCTGTAAAACAGACTTAGAATAGAGAGGGAGGAGGGAGTGATGGATCCAGCCGTCCTCAGAGGTTGAGGAGTCTCCCCCTCTTTCTAAAACTCTCCCACCTCCACCCTGCCCCCTACACACCCCCACCCCTGGTAGCAAGGGGTTTAACGTGGGTCAGGTGATGGGAACGAAAGAACATTTCAGTTGTGACATACAGTCTGACAGGATGTCTAGTCTGACAGCGGTGGGGGGGACTGAATGGAGGTAGCATGTTCCTAGTCAAGAAGCCTGAATACTACTTAAACAACTTAGCCCTTGGGAAAGAAAGAGAGGTTGAGGGTAACAGAAAGGCAGAGTTTAAAGATTATACACCGAGAGGGCAAATTTGCCTGATAAAATTAATAAAACGAATGCTACATGCGAACAATTTCTTTTTTTTTGTTGTATAAACCTGTGAAATAGACACACAAGTCAGTTTCTAAAGTGTAGTGAACTCTTTAGGGGTTTTCATCTTTAGGGTAGTCACCAGAATATGACTATGCTATGTTTCTCTCAGATAAGAGATACCCTAACTTCTCTGATTCCACTCTGATTCCATGTCTCTGCATCTCTCTCTAGTTCTCTCATTCTCTCTCTTCCCCCCTCCCTCTATTTAGTTCTCTCATTATGATGACTCCTGTTTTGCTGGACACCAAAGTGCCCAAGGTGACCCAGGGTGAAAATTAACAGTGGCCTTGACATGACACACCAGAAACATGCTCATCCTAGTCTGTTTGGGCTTACAGGTGCAGCACAGACGCTGAGTCTAAGATCCCCAGGCTGACAAAACTTCACATCACAGTTGTCTGGCATCTATGTGCGTGATGAGTATGTGTGTGCTTGTCTGGTTTTCGATGATGGAAATGCTTTTTGGATTGATGAATCATTGATGAGTCATTCTCTCCAGAAATGCAACCAAGGCTGGAAGGACACCTGGTGAAATTAATTAATGCCCTCAAAACACACACACAAGTAAACACACTCACACAAATAAAATCACCCTCACGTACTTCAGTCAGTTAATTTCCTCTTCAGCTCTTTTTCAAAAAGCTTGGCTCACACATCCTAACAACCTTCATACACTGTCCAAAGTCTGAGAGAGAGTGCTACGTACACCATTCTGCCTGCTTTGGGTGCTGGGTGTGTGCATGTGTGTGATAGTGAGTCCATTTAATTACCGCTGCTCCCACCACGCATTGCGCGGAGGGCACCAAGTGCTCAGGGAAGCAGCAAAGTGGTGAGGGGAGCACCAAATAAATCCGAAAACAAAGGGGGTGGGGGGGGGGGTGTTGTGGGGTATCTTTGGGTATATTTGTGGGTGAATGTGTGTAGATTTGAGACGTGTGTCATAATGATTTCATTCATCAACCCAGGGTATCCCATCGCAACACTGTCTGATCTCTTCTTTCTCCCTTTTTCTCTCTCTCCCTTGCTTTCTGTCTCCCTCTATTTCTGACCCACTACCTCTCTCATTCTCTGTCTGCCTCGGGTTCAGCAGATATAATGGAGGTGTAGAGTGCCATCATTCAATTACACACTCAGTCCATACCTCACGAAGATAACTCTTTCTCCTCTATCCACTCTCTCTCTCGCTCACTCTGTGTTCAAATATATATAGTGCCTGGCCATTCTCTCCTCGCTACAGCAATTCTTTCCCTCCTTTCTCTTCTTCACTCTCTCTCTCTCTCTCTCTCTCACACCTTTCCGAGTCTCATGGTCGTAATGGGATTCTGTAAATAGGGCCATTCCGGCTTGAACCAGCGGCAGGATAAATTACCCAGAATTCCCAGTCCACGAGTTGAGGCATCCGGTAAATTGATTTCTAGTCTTCTTTTTGAGGGGGGGAAGGTGTAGCAGGAAGGTGTAGATGCCACTGCTATGTTATGTATTGCGTTGCCCAACAAGTGTTCTGTTTGAGGAGGAAAAGAGTGAAGGGAGGGTGTGCAGGTGAGGAAATGGGTTTGGAAGCTAATAAAGTCCATGTTTTCGTTTGAAGAGGGAGAAAGGAGAGATAACTTTGTCCTTGGCTCGCTCATAACCTCATCCGAATCGCTCAATGAATCACCCAACTCCATAACTCAGACCTAGCTGTCCATGATACTGTTACACAGTACCCTTGGAGAGAGTCGCTTCACGTGTAATTGGGTAAAAACGAAACATACACTTGCACGGGCTTTTGCACACAAACTCTTACACAGAAACATATTTCACCCCCCCACCCCACATGCGAGACATACAACACACACGCACATCTCACACGCAAACAGAAAGCTGTGAGCCAGACTAGTTTGTTGGGTGCTGTGTGTTGTTGGGTCCAGACTCAGCATGAGAGCAGAGCAGCAAGCAGACTTACACTGTGAATTAGCAGGATTAGAGTAAGAGGCTTGTCAGGTAAAACCTGACTGACTGAATCTGAGGACTTAACGCTTAGCTTACTTTGAAGTCTCATCTGCCGCTGCTGTCTTACACAGTCTTTACGCCGCATACGCTTGAAAGCACTGTGACGGGCTGTTGCACGCCCCCACAGGTAAACACCTGCAGACATATGCAGAGCGCGCAAACTACAAGTTGTCAGAAAGCTGGGAGACTCTGAGAAGAATAAAGGAGGTAGAAAAGCATGCATGCACAATAATGTACACATACACAAAGAGAGCCGCATGGGATTTACATCAAGGTTGTGACACTTTATGCATCTGTTTCTCCTCTTAATCTTTTTTTTATTATCACACAATGACACCAACACCAACAATAATAACAACAATAAAAATAAATAATAATAATAATAATAATAATAATAATAAATCACAATTCAAGGTAAAATCAGTGAAGTGTATGGTGTCCTATCAATAAAGGGTAATTCATGTTTTCAAACTCTACTAAAGATCTGGGAAGTGGACCTAGGGTTGGTTTTAAATGAAAATTCTTGGTCTAATATTTGTGAGAGAATATATTTCCCATATACAAGTAATAAAATCAAAGAAGCTAATTGGAAGTTCATTCACAAATTCTACCTAATACATACATAAATAAATAAATATATATATATATCTTTAGAAATCATAACATATTTTCCTTGTCATTGTTGACAACCTCCTGTAGAAAATTCCTCTAAGCAATTAAGTAATGGGATCCAAAATTCATGGAAGATATGGCCGCGATCGCATTTTTCCAGGGTTAATTTCTCTAAAGGTAAAAAGGTGGACATTTGTTCCAAAAACATCTTAAAGGTTGGTGGTGAATCATTTTTCCAAAATAATAAAATACATTTCTTTGCAAAGTATGTTATGAGTATCAGTATTCTGGATTTTTTCCTATCTAAATGAAAGTCTAGGGACTCATTTAATAAATAAAAACAGGGGTTTAAATTAAATTCCAATTTCAAAACAGATTTTGTAAAATTATGAATACAATTCCAAAAATCACTCAAGAACTGACATTCCCAAAACATGTGTAGGAAAGATCCCTCTTCCTTTTTGCATCTAGGACATTTTGATGAGTTATCCTTTAAAATTTTATGCATTTTTATTGGTGTGAGGTAGAATTTGTGAATGAACTTCCAATTAGCTTCTTTGATTTTATTACTTGTATATGGGAAATATATTCTCTCACAAATATTAGACCAAGAATTTTCATTTAAAACCAACCCTAGGTCCACTTCCCAGATCTTTAGTAGAGTTTGAAAACATGAATTACCCTTTATTGATAGGACACCATACACTTCACTGATTTTACCTTGAATTGTGATTGAGGAAATTAATATATCCTCTATTTCCGATGATCCAAAACGGAACTTTTTTTCTTTGAATAGTGATCCTACAACATTCCGAATCTGTAAATATTTAAAAAAATCTGTGTTCGGGATGCCATATTCACTTTTTAAATCAATAAATGATTTTGGTTGCAGGTTTTTATGGAATAAATCTCTAAATTGTTTTATACCCAAACTTGTCCACTTACCTATATTAATTGGTTTTAAATGTTTTTTCAAATCAGGATTTTGATAGATAGGAGAATACATCGAAGTACAGCTAGGGAAGCCAAGTGTCCTAATACAGTCCGTCGAAGCTAAAAGTGTATTGTAAACAGTGAAATACTGATCCATGTTTTTTATCAAATTAAATTGTTTTATAAATATGAGGGAATCCAGCGGTAAGGGATCCAAAAATTTGGCCTCCATCTGGACCCACAATGAGTCTTGTCTACCCAGTGACCATGATATTACATTACGTAATTGCGCTGACCAAAAGTAGTACTGGAGATTGGGGAGACCAAGGCCCCCCATGTTTTCTGGTTTCATGAGGTTTGACAGACTTATTCTTGGTTTTTTATTGCACCAGATAAATTTAGAAATGTCTCTGTTTATAGGTTTAAAAAATGATGCGGATAAATAACATGGTAGCATTTGGAAAAGAAAGTTCAATCTTGGTAAAATATTCATTTTTATAACATTTATTCGCCCTAACAGGGATAATGGTAAAGTTGACCACTTACACAGATCAGCTTTAATCTTATCAAGGAGAGGAGTGTAGTTTTCTTTGAACAAGTTGTCTAATTTTGGAGTGATAATTATACCAAGGTATTTAAAGCTACCAGGCGTCCATTGGAAAGGATATGATCTACACATGCTTTCTGTTGGAGTCATATGCAAGAGGCAAGCGTTAGATTTGTTAAAATTGATTTTATATCCAGAATATTTTCCAAATTGTTCTATTGTACTATATAAATGTGCTGTTGAGTTTTCTGGGTCTGTTATATATACAATTATATCATCTGCATATAACGATATCTTATGTTCGTTATCATCAATCTTTAATCCTTTAATGTTAATATTGTCTCGTACACATGATGCTAATGGTTCAACCACCAGTGCAAAAAGCAAGGGTGAGAGTGGGCATCCCTGTCTTGTCCCTCTGGTCAAAGAGAAGTACTCCGAGGAGGTACCATTGGTGATGACAGATGCTTTAGGGTTTTTATAAATTGATTTGATCCATTCAATGAAATTCTGGCCCACATTAAAACCATGAAGAGCAGTGAAAAGGAAATTCCATTCAACCCTGTCGAAAGCCTTCTCCGCATCTAAGGATAGAAGCAGAGAAGGCTCCCGGCAGGTGTCCAATTTATTTATTGTATTCAGCAGTCTCCTTATATTATCTGCAGCATATCTCCTTTTTATAAACCCTGATTGGTCCGGATGTATTAATTTAGGTAGATTAGATTCAAGTCTTTTTGCTAGTAGTTTTGTAATAATCTTATAATCATGGTCAAGAAGACTAATCGGTCTATATGAGGAACAATTTAAGGGATCCTTGCCACTTTTATGTAACACACTTATATGTGCATAATTCATTGAATTGGGGAGTATTTTTTTAAGACAGAAGTGATTGATCATTGGCATAAAAATTGGCTGAAGATCAGTCCAAAATGTTTTATAAAATTGCATCTGTTTCTGACTGATACACACACATAAACACACACCACCCATGCATGCTTCCAGATGGTTGACAGGGCCACCTCCGAGACAGTACATTAACAATCCCACCCGTCGAAATCTTACTGTAACACAGCCGCTCCCTGTACACCCAAATTGGCCATCTATTATTAATGCCTGGCTCAGGGAGGGCGCTCGTCATCAGCTGGTATGTGAACTGTGGCAGAGCAGCTCTAATTAATTGATAAGACGTCTTCACGATCAAAACATCAACCACTGCACGTCATTCACAAAGGAGGGAATCTGTTTATCTGTGTTGCATTTCTGTTTTCACGTTCTTGCTCTCTTTCTTTCTCTTCCTGTTTTTCTATATATTTCTGTTGATCTCCGTCTCTCATGCTCTTTCTCCTCTCCCTCTCTCTTTCTCTCATCTCTCTCCCTCACTCTCAATTTGTTTACGTGTCATCCATCTTTCCAGTAGTCAGTAGTGAAAAACAGAGGGAATCGTTTTTACGGAAAACCTGGGCTCATCACACTGAACGTGTGTCTGTGTGTGCACCACTATTACAGTATGTGTATCTGTATGTTTGCATTCCTGTCTGAGATCATGCCTATGTTTCCCTGTGTGAATGCGTTTTTTTGCATGCTTGTGGGTGAATGGGTGTGTCCGAGTGTTTGCTTGCCAACCTGTGAGTGTGTGTAACCTAGCTGTATTTGATGATGATATACAAAACCTCCAACTACCACCCATTCTTTCTCTGAGTGCAAACGAGATGACTGATATTAAGGAGGTTGTTCTGTTCTGAGTGAGTACTGTGTGTGTGTGTACATGCATGTAAGGAGGGAAGGCATCCCCATTTTAAAGTAACCACAGGAAGCAAATCACAGCTTCAAGCAATGGGTTTTAAAATTGCCAGCCATTTCACAGCGCACAAAATGGCTGACAATTTTCCTGTCTTTGTGTGTGATTGTAAGTGAAGGAAGATAGTGAAACCAAGGGCTGAGCTGTCGGTGATACGGGATATCTGAGTATTTTCAACGACCTCGTTACATACTCGGTAGTAGCCTTGGCCACCTTAGTTTGGAAGAACCTTTTAGTGTCATTACCAGTACCAGAAAGTAACAACCGAATTAGTACATATTCAGTAGTAGCCTTGATTAGGACTGTAACTTAATGTGCAACAGTACTCTCGAATGAAACAGCAACATCGACACAAATAATGTATTTTACAATATTGTATTTAGGTTTCTTATTCACATGGAATTAAATAGGCATCCATCTGTGAGGGTAAGAATCAACATTACAAAGTCGTGCAGAAGGATTTCTGCTGGTGTGCTGCAGATTGCAATGCTGGAAGATTCCAGACCTACCCTGTAGGGGACAACGTGTGACCATGCCTGTGACACACACATACACATGTGGATTCTTATGGCACTGAAGTGTCCAAAAAGGCATATGTTCGCCCCAGTCACCCCACCAAAGGGAAAGGCAAGACGAGAAACGAGAAGAATAAAGAAGCAAAGAGAAGAGGAGGGAGAAGCCAAACGAAGAAAAGTCATGAAGAAAGGGGGAAGAAGCCAAGCGAGGGAAACAGCACCCCCAGCCCCACATGAAGGAAAACATTATTAGTCTGCAGTCACACAAAGAGACTGAGGAGCTCTGGTAACTGTTATCTCTCTGCCCCAATCACTCCTCTCATCGCTCTCCCCCTCTCCATCTCTCTCTCATTTGTCTCGATCTCTCCTCTCTCACCCTTACAGCATTCTCTCTTTACATCTGTTTTTCTCCCTCTTTCCTCCTTTCTATGGAGTCTCCCCTCTCCTTCCTCTCCTTTTGATCTTGTTATCCACTCTAGGATACTGTTATCTAATCAGAATCAGAATTAGTTTTATTTGCTATGCAAGTTACACAAACACAGAATTTACTGTGGTGGGGTGGACCAAACATAGAACATATATGGAACTGAAATATCAATGAAGATAAGATACAAATTAAAATTAAAAGTGAAAAGTGGGCACTAGCTGTACAGATAGAGGGCATATAACTAGCAAGTACGAGTATAAAATATGGGGCATAGTATATGGAGAATGGATGTATATAGTACAGGGGGAGAGGGGGGGGGCAGCTCAAAATCACAGTGATAGGTTTCAATTTAAAGGTGTCATGTGTGTCATGAATCTGTAAATAAATATATCAATATTAATGTATCAGACGCTTTTATCCAAAGCGATTTACAGCAAGTACAGGGACATTTCAGATTCAGAATACTTTCTTAATCCCAGAGGGGAAACTCTTTAGCAACAACGGCACACAGTCTCGTAAAAGCACACAGGGGTAAGGGTGTGAGGTAAAAAAGTAGAAAGATAAGGGCATAAGGGGAAAAATAAGTAAGGCAAGTAGGGTGAAGTGACTTTCCCAAGAACACAACATCACATAGCCACAGTCAGGAATCAAACTCGCAACCTTCCGATAATGATACGAAAAATAATCATTGTCTTTGGCAGGTTTAATTTATTCAGCTGCCAAAGGAGTACATACTCTGCTGTGCTTTCTTGATGAGTGAGCTGATGTTCAGCTCCCACTTGAGGTCCTGGGAAAGGGTGGTGTCCAGGAAGCGGAAGGACTCCCCAGGTTGCCAAGGAGTCACACAAGGTGATGGGGGAGGCTGGATCCTTCCTGAAGTCCACAACCATCTTCACTGTCTTCAGAGTGTTTAGCGCGAGGTTGTTCTGACTACACAGGTCACCAGTCACTTCCCACCTGAAGTCAGACTCATCCCCTCTGAAGTCCGCAAGCAGGATCCTGGCATACGAGTTTGGGACGGGTGACGTGGAGGGGCATATTAACTGCGTCATCCAGAGACCTTTTAATAATAATAAATTGTATTTGGAAGGCGCCTTTCTTGACACTCAAGGACACCGCACACAAATCAGATAAAAGAACACATCAACTTTTAACCCTGCAGGGGGTCCAGGAGGGAGTCTGTGATGTCTTTGAGGTGTGTCAGCACCAGGCGCCACATTACCAGATGTCAGGACGAAAGGTCTGTAGTGGTTCAGTCCTGTCGGTATGGGCTTCTTGGGCACATGGTGGAGGATTTGAGGCAGGCTGGCACATGGCATGTCTTCAGGGAGGTGTTGAGGATCTTCATGAACACCGGAGACAGTTGGTCAGCGCAGTGCTTCAGTGTAACAGGGGAGACAGCTGCTTGGAGGGGGTTCTGTTTCTTGAACACTTTGTTGACTTCCCTCTCCTGAATAGAAATAGTCTGCGTTGTATTGGTGTTGATGGGTGATGTGGTGGGGGGTGGGGGTGGGGCCCGCGTGTAGCATGGGGGGTGTTACAGCACTGTCCGATAGTCTTTCAAATCTGCAGTAAACCTCTTTCAGGTCATTGGCAAATCAGGAATCAATACTGGTGGATGGGGCTCTGGGGTCTCATTTATAAAACAGTGCGTAGGATTCTTACTAAAAGTGTACGTACGCCCCAAAAATTAAACTGGCATACGCACACTTCTAAGCAAAGTTCCCTTTATAAATCACAGCTTAACCACAAGTGTGCGTACGTGAATTATCGTAGTACCCCGCCCTGAACACACACATTTTTTACCATAAATGGTCAAGGCAAAGGACCTCATGAATGCTAATCTAGTATCATTCTCATGAACCTGGCAGGTGATTCTTCTTCACGGTTAATCAAGGCAAACAAAAAACAACAAAATAGTGCAACAGCACGCCAAGTGGCAGAACTGGAGAAAAAGCGGTAACAAATTAAGCCCGCCTAAAATGTTCTTCAGCCCCCCTAAATAATTATCGGGATGATTATCGGGCCGCTGAAGAAATACGATAATTAATAACAATATTTTATTTTGAAAAATTATCAGCGATTATTCGCGATCAGCGAAACCGGGGCCTGGTGAGCAGGCGAGCGCCTGGTGGCCGGGTCTTTTCCCATGGGACCCGGCCGGGCCCAGCCCGAAAAGGCGACGTGGGACCACCTTCCCGCAGGCCCACCACCCGCAGGAAGGACCGTAAGGGGCCGGTGCTGTGTGATTTGGGCGGTGGTCAGGGGCAGGCGCCTGGACGACCAGGGCCGCGCACACAGTCTCTAGCGCTGGGGACATGGAATGTCACCACACTGGCGGGGAAGGAGCCCGAGCTTGTGCGGGAGGTCGAGCGTTACCGGCTAGATATAGTCGGCCTCGCCTCCACGCACAGCTTGGGCTCTGGAACCATTATCCTGGAGATAGGCTGGACTCTTCATTTCTCTGGCGTTCCCCGTGGGGAGAAGCGGCGAGCTGGCGTGGGTTTGCTTATAGCCCCACAGCTCAGTCGCCACGTGTTGGAGTTTACTCCGGTGAACGAGAGGGTCGAGTCCCTGCGCCTAAAAGCCGGGGACAGGTCTCTCACTGTTGTGGCGGCCTACGGGCCGAACAGCAGTGCAGAGTACCCGGCCTTCTTGGAGTCTTTGGGAGGCGTACTGAACAGTGCGCCGACTGGGGACTCCGTCGTTCTACTGGGGGACTTCAATGCCCACGTGGGAAATTACAGTGACACCTGGAGAAGGGTGATTGGGAAGAACGTCCCCCCTGATCGGAACCGGAGTGGTGTTCTGTTTTTGGACTTCTGTGCTGGTCACGGTTTGTCCATAACTAACACCATGTTCAAGCACAAGAGTGTCCATCAGTGCACGTGGCACCAGGACACTCTAGGCCGAAGGTCGATGATCGACTTTGTTGTCGTGTCTTCTGACCTGCGGCCGTGTGTCTTGGACACTCGGGTGAAGAGAGGGGCGGAGCTGTCAACCGATCACCACCTGGTTGTGAGTCAGATCCGCTGGCGGGGGGGGAAGTTAGACAGACTTGGCAGGCTCAAACGTATCGTGAGGGTCTGCTGGGAACGGCTGGCGGACCCCTCTGTCAGAGGGGTCTTCAACTCACACCTCCGGGAGAGCTTCTCACAGATCCCGGGGGAGGCTGGGGACATCGAGTCTGAATGGACCATGTTCTCGACCTCCATTGTCAATGCGGCAGTCCGGAGTTGCGGTCGCAAGGTCTCTGGTGCTGGTCGCGGCGGCAATCCCAGAACCCGGTGGTGGACACCGGAAGTAAGGGATGCCGTCAAACTGAAGAAGGAGTCCTATCGAGCCGTTCTGGCTTGTGGGACTCCCGAAACGGTTGACCGGTACCAGCAGGCCAAGCGTGCCGCGGCTCGGGTAGTCACAGAGGCAAAAACTCGGGTCTGGGAGGAGTTCGGGGAGGCCATGGAGAAGGACTATAGGTCGGCCCCAAGGAAATTCTGGCAAACCATTCGGCGCCTCAGGAGGGGGAAGCAGTGCTTCACCAACACTGTTTACGGTGCGGGTGAGGAGCTGTTGACGTCGACTGGGGATGTTGTCGGACGGTGGAAGGAATACTTTGAGGATCTCCTCAATCCTGCCGTCACGTCTTCCGAGGAGGAAGCAGAGACTGGGGACTTCGGGGCGGACCCGCCTATCACCCGGGCTGAAGTCACTGAGGTAGTCGATGGGCTCCTTGGTGGCAGGGCTCCGGGGGTGGACGAGATCCGTCCTGAGTACCTGAAGTCTCTGGATGTTGTGGGACTGTCCTGGTTGACACGCCTCTGCAGCATCGCGTGGCGGTCTGGAACAGTGCCTATGGATTGGCAGACCGGGGTGGTGGTTCCCCTATTTAAGAACGGGGACCGGAGGATGTGTTCCAATTACAGAGGACTCACACTCCTCAGCCTCCCGGGTAAGGTCTACGCCAGGGTACTGGAGAGGAGAATCCGGCCGATAGTCGAACCTCGGATTCAGGAGGAGCAGTGTGGTTTTCGTCCTGGCCGCGGAACACTGGACCAGCTCTACACCCTCTACCGGGTGCTCGAGGGTTCATGGGAGTTTGCCCAACCAGTCTACATGTGTTTTGTGGATCTGGAGAAGGCATTCGACTGTGTCCCTTGTGGTGTCCTGTCGGGGGTACTTCGGGAGTATGGGGTCCGGGGCCGGTAATAAGTCAGACCTGTTCCGGGTGCATGCTGGACTCCGCCAGGGCTGCCCTTTGTCACCGGTTCTGTTCATTGTTTATATGGACAGAATTTCTAGGCGTGCCCAGGGGGCGGAGAGTGTCTGGTTCGGGGAGCGCGGGATCTCGTCTTTGCTGTTTGCGAATTATGTGGTCCTGTTTGCTTCTTCGAGCCGGGGCCTCCAGCATGCTCTGGAGTAGTATGCTGCCGAGTGTGAAGCGGCTGGGATGAGGATCAGCCCCTCCAAATCCGAGGCCATGGTACTTGACCAGAAAAAGGTGGTTTGCCCTCTCTGGGTGGGTGGGGAGCCTTTGCCTCAAGTGGAGGAGTTCAAGTATCTCTGGGTCTTGTTCACGAGTGACAGAAGAACGGAACGTGAGATTGACAGGCGGATCGGTGCAGCGTCTGCAGTGATGCAGTCTCTGTACCGGACTGTCGTGGTGAAGAAGATTTACCGGTCAATCTACATTCCTACTCTCACCTATGGTCGTGAGCTTTGGGTCATGACCGAAAGGACAAGATCGCGAATGCAAGCGGTCAAAATGAGTTTCCTCCGCAGGGCGCTCCCTTAGAGATAGGGTGAGGAGCTCGGTCACATGGGAGGAGCTCGGAGTAGAACCGCTGCTCCTCCACGTCGAGAGGAGCCAGCTGAGGTGGCTCGGGCATCTGTTTCACCCTCGGGAGGTGTTCCAGGCATGTCCCACCGGGAGGCTGCCCCGGGGAAGACCTAGGACACTGTTACGTGTGGGGTTTATGTATGGTTTTTATGTGTCTTGTTTGGTTCGGTGTTGTGTTGGTTTTGTCTCCCTCTTCTGTTTCTACCTATCATTTTCCCAGATGCACCCCTGGTTCCTATCATCATCCATCACCTGTTCCCAGTCACCAATCAAGCAATCCCACATCTTATATACTGTATACTCCCCTTTGTGTTCAGTTGTGTCTCTTCTGTTTGGCTGATGTCTCTTCTCTGTTTGGCTGAGAGCTCTCCTCTGTTTGCAAATAGCTCTTCTGTTTTTTGTAATAGGTATCGTATGGTTATTTGATTATCTACATTGTTTGTGTATTTATTTTGTTTTACACAGGGACAAGTGAGGACGGTAAGATACCCTGGGGTCTACATCTAACATCACGTAAGTTTACCTGCTGTTACAACCCTAGGTTAGAGTGAGCACCACCCTCTGTATTTATAGGTGCTTAGCACCTGTCAAGGGCGGGATGGGTTATTGTTTCTTTCTTTTATTTGGTGCCACTGTAAGTCCTCCTTGATCCCTGTGTTGTAGTTTTTGTAAATAAAGATTATTGATTTATAATAAGTTTGGTTTTCCTGCTTTTGTGTTGCTGCACCACCACCACCACCACCACCACCCACCATGTCTGTTGCCTTATGTTGCGCCCTTTCACTGAGTGACAACAGGGGGGGGCGTAACAGACACGCTGGAGGGACTAATGGCGCTTTTCCACCGCATGAAATCAGCTTGCCTCGCCTCGCCCCTACTCGCATTTTTGGCGTTTCCACCGCAGTTCCATGGTACCTGGTACTTTTTTTACCTGGCTAGCGGGTACTTTTTTGGTACCTTCTTGCTCTAGGTACCAGGCGATCTTAAGTCGAGCTAAAAGGTGACGTCGGCAGACGGCCGGCCATTGATTGGCCAGAAAGTGTGACGAAGTCACGAGAGCGACTTAAAGCAACAGCGCCGCAGCTAATACTTATTACTATCAGATACAGTCCATTACACCAACAGTCTACAAGCTTTTTAAAAGTCAGATAAGTTACAAAAGACTAGTTCGTCAACATGGCTAAAATTATAATGTGGGTTCTGTCCACTTGTGGGTTGCGTTGGTGTTATTTACGTCGCGTACAAAAAGACGTAAGGGCCTACGTCACGCCCCTTTCGCCGACGACCAGGAAGTACTTTTTGAGGTACAATTTGCGGTGGAAAACCACCCCACGGGTTCCGGAGTTTACTACAAACCGAGTATAGTCGGGTAGAGTCGTGCTACATTTGCGGTGGAAAAGCGCCATATGTCTCTCGGCTGGCCAGGGAACACCTCGGGATCCCCCCAGAGGAGCTGGTAGAGGTGTTTGCGGTCAGGGAAGTCTGGGCCTCCCTGCTCAGACTGCTGCCCCCGTGACGCGGCCCCGGATAAGTGGAAGAAAATGGATGGATGGATTTTGTGGATGTCTCCCATGTGGTGTGTGTTTATCAATCTTTGTGAGTATCCAAATAAAATATAAACAGATTTACCTGTGCATCACTGCTTTGGTTTGTGTGTCTTTATGCACTAGTTTGTTTGTGTTTGTCTTTGAGAGGCAAGAGCAGGGCCGGATTAAGGCAATGGGCTTTAGGGGCTGCAGCCCCGGGCCTCGCCACCAAGGGGGGCTCAGGTTGTCTCAGGTTGTTGAGTGAGTTAACGTCACCGTGCATAACGTTATAAAAATAGAAAGATAATGCGTAAAAATGTCCACTCCAAGAAAGCACCTCAGTGGGGCCCAAAAAAGAAAATTACAAGCTCAAAAACATGAGAGAGTGTCAGAATTACTGAAGAAGACTCCAAAGTTAACAAATATATGGAGTGCTGCAACAACCCCGCCGGCTAGTCAGCCTGCTGCTGCAGCTACCTCTCCCAGCACTGAGCAACCTGCTGCCATGACTAGCCAGTCTGCTGCTAATGCCCTGATAATGGACAAACTTATAAATGCATTACAACAGAGGCATGCAGATACTGTATATGGCTATGATCAATACAATCGTACATTCTCCTACAGTAATACTTTTTGTTTATTGGGCACAAGATGTTAACATTCACATCACAGGGTGGAAAAAGTATGTGAACCCCTAGGTCAATGACTTCTACAAGAGCTAATTTGAGTCAGGTGTTATCCAATATGGAGATAAGTTAGTGTGACGAGTTTGCAGGAGTTGATTCAAGCTGTCCTGCCCTTTAAAAACAGTTTTGAAATAGCTGTTCAGAAGAAGCATTGTCTGATGGAAACCATGTCCCGCACCAAAGAGCTTTCTGAAGACCTGCGAGCAAGAATTGTTGAGCTACATAAGGCAGGAAGGGGATACAAAAGTATCTCTAAAAGCCTCAACAGGAGAATGTACGATTGTATTGTGACTTAAATTAAAATCAGAACACATTTTATGGCCAATTTATGCAGAAATCAAAGAAATCCCAAAGGGTTCACATACTTTTTCTTTAACTTTTTTTCAAATGAATATTGTGGGATATATATACGCTGTTGGGGAAAGAGGAACTCCATAGGTCTGTGCACGTTTTCTTTCTTCAAGTATGACCAAACAAATAAATACATTGTCTTGTATTTGCAATGGGTTTTTATGTTATTTCCAGTATTCCATAAGGTCTCAGAACAAGTTATATATAATTGGTTGGGCTGAATGGCCCAAGGATGAAACACACTGCTCTCTCCCTTTATGATGATATTCTCATTAATCTTCAACAGGCTTGTGTCTATAAAAAGCTGTCTTCATTGACAATTTTTACGTAGAATCGAGTAAAATACCTGAATTCTCGGAATATCTGAGTTCATAGATCATTATCTACCCAGACGCTGCCATGTCAACTCACTCCTCATCGCCCTCCACTGGCTTACCAACATGGCCGTATCAGATTCAAGACCCTGGTACTGACCTTTAGGGCAGTGAACGGGACTGCCCTAAACTATATTAACTTTCTCCTGCGACCTTACACCCCTGCTCGCCACCTATGGTCCTCCTCTGATAACCGTCTAGTGGTCGTCGTCCCCCCTCAAGAGCACCAGAGCCCAACACAAGCTCTTCCCCTGTCTAGGTCCCCAATGGTAGAATCAACTCCCATGCACCTCCATCAGCAGTGAGTCTCCTCACCTACAAAAAAAGGCTAAAAACTCACTTATTCCGATAATTTAATGGCACTTAGAAATATCAAGGCATTTAGAAATATTATCTGTGGCTGTTGTTCAGAATTACTTGTCAATCCCTGTGCGGAAACTAGCTAGTGTTTTTGCTTTATTGTTTGCGTTGCTTTATCGTTCGCGTCCCTTAGGTAGACTACTGTCCATTAGAGACTCACCTTAAATTTGTGATTTGTTCGGCTAAAAGCTCTTATAGCTCTTCCCTTGGCACTTATTGGCTCATACAATGTATGTTTCATATCTTTAAGCCTGCAATGTTTGGGGTCTACCACGTGTTTGTGTTTGTCTGTGTTTACCCTGCAACTCTGTGTTTACCCTGCAACTCTGTGTGCTGTACTTTACCCTGCTGCTGTTGTGAACTGCAATTTCCACCTCCTGGAGGACAAATAAAGGTTCATCTCTAGTGGCCGATGCTCTTTTGTAAAGCTCTCTCTTGTAAGTCGCTTTGGATAAAAGTGTCTGCTAAATGAATAAATGTAAATGTAAAGCCATTTGACCCTTAAAAGATAACATTGTACATGTAATATTATACATATACTTTATAAATGCATTCATGTAATTAGATAACCACAAATAGAAAACGGGTTACAGTTTGTTGTTAGTTGTGTGCGTGCTGCAAGGCGCACAATATGTTATTACTAGGTTTACTTATTGTGTGCATGCTGCAAGGCGCACACTATGTTATTACTAGCGTTTATTATTATTATTATTGTGTGCTTGCTGCAAGGCGCACACTATGTTATTACTGGCATTTATTATTGTGTGCGTGCTGCAAGGCGCACACTATGTTATTACTAGCGTTTATTGTGTGCGTGCTGCAAGGCGCACACTATGTTATTACTAGCGTTTATTGTGTGCGTGCTGCAAGGCGCACACTATGTTATTACTAGCGTTTATTGTGTGCATGCTGCAAGGCGCACACTATGTTATTACTAGCGTTTATTGTGTGCGTGCTGCAAGGCGCACACTATGTTATTACTAGCGTTTATTATTGTGTGGCGTGCTGCAAGGCGCACACTATGTTATTACTAGCGTTTATTGTGTGCGTGCTGCAAGGCGCACACTAT
Source organism: Protosalanx chinensis (assembly GCA_030340685.1). Taxonomy (NCBI): domain Eukaryota; kingdom Metazoa; phylum Chordata; class Actinopteri; order Osmeriformes; family Salangidae; genus Protosalanx; species Protosalanx chinensis. The sequence goes on along the minus strand of CM059334.1, from coordinate 6,319,949 downwards.
GTTATTACTAGCGTTTATTGTGTGCGTGCTGCAAGGCGCACACTATGTTATTACTAGCGTTTATTGTGTGCGTGCTGCAAGGCGCACACTATGTTATTACTAGCGTTTATTATTGTGTGCGTGCTGCAAGGCGCACACTATGTTATTACTAGCGTTTATTGTGTGCGTGCTGCAAGGCGCACACTATGTTATTACTAGCGTTTATTATGGTGTGCGTGCTGCAAGGCGCACACTATGTTATTACTAGTGTTTATTATTATTGTGTGCGTGCTGCAAGGCGCACACTATGTTATTACTAGCGTTTATTGTGTGCGTGCTGCAAGGCGCACACTATGTTATTACTAGCGTTTATTATTATACTTAATCTTACGCCCTTTTTTTGGCTCAAAACACCTACCAGAGTTTTTGACGCATATACACAAAAGTTATATCAAAACGTGCGGATCGGCCCCGACATGTGTGCTATGGTTTTTCTAAGACTTTTGGCTAACAATTTTGCCCAAAAATTGCCAAAAACCACACCAAAAAAATGCATTGGTGTCAATGGAAAGAATGTTTGAGAGGTAGAGTGGAGATGTCATCGCTAGAGTGAGGAGAAGAGAGAGAAATGTGTAAAAAAAATAAAACGTATTCGACTACCATGGCCTCAAATGCACCACTACAGACACAATTTATACATAGAAACGTAGGAAAATGTGTCCTCTAGCTCACACTTGCTTTACTTTATCTGTCAGATTTATTGTTTTAGCTTGACATGCGAAAATTCGGCCGCAGCACCCATGAAGAGCCTCATAGACTCCCATGTTAAAAGTGCCAGGAAAATTTCAGGAGGAATACAAAACTAACACTTTTTAGAATTGCTCCCAAGAGCACATTTCTTCACTTGTCAACACAAAATGCCTATGTAGACGTTCAGGAAGGGCTCAGCCGGCTTCACGTTAACCTGGTTTTATGATTGGAAACACGGTTTGGCCAGAAATCCTTCCTGTTCGAGGGGTGCGGTAAGCCTTTTCTCTCTGTCTGTTCAACTGACATGACAGTTGCAACTGTCAGCTGCAACTCATTAGTTCGTTACTTAGCAACGTGCTTGAAAGAGGAGAGACGGTGGCCACGAATGACGGTGGCTATTTTATGAACAGTAATTCATTTCACATTTAATAACTTTAGTTGGAGGATATTTACTGGAGGAATCAAATTGGCTCTTTTTGTTTCGGGTGTATTTATAAACTGTACTCCAGCTCAACTCTTCCTCTCTGGCTCTAAGTCTCTAAGGTAAGCAAACATCTTTTTCAACTCTTTCGCTAGCATGCTATCTACAATGTAGGTTTTTGACTTCTTTAACATTTGGGCTCATAGGTATTCATGTGCTTATCAGTCAGGATTTACAACTGATATTCCAACTAGCTGTAAAGATATGCTGTTTGCTAACATTAGCGACCAATGCTGAAATTAGCGCTTAAGCTAATTGCTAGTGCATCAGCATATGTTTCTAGCATGCTAAGATGTGGGTTTTGGACTTCTTTAACATTTGGGCTTATATGTATTCATGTGCTTATCAGTCAGGACGGTGGTGGAGGGTTATGGGGGGGGGTTATTTGTGTGCATTTTGACCGTTTAGGGTCATTTTCGGAGGGGGGGGGGCGATCGGCGTTTGCGGGGGGCGGGGGGCGGGGGGGCTCGTGCGGGGGGGTTTGAGGGCAGGGTTCATGTGCTGGGGTCCATAGGATTCTAACGAGATATTGGGGAGGTGTGTGGGAGGTCGGGTTGATGAGCTATGAGCCTATTTGTGGGAGAGGTTTGAGAATCGCGATTGATTTACATGCACCTTCAAGCGGAGATTGTGACGTTGCGGGGGGCTCGGGGGGGCGATTTCGGAAGGGTTTGGGGTATTGGGGAGGTGTGTGGGTGGTTCCATAGAGAAACAGTGGGGATTAAATACAGGTCTTTTAGGAATTGCTATTTAAATTGTTGGGGGGGCTTGCTGTAAAACATTCATAATCGTCTGGATACTGGTTGACCTTGCAAACTATTGGCTAGTGTTATATGGGGAGTCCTGTAGTCCTGTAGTTTATAGATGATTAAACCTGTGTGTCTGCTACTAAGTGATTCATTGCACTGAATGGTTTGATTGACAGTTCATCATTAAGTCATTAATGTACAGACTGCCTGTGTGTATGCACATATATGTATCTATCTATAGATAGATATATATATGTGTATGTGTGTGTGTGTATGTGCGTGTGTGTATGTGCGTGTGTGTTTTTCTCAATTAATGTTGGATAAAAAGCACTGTTTTTGTTAGTGTGATATCAGAACTGTGTGAGCACTAGGTCACACAGTTCTGAAATCACACTAACAAAAACAGTATATATATATATATATATGTGTGTGTGTGTGTGTGTGTGCGTGTGTGTGTGTGTATGTGCGTGTGCGTATGTGTATGTGCGTGTGTGTTTTTCCTCAATTAATGTTGGATAAAAAGCACTGTTTTTGTTAGTGTGATATCAGAACTGTGTGACCTAGTGTTTTTTGTGAATTTTGATGCTAGTTTATTGCTGAATCCTGATTTGTTACATGTTTGATTGCATGTGGATTGATTTGACATTTAACACAGCTGTATAACTTTATAATGTTATCTGATATTTATAATGCGGTATCATTTTGATAAAAGGTGTATTTCTAATACCAAAGTCATAGCCATTGATGGCCTAATTCTGGCATTGGATGTATTTGGGTCTTTTTACACTCTAAGTTTTTTAAAGCATTTATCACTATTATCAAATTAGAACCAAACTCATACTATGCTACTGAACTGTAATGTAAAGTGATACCTGACACAGAGTGACCAATGGTTTACTGCTTGCTTACTACTTAAACTTAAACTGTGGCAGTGTGCTCAAGTGGAGCTGTCTTTAATCCTGCTGAAATGAGTGTTTACGCTACAACTAGTGCATCAGCATATGAACACCTGTTGAAAGCTTGATCTGTCACATACCTAAGCAATGGTAGAAGTCATATTCTGAAAATTACTCAACAGTGTCAGTGATGTATGGGGGGGAGTCCCGGGCCAGAGTCACGCACACTCAAAATTTCTTTAGGAATTTTTTTCTAGTTGTGTGCGTGCTGCAAGGCGCACACTATGCTATTACTAGCGTTTATTATTATTGTGTGCGTACTGCAAGGCGCACACTATGTTATTACTAGCGTTTATTATACTTATTCTTACGCCGTTTTTTGGCTCAAAACACCTACCAGAGTTTTTGACGCATATACACAAAAGTTATATCAAAACGTGCGGCTCGGCCCCGACATGTGTGCTATGATTTTTCTAAGACTTTTGGCAAACAATTTTGCCCAAAAATTGCCAAAAACCACACAAAAAAAATGAATTGGTGTCAATGGAAAGAATGTTTGAGAGGTAGAGTGGAGATGTCATCGCTAGAGTGAGGAGAAGAGAGAGAAATGTGTTTTTAACCTGTCAAAAGGCGCACAGTGCACTTTATCTGATTGGCTCAACAAGCTGTCAATCGAAAGACAAGAGTTTCTGACATTTTAAGACCATGGAATCGAAAATAAACCTAAAGAAACTTGATTTATAACGAATTCAAGTCAAGTGATGAATCTCTTGGGTTCGCAAAGTCAGAATGATGCAACAACGGATTATGGTTATTTTTTGGATGAAATACATTGTTTTGGACTAAAAACTTTACGTGGTTAGATAGATTGAACAATTTGGAATGTAACTAGACCATTGTTTTGGGATATTTTTCTGGACACGGAAAACTGTGAGCATCAAATTGGTGAGTCGGTCCCCTTTTTCGACGCATTGTTTACGGGGGGGGGGGGGGGGGGGGGAGTGTTGACAGAGACGTGGATTGTACTTTATGTTGCAAATTGATTTAGAATGCGTCCAAAGACGTATTGTATGTGTATCCTGGCTAACAGACAATATACCGAAGAGTCGCGTTCGAATGGCCGTAGGCGGTACGGAATGGAATAGCAGTTAAATTCCACATTCCACATCTTTTTCTTAGCTCAGTCCAATCATTTTTGTATCAAGATTGACTTATCATAACAGAAAAGGAAGTTACCTTAAAACATTACATTACATCAAACACAGCATTTAAGAATTTATAAATTGTCACACAATTTCAACTTCACTTGGGAGAAGGTGGGCATTTGGTTGGCTACTTGAAGGAAGGAGACCCCCCCCCCCCCCCAAGTCTGTACACTGCACATTGTGTACAGTGTACTGTACACTGCACATTATGTAGATGTAACAGGGTTGGAAATACCCTTTTATGACTTTCGTCAAAATTAATGTGCTAGTCTGTACATATTGGGTTTATAGCCACCTGGTGGGTTAAAATGGTTACTGCAGGCACAGAGTTCCTCTCTACGCACCGTAGATAATTCTTCAGAGAAAGAACATTCAGAACTGAAGGTGGGTGTGTGAGAAACATGTGGTGAATAATATAAATATATTCTATATTTATGGTTATGTCTATAGCGCTTAGCGTCATGTGTTCTCTTTATAAGTACTTCTAACATGTAAATAGAGAGTTTCAGACAGTTTTGTGTAGAAATAAGTTGTATTTCTGTCAATATGTTTAAAAGCTAATGTAGCTAGTTATCTAGCTAGCAACGGACGTACTAGCTGGGTTCTGAGGTACTTACGTTTTCTGTCTTGTTACACAGATCCATGTGCTGCAGTGTTACACGTTTTGATGAACTTTTCATTTATCTCTGCGCCAGGTGGGCTCCATTTTATTTGTGTTTTATGTATTATTTTTGTATAATTAGAAGGAAAATAAGTTTATTGTGAATGTTCAGAACTTATTGTTTTACTATACGATCACGTTAAAATTGTTACACTATACGATCACATTTTATTGTTGTAAAAAGAGAGAAAGAACATTCAGAACTGAAGATCCATGTGCTGCAGTGTTACACGTTTTGATGAACTTTTCATTTATCTCTGCGCCAGATTAAAGAGATCCAGAGTGAGCGTCAGTCCTGTGTGGCCGTGACATTCTTCCTACACCATAGACACGATCGGTTACATACAGTGCACACTACACAGTATACATGGACACAATATAATTACTTTGTAGCACATTTAGTATCTCAGTTCTTCACACATGATTGACATTTCCAACCAACCTGCAACATGTCAAAGTGGGGCGTTTATTAATGATGTAATCATCCTATTTGTGATTGTTAACTTTAATCTAGAATATATAACATCGTTCCATTTCAGAGCGAAGCACAGGGGAAAATATACACGCCTACGCAGAAGATACACAGGAACATTTCCCCCATTAGCGGCTGTGAGATCCTGCATAATATATACGTCTCACATCCTCAGTGCAGACTCTCTACTCCCACGGATGGCTTAACACTGCCTGATTCGTTTCATGTCATTATTCCATATGTGCACAAATTGTAAAGTTAATGAGATGCTGTATATAGCAATGGGCTAACAATTGAAATAAATAATAATGATGAATCATGAATTAATCTGATGAATGATGATGAATCTAAGTTTGTGCAGGTCCACTAAGGCTAAACTCTTAACCAACTCTCCATCATACTCTCGAACTCACTAACAAGCCAAGGACAGGGGAACCGACATACAGCAGAGTTATCATGTTCATCCTCTCAGTGCGCCTAAACAGCTCTGATAACAGGCGACCATTGTGAACAGTGATTTACAGCAAGGCAAATGAACAATTAATGTTTTGGTTTTTACAGCACGGCGTGGAGCCCAGTGTTTAAGATGAACCTTTATTTGTTTGTCCTCCAGGAGGTGGAAATTGCAGTTCACAACAGCAGCAGGGTAAAGTACAGCACACAGAGTTGCAGGGTAATATACATAATGACAATAACATAACAATAGCAATAACAATGGCAATAGCAATAGGCCGGCATAATATGGTCAGATATAAAAAAATAAGAAAATAAGTAATTAAGTAGTCTGGTTAAGTAGTCCAGTGTACAAAATAAGAAAGTTAAGTCGACATGCAGGCAGTTATTGCACTTGAGGAGTTACAGAATTACAGTATTTTGCAAAGAGTATGATAAAAAAATAAGTTAGGTAGACATATAGACAGTTCTGAGAATGGAGATTTACAGCATTACAGTATTGCAAAAAGTAAGCAAATTAAGGAGAAATATTGCACTTAGTACAGAATATGAATATAACATGAGTATTGCACGTGAGTGAGGTAAGTAATAAAAACATATAATACAGATAAAGATACAATAAAAGAGTAATAAACAGTAATACTGCATGGTGGTGAGGTAGTGAAGGTAATAGTTATAATAATAATGGTAAAGGTGTAGCACATGATAGTGGCTATGGACAGCAGTATTTAGTGATTATTGTTAAACAGTCTGACAGCAGCAGGAAGGAAGGACCTGCGGAATCTCTCCTTCACACACCGAGGGTGAATCAGCCTATTGCTGAAGCTGCTCTCCAGAGCGGACAGTGTGTCCTGCAGGGGGTGTGACTCGTGGTCCAGCATGGTTGTCAGCTTTGCCAGGACTCGTCTGTCACCCACCTCCTGCACTGAGTCCAGAGAAGAGCCCAGGACTGAGCTGGACTTCTTGATGACCTTGTCCAGCTTCTTCCTTTCCCTCTCAGTGATGCCGCTGCTCCAGCAGACCACACCGTACATGATGGCAGAGGCCACCACTGAGTCGTAGAAAGACTTTAGGGGTGCCCCCTGCACTCCGAAAGACCTCAGCCTCCTCAGGAAGTACAGCCGGCTCTGACCTTTCTTGTACAGTGCGTCAGTGTGGTGAGTCCAGTTTGTCCAGTTTGTGGTTCAGGTAAACACCCAGGTACTTATAGGACTCCACTCTCTCAATGTCCATTCCCTGGATGTTCACCGGTGGGGGGGGGAGGTCGGTGTCTGCGGAAATCCACCACCATCTCCTTGGTCTTGCCCGCGTTGATGAGGAGGTGGTTTGGCTGACACCAGTCTATGAAGTCCTGCGTCAGTTGCTTGTACTCCGTGTCATCATCGTCACTGATCAGTCCGACAATGGCGGAGTCATCGGAAAACTTGAGCAGGACGCAGCCCTCGGAGTTGTGTCTGAAGTCTGCAGTGTAGAGGGTGAAGAGGAAGGGCGCAAGCACCGTCCCCTGTGGGGCCCCCACACTGCAGGTCAGGAGATCAGACATACCATCCCTGGTTCTCACAAACTGGGGTCTATTTGTGAGGTAGTCCAGGGTCCAGTCGGCCAGGGGTACATCCACACCAGCCCGCACCAGCTTATCCCTCAGAAGCACTGGCTGAATGGTGTTGAACGCGCTGGAGAAGTCGAAGAAGGTAATCCTCACAGCACTGCCAGGCCTCTCCAGGTGGGTGAGAGCACGATGAAGCAGGAAGATCAATGCGTCGTCCACCCCGATTCCAGGTCGGTAAGCGAACTGCAGCGGGTCCATCTCTGAGCTCACCTCAGAGCGGAGGTGGCCCAGAATCAGCCTCTCCAGTGTCTTCATCATGTGTGATGTGAGAGCCACTGGCCTGAAGCTGCTGAGGTCCTTAGCCCGCGGTGTCTTATGCACTGGTACCAGGCAGGAGGTCTTCCAGAGCAGTGGTACCCTACTCAGCTTGAGGCTGAGGTTGAAGACCTGTCCCATGATCCCGCACAGTTCGTCCGCGCAGGATTTCAGGAGCCTGGGACTAATTCCATCCAGACCAGCTGCTTTTCGCGCATTGATCTTTCTCAGCTCTCTCCTAACTTGGCCGGGTGAGAAAACTAGGGGGGAGCACGGGGGGTGGGTGACAGAGAGTCCATGGGGTTGTGATGGGTTAGTGGAATGCATGGAATGTAGGGTGTGGCCAGGTGCAGGCAGGGCTGATGGGGGAGGAGGGCATTGACCAGGAGACGGGGCTAGAGGCAGCAGCTGGGGGGGGGGGGGCAATGGGTGAGTCATTAAACCTATTGTAATACAAGTTCAAGTATGACACCACACATACGGGGATGACCTCAGTAAAACACTTTGGAAGTGGTCGGTTTGAGGCCCTCTACCCCCCAGGAACCCACACAAACCCCAGTTACTGATTACGACCCTCTTGGTGATTGGCAAAACCAAGGATGATGTAGTGGGCAGCAAGGAGGAGCAGTAAATGAAAGGTCCAGTGTGTGCAGTAAAAATATATTTACTGTAAATCCTGAGCAGACGTAGGAACGATAAACATTGCAAACACAATCAGCTGACGTTTACTGTGGTCTTCACATCTGTTCCCACGGAGAGAAAAAGAGAGAGGGAGTAAGACCGAAAGAGCGAGAAAGTGAGAGAATGTGAGGAGGGGATAGAAAAAATAGGAATGGAAGAGAGAGTGATACAAGAGCAAGGGAGAGAAAGTGAGAGGAGATGTGAAGAGAGATAGAGGAACAAGGGAGAGAAGGGAAGAGGTAGAGAGTGAGTGTCATGTGGTGAGGTCAAACAGGGTTTTTGTAATTTCCGCTTTTATTTTGAAGAGTAACTTTCCTCTCGTTTCAGGTCACTTGCCCTTTGTTGGGTTCAGATCAGAATCAGAATCAGAATGGGGGTTTATTCGCTATGCAAGATAAACAAACATAGGATTCACTTTGGCAGGAATGAGCAAACATAGAACATAAATGTGGCCTACTAATAAAATGAAAAATGAATACAATGTAAAGATACACTGCAGATATGATACATATAGACAAGGAATACAAATGTTACAAATAATACAAATTATGCGAGTAGTGCAAATGATACAGGTAACATGGAATTGCAAATGACATGGGTACAGAGTGGAATGGGTATATATATATGGTTCGTTGGGGGGGGGGGTATATACACAGTGGTGCAAAAATCACAGTGGTAAGTTTTTTAAAGTTTAAAGTGTTTTGTGCTAAAGTGGCAGAGTGCAATGGGATTCTGGAGGGGGGGTGTGGGGTGTGTCTCAAACTGAGTCCTTGGCCCTGTTGAAGAGGGCAATAGCAGAGGGGTAGAAGCTTTTCTTGTGGCGAGAGGTTTTGGTCCTGATGGACCGCAGCCTCCTGCCAGAAGGGAGCAGCTGAAGCACTGAATGTCCAGGGTGGGAGGAGTCGGCCGCAATCTTCCTCACCCGTTTTAGAGATCTTGCCGTGTGCAGGTCCTCAAGGGATGACAGGTTGCAGCCTATCACCTTCTCAGCGGCACGTATGATACGCTGCAGTCTGCTCTTGTCCTTGGCAGTGGCAGCAGCGTACCAGACGGTGATGGAGGAGGTGAGGATGGACTCGATGATGGCAGTGTAGAATTGCACCATCATTGTCTTTGGCAGGCTGAATTTCTTAAGTTGCCGCAGGAAGTACATCCTCTGCTGGGCTTTATTTGTGAGTGAGCTGATGTTTAGCTCCCACTTGAGGTCCTGGGAGAGGGTGGTGCCCAGGAAGCGAAGGGACTGTTGACCTGGGAGTCGCGCAGTGTGATGGGGGGGAGTGGGGCTGGGTCTTTCCTAAAGTCCACAACCATCTCCACTCATCTAAATGTAGATCACGAAGGAGAAAGACAAACTACACAAAGAACAATAAAACAATAATAATACTTCAAACAATGAAACAATAATGCAATGGTTATAATTTGACACAGAGAGAGAGACAACACATTTGGAGAGAACAGACACAGGGAAAGCCCTCCTTGGCCTCCCCCTGCTCTCCCCCTGGAGAGAACAGACAGACAGAGACACCCTTCTTGGCATCTTCCCTGCTCTGCCTGCTCTCCCAAAGTCCATCTCTGAGGCTCCTCTTTTTATTAGAACGCTTATTCCCGTTAGGGGTCACGGGTGGCTGGAGCCTATCCCAGTTACTTCCGGGCCGTAGGCAGGGTACACTAATAAAATATATATATATATATATATTTAATTAATTTAACAAACTCCACCACCTGTTGTCTCCCAGCTGGAGCCAATTGGTTTTCTTTCCGTGCCCAGAGAATTTCTGGCAATGCATTATGGGATATTTAGCGTTGGTGAATGACCATCGGATGTTCATTACATTTCGAGGTGAATTGTGGGATGAATTCAGGGCACTATATAGGGATCACCTGGTGATCACTAATGTTTCGGACACCATTACAAAACAGTTAAAAGGCACATACACATACACATAATACAGACTAGTTAAAAACACTGTTACACTAAAACTCATCTAAACTTGTAAGAATTTTGCTAATTTAGTAACCTGATTGCACTTATTTGTCCTATTGGACTTAAAACAAGGAACTCTGAATCTCCTTGCGAGCAATGAGCAATGAAGGGAGTGATTTACACATTCCAGAATAGCATCTGCTTTCCTCATAACCTGCCTCTCATAGATATCTGTTAAGGAAAACTGTGGACAGCCAAATAACTTGCCAGCCAACTTCACAATATGGCTGAGGTTATTTTTCTCCTTCAGGCTGATACCCCCATACCAAGCAATAAAAGCAAAAGTAAGGACAGATTCAATAAAAGATTTATAAAACAAAGAGAATAACCTTATCGACATTAAAAGAGTTGACCTTCCTTAGGAAGTACAATCGCTGTTGACCCTTTTTACAGATGGTCTCTGTGTTTGCATCAAATTTTAGCTTACTGTCTATCACAGTGCCCAGGTATTTGTACTGCTCTACCACCTCTATGCTGCTACCTTTTATATAGGTGGGTTGAGGAGAAGCAGGTTGATTTCTCCTAAAATCTACCAGCATGTCTTTAGTTTTAGAGGTGTTAAGCAGTGGCTGAGTTATTCTTGGTGACAGTTGAAACAATGCACATTGTCCTTCTTTCTTTCACTGCAACGTCACCTGGTACCTAGCGGCTGACTCACTTGAACCCAGCTTCCGGTTCATCTGCAGCATATAAACATAACTTTGTCAATGGTCTTACGTATGTTGATACAAATGTAAAAGTAACCTACCATACATTTAACAGGAAATGAAATCATTTCCAACAATGCTGATTGTCGTGACTTATTTAGTTGTTTATTAAATTAATCACGCTGGATCGGGATTGTGGCTTTCTTCGTTACACGCTCGCCCCTTGGGTTCCAAAAATAAAGGCTTGAGATCATCTGTCCGCTTTACAATGTTTATTTTCGTGAAATCAAAGAAAACATGAGATGTCAAGAAACCTTTTCCAGTAAATCAAAACCAAAAGAGCTGTCCCTGAGCGGTCAAAAAGCTGTGCCGCTACCCGTCCATCTAATTACCTGGGCTTCTTTCCCCAAATACCCACAGGTGCGCACCGTGCGCTCATGAAGCCAACTACGGCAGCCCCAGCATGTCAAAAGCAAAGAGTTAATTTCTAAATGTAAACAAACAAATAACTCAAATAACCACACTGAATTAATCTTGCGTATAAACAATTAATCAAATATAACATTAACCCAAAAATGGCTCTAACATACCAGCCCCTAATTGCTTATTACACAGCAATTACTAAATCATACATCATGGAGCCATACATTTTATACTTTAGTCCATGTGTTAGATATTCAAGCTCGTATTTGTAAATCCAGCAAGATCCTGGGGTCGGGAACTTAAAGTCTTATCCAGAATATATCCGGAACATAAAGTCATATAGCCCCTCATCCAGCCGTCAGGGGTGCACCTGAAAGAAAGAAAGAAAGAAAGAAAGGGGAGACTTTAGTGGACTCAGTCAGCTGACTCCAGCAGCAGACAGAGCTTAGTGATTGGTCTTTGGATGATGTTGGTCTTCGTTTGAACCAAGACACTGCGTACAAGTCCCTTTGCTCCTGGAAGGGCCTTGACCACACGTCCGAGTAGCCAAGAGTTCCTTGGTGCATTGTCGTCAATTATGACGACAATATCTCCCGCAGTGAAATACCTTCGGATTTTATTCCATTTGTGCCTTTCCTGCATTAGTGGAACGTATTCCCTGGTCCATCGTTTCCAGAACAGGTCTGCCAGGTATTGTACCTGTCTCCACCTCCTGCGTGAGTATAGATCCTCTCTCTGGAACAGTCCTGGGGGCATTATTGGATATGTTTTCATTTGGAGTAAGTGATTCGGAGTGAGGGGTTCTAGGTCATTCGGGTCATTTGTCACCGTTGTGATTGGTCTATCATTCATGATTGCTTCGACCTCACACAAGGCTGTCTGTAGAGCTTCATCGTCTAATGTTTGTTCCTTTAAGATGGAGTACAGAATTTTTTTGACCAATCTTATGAGTCTCTCCCAAACTCCGCCGTGGTGAGGTCCTGAAGGAGGGTTAAATGTCCAGTCAACTCCTTCTTTGAGTAATACTTTTTGGATTTTGCCATTATCCAATAGATTCACAGATTCCTCCAACTCCTTTTGTGCGCCAATTAAGTTAGTGCCTTGATCTGACCTGATACTTTTTATTGATCCTCTGCAACAGATGAACCGGCGGATAGCATTGATGCATGCATCTGTGTTTAGGAAACTGGCAACTTCCAGGTGGATAGCATGGCTTACCAGGCAAGTAAAGATTACTCCCCATCTTTTGACCTTAGCACGGCCACGTTTAACCTCAATAGGTCCAAAATAATCCACACCTACGTGGGTGAATGGCGGAAGATCTGGTGTTATCCGATCAAGTGGGAGATCAGACATTTTCTGGTCTCCTGTTTTGGCCTGCAGTCGTCTACAAAACACACAGTTTTAATGATTATTCTTGCCAAAGAGTTTGCACCGGACAGCCAATACCGCTGATGGAGTTTAGAAAGCATGTGTCCTCTTCCTGAATGACCGACTTGTAGGTGGATTCTGGTAAGTATTAACTTTGAAACATGAGAATGCTTAGGAAGGATTATTGGGTGTTTAACCTCAAGGGGCATGGCCATTTTACTGGTTCTTCCTCCAACTCTCCTAACTTGGCCGGGGGAGAAAACTAGGGGGGAGCACGGGGGGTGGGTGACGGGGAGTCCATGGGGTTGTGATGGGTTAGTGGAATGCATGGAATGTAGGGTGTGGCCAGGTGCAGGCAGGGCTGATGGGGGAGGAGGGCATAGCAAGGGTTGGTGGAGGGGGGGGGGGGGGGGGGTTATAGTAAATATAGTTTACTATACTATAGTATAGTATAGTATGGTAAAGTATGTTTTAGTATAGTAAATGTTATAGTAAGTCACCAGAGCTGAAAAAACAGTTGTACTTCCAAGGAGTTCACTGGGGCTCTGGAAAAGCAGACCATAACAAGTCCAATCTGCCATGTCATCTATGCTCCTGAATGGAGCATAAATAATAATACGCACACACATGCCTCACCTGACAACTAATTCCATGTTCCAACTCAGGATAGCATATCCTGAATACAACCTAGTCATGCTAGTCTCTTGTATGTGTACTCTGTATCCTCCCTCCCTCCTGTACGCTCCTGCTACTACCCAGGTTGTCCCCTTGGAAGGAGATCTTAGGGTTATTACTTTTTGGAACAGTTCCTGTTGAATGAACTTTATGCAAACTTGCATGAAAACACACATTCCAGAGCTGTCAAAGAGAAGGCCGTCTGAAAGCTTGTTGTTTTAGCTCCTCTGAATGCTCTGCTGAAATCTAAATCTTTCAACATTTTAGTTCCCTCTACAATTTAGTTCCCTCTACAGTAGTTTTCCATGATTTATTTATTTATTTTGCAGAGAAAGAGCCTCCAGCCTTAACTTAAATAAATATTTCAAATTGGCGTCGATTCAAAGTGGAAATCAGCTTCAGATCATGCTGCACAATTATTTAAATCTCTGACTTTCCCCTTTCATGTTCAGAAATAATGTCGATGTTAACTTCACAAGATATTATTTTTGTCTCCCTTGGTTAGCCATGCTGCAGCATGACATTGTCATAACCTGTAAAGCCTCCACTGCTGTTAAACGGCAGGCAGACGCCTGGGAAGATTTGATCATGATATCAAATAAAACACATGGTGATAACAACCACATCAGCAAACCCTCTGCTCTTCCCTCCTCTCATATACTTTAAGCCCAACTAAATAGTCATGATGTGAGTACAGTAATTGCTGAGGGACTGAGGCCTGCGTTGACTCTAGGCTTCTTCTGAACTGGATCTTGTTAAATTGGGTCTGTATTCCTCTGAAATTGCTTGTGGCCTAGAGCAGCCCAATTACAGTCAGGGACCTTTGGCCAGACCGGCATGCAAGATCAAATGAAGCCAATGTACCTAACACACAGCCAGTCCACACAGCTGTTTCACCAAGACTCACTTTTTAAAAGGCAGCAATCACCCACATCATGATTCTGTGGAACAAAAGACAAGAGAGAAGAATAGATTAAGAAAAACAAAACAAAACATAAATGATGCAAGAAGGATTCCTGAGTTCAGCACACGGCTCAAACAAGAGTTCAGTACTAAAAATAATTGTACTGGTGCTCATGATGTTAAATCAGCAAGAACTGGCATGGTAAACGAGAAACACACATCAATCCTATTCCAATCATTACACATGTTATACAAGGGGTGTTAAGAACAAGACAATGTGAACCCACACACTGACACAACATTACCTCAGATTAACACATGATCAAATACAAAATAAATGTTGACACTCACATACATTGAGCTGCTGGCCTATAGCCCTGCTCCCAGGGGGCATGTGCGCTTTACTGAGTCATCTATAACGAAGCACGACAGGGCCCAGATTTTTTGGGATACGATTCCTGGTGTAGCTTCCTGAAGTGTACGCCTTTCCACCCACCCAACGCTGCAACCCCTTCCAGTCTTCAAGGTTATTACCTGGCAATTTTTTGCACGTTAGATAATTGACTCTTAGATGAGGGATAACCGTGATTTATCGAGAAAGTGGATACATATTCCTTCATATCTAGGTGCTGTGATGCTACAGAGCCGTTCTATCTGATTGTACATCAAGCAAAGTAGTCGATCAAGGCGGAATCATCGCTCAGGTTCTCGTCTCTGGGGGATGACAAGGCAGGGCGCGCCACTCCTGGCCTTCCATTCACATAACTTCTGGAATCTTAATATGCAGAGTTAGATAAACTGTAGACATCTACTATAAATCAATGCCATGCTGAATGGCTGGTGGTCTGTGGGAGGGTATTTATGGTACTTTCATTCATGGCCCAGGAAGGGTGTTCCTGACATTGGGTGTATGGTCATCTTTTTCCCTAGAAAGAAACAATAAGACAAGAAAGAAAGACAAACAGAGAGGACAGGATCTGGACTTTTACTTTCTGGACTTTTGAAATTCAAGCACTGGAAATGTATGACCTGCAACCCTCACATCTGAATCAATTGATTATGCCATATGTGTGGATGTGCATCCCTACAACTATTTGCCATATTACCCCCCACACCCATCACCATCATCCTCCTCTCCTCTTCTGCTCTCTCTCTTTGTCTATGCTATCTTCTTCTTTGTTAGCAGGCCATTGCCTATTTGTAATTACAAATATGATACACACGACAAATAATAAAAATGATACACATAATACAAATGATACAAGTACAAATAACATGGAAGTACAAATAACATAGATACAAAGTGGAATGGGTATATGTATATACACAGTAGTGTAAACAGTGGTGCAAAAATCACAGTAGTAAGTTTTTAAAGTGTTGTGTACTAAAGTGGCAGAGTGCAGTGGGATTCTGGAAGGGGGCGTGGGGTGTTGTTGGATGTGTCATACTGAGTCATTGGCCCTGTTGAAGAGGGCAATAGCAGAGGGGTAAAAGCTATTCCTGTGACGAGAGGTTTTGGTCCTGATGGACCGCAGCCTCTTGCCAGATGGGAGCGGCTGAAGCACAGAATGTCCAGAGTGGGAGGAGTCGGCCGCAATCTTCCTCACTCGCTTCAGGGACCTCGCAGTGTGCAGGTCCTCAAGGGATGGCAGGTTGCAGTCTATCACCTTCTCAGCGGCACGTATGATACGCTGCAGTCTGCTCTTGTCCTTGGCAGTGGTGATGGAGGAGGTGAGGATGGACTCGATAATGGCAGTGTAGAATTGCACCATCATTGTCTTTGGCAAACTGAATTTCTTCAGCTGCAGCAGGAAGTACATCCTCTGCTGGGCTTTCTTTATGAGTGAGCTGATGTTCACACAAGCTTTTACACACATACTGTTATACATGCCTACAAACCTTTCCCAAAATCATTTCATTTCAAAGTTTACATTTCATAATCTCTCTCTCTTGCTGAGATTCTTCCTCCTGATTTGCATCCCGCTGAAAATGGGAAATTATCCTAATAAATCATTTTTGGGGGCTTTTCAAAAGCTTGCACACACAGTCTGTCTTGAAAGTACAGATAGGTAGGGTAACAGATATAGGTCTAAAGAGGAAAAATGTAGCTATATCGGACAGAATTACTGATTCAAATGAGAAAATACTGTACCGTCTGGATCAAAGTGTTAAAGCTGAAGATCAGGCCAGAAGCGCATTGATGTTAGATGGTCGTGTATTTAATGATGAAGCTAGGCAGACTGTAATGGATCTGACTTCGGTATTAGGAGTAATTTTGAATAAAGCTTTGGAAGTAATAGGTTGCGTTTTCCAAAATATGTCAGGACTAGAAACTAGAAAGAGCGTTTACCTAGCGTGTCAACGTAGAGAAATGTGTTACTGTTTTTACTTTTTACGTTTTGTGTGTAAATAGTTGATTTAGGTGAGGAGGTGAAGATGGACTCAATGATGGCAGTGTAGAATTGCATCATCATTGTCTTTGGCAGGTTGAATTTCTCCAGTTGCCCCAGAAAGTACATCCTCTACTGTGCTTTTTTGATGAGTGAGCTGACGTTCAGCTCCCACTTGAGTTACTGGTAGTGGGTGGTGCCCAGGAAGCGGAAGGACTCCACAGTGTTGACCTGGGAGTCGCACAGGGGGATGGGGGGGGGAGTAGGGCTGGATCCTTCCTGAAGTCCACAACCATCTAAACCAGGGGTGCTCAATACGTTGATCGCAATCTACCAGTCGATCGCAAAGGTATTACTGGTAGATCGCATGGCATTAAAACGTAAACGTATTATTATTATATAAAAACATATATATAAAATCAAGTTTAACAAGACTTACAAACTGCGAGATCAAATCTTATATGGATAGACAAAATGCTAAGAATAAAACCATAATGAGGACAAATACAATACAAAAACGAACCAAACAAACCGGGAGCAGGTTATGTTTCAGGGTAACTTCGTCCCAGAAGGTTAGTGAGCATGGCGTGCCCTTTTGATGAGGATCACTGTGGACTTTTCACATGCTCTGAATCGCCCACACTGTACAAAAAAGTGCTATGCCCAGAATGTTTTCCGTGCTAAGCGCAGAACCACGGTTAGTCACATTCGCGATATGCGGTTTTAAAAGACGTGTTAAATAAACTAACGACTCTTTTGAAAAACGATAACGCTCTTTCAAATATTCATTAGGGTAAGCAAACACATCAATAGTCTTATAACCCTCTCCGGCCGAATAATTTGGGCTTCTGCGTCCACAGGATCCTCATCAAAAGGGCACGCCATGCTCACTAACCTTCTGGGACGAAGTTACCCTGAAACATAACCTGCTCCCGAGCAGGTTATCTTCAGAGAGTCAATTGCTATGGTTACATACATACCCAGAAAGTTACCTCCGTTTTTGGAACCGAAAGTTGAGGTTATCCACGAACTTGCCCTTAAACATACCCAGGTATGTCACATAACCTGCTTTCTGGAATACCCCCCTGATTTCCTCATTTTGTGTTGGGGTTGTAACAAGCAATATGGGTTCACGCAATTATGCAAGGTATACTAACAAATATGGTTCTTATAAAGAATTCTCAATATATTTCTGAATAATTATATGTTGTATAATTTTATAGTAGGTACAGTGGCGAGAAAAAGTATGTGAACCCTTTCGGTTAACAATACAATCGTACATTCTCCTAAAGTAATACTCCACCAAAAAAATATGTTTAGATTTTTGTTTATTGGGCAACACAAGATGTTAACATTCACATCACAGGGTGTAAAAAGTATGTGAACCCCTAGGTCAGTTACTTCTACAAGAGCTAATTTGAGTCAGGTGTCATCCAATATGGAGTTCAATTAGTGTGACGAGTTTGCAGGAACTGATTCAAGCTGTCCCGCCCTTTAAAACCTCACACTAGTTTTGAAATAGCTGTTCAGAAGAAGCATTGTCTGATGGGAACCATGCACCAAAGAGCTTTCTGAAGACCTGCGAGCAAGAATTGTTGAGCTACATAAGGCTGGAAGGGGATACAAAAGTATCTCTAAAAGCCTTGATGTCCATGTCTCAACAGTTAGACAAATAATCTACAAATGAAGGGAGTTCAAGACAGTTGCAACTCTCCCCAGGCGTAGTCGTCCTGCAAAGATGAATGCAAGAGCACAGCGCAAAATGGTCAGTGAGGTGAGAAGGAATCCTCGAGCATCAGCCAAAGCCTTACAAACTTCTCTGGCGCATGCAAACATTTCTGTTCATACCTCCACAATACGTAAATGTCTGAAGAAGAATGGGTTTCATAGGAGGACACCACGGAGGAAACCTCTACTGACAAAAAAGAACATTGCTGCATGTCTGAAGTTTGCAAAAGACCACCTTGATGTTCCACAGCAGTTCTGGGACAACATTCTGTGGACATATTAAACACAAATTTAGTTATTTGGCAGGAACACACAACGCTATGTGTGGAGGAAAAGTGGCACGGCACACCAGCATCAGAACATCATCCCAACTGTGAAATATGGTTTAGGGAGCATCATGCTTTGGGGCTGTTTTGCTGTTATCAATGGAAAAATGAATGTACCAAGACCTTTTGCAGGAAAACATAAGACCATCGGTTCACCAACTGAAGCTCAAATGAGGATGGGTGATGCAACAAGACAACGACCCCAAACATACAAGTAAATCAACAACAGAATGGTTCAAACAGAAGAAAATACATGTTCTGGAGTGGCCAAGTCAGAGTCCGGACCTCAACCCCATTGAGATGCTGTGGCATGACCTCAAGAAAGCCATACACACCAGACAACCAAAGAATATTGCCGAACTGAAACAATTCTGTGAAGAGGAATGGTCCAAAATTCCTCCTGGCCGTTGTGCAGGTCTGATCTGCAGCTACAGAAAACCTTTGGTTGAGGTTATTGCTGCAAAATGGTCCAAGATGGCGCCACACACGGCTGCCTCAACGAGACTGAGCGCTCTAGTATGTCTCTTATCAAAAGAAGAACTCCTAAACATCAGAGGAACAACCCCTGATAGTTTGATCCCCACTTTTTTGCTCCCGAAGTCTGAACTTGTTGATATTCTGATCAGCTCAACACTCGGTATTGTCTGTGCTCTGAAAAAGTGCTACAATGCTAACAAGGCTAGCACCAGGAAGAGGGGGAGACGAGCCGGCTCTTTAGTCCGACTCAGGAGGCGCGGAAACCAGCCTGCACTACCGAGTCTCTTCCTTTCCAATATGCACTCACTGGTCCACAGGTCTGTGGACGACGCAGTCAACATGGCCCTCCACTTCACCCTCCAGCATCTGGACTCTCCAAACACCTACGCCAGGATCCTGTTTGTGGACTTCAGCTCTGCCTTCAATACCATCATCCCGGCTCTGCTTCAGGACAAGCTCTCCCAGCTGAACGTGCCCGACCCCACCTGCAGGTGGATCACAGACTTCCTGAAGCAGCGCGTTTAGATGGGAACGCAAGTCTCTGACTCCCGGTCCAGCACCGGATCCCCTCAAGGCTGCATCCTTTCCCCACTGCTCTTCTCCCTGTACACAAACAGCTGCCCCTCCAGTCATCCATCTGTCAAGCTCCTGAAGTTTGCGGACGATACCACCCTGATCGGACTCATTTCTGATGGGGACGAGTCGGACTTCAGGTGGGAAGTGGACAACCTGGTGACTTGGTGTAGCCAGAACAACCTGGAGCTCAATGCTCTTAAGACAGTGGAGATGGTTGTGAACTTTAAGAAGAACCCAGCCCCACTCCCCCCCATCACACTGCACGACTCCCAGGTCAACAGTGTGGAGTCCCTTCGCTTCCTGGGCACCACCATCTCCCAGGACCTTAAGTGGGAGCTGAACATCAGCTCACTCACAAAGAAAGGTGCACAGAGGATGTACTTCCTGCAGCAACTGAAGAAATTCAGCCTGCCAAAGACAATGATGGTGCAGTTCTACACTACCATCATCGAGTCCATCCTCACCTCCTCCATCACCGTCTGGTACGCTGCCAAGGACAGGAGCAGACTGCAGCGTATCATACGTGCCGCTGAGAAGGTGATAGGCTGCAACCTGCCATCCCTTGAGGACCTGCACACGGCAAGGTTGCCTGCACACGGGTGAGGAAGATTGCGGCCGACTCCTCCCACCCTGGACATTCAGTGCTTCAGCTGCTCCCTTCTGGCAGGAGGCTGCGGTCCATCAGGATCAAAACCTCTCGCCACAAGAATAGCTTCTAGCCTCTGCTATTGCCCTCTTCAACAGGGCCAAGGACTTGTTGAAGAAAGTGTTTTGTCCGTCTCTTCATAAACGGAGTGACAGTTCAGTTGAGTTCTGGATTAAATAAGTATTTAACAACCTGCTGATTGGGAGAGAAATGACCAGACATCTGGCAACAAAATTAAGACAGTACGAGGCTTAGGTCTCAATCATTGCTCTCTCCCGGACGAAGGCAAGAGAGCATTCTTTTATAGGGCACAAGAATGTAAACATAGATAGTGACAGTCAGGCGGTAATGACGTTACAACAGTCTTCATAGAAGGTGTGTTCAGTAGTGATTAATATAAGTACACAGGAAATCTAATTTCTTCCGCAGACTCAGTTTGAGTGATCCACCAACACCCCACACCCCCCTTCCAGAATCCCGCTGCACTCTGCCACTTTAGCACACAACACTTTAAACGTAAAAAATGTACTACTGTGAATTTTGCACCACTTTTTACACTACTGTGTATATACCCCCCCCCCACGTACTATATATACCCATTCCGCTCTGTACCTATGTTATTTGTACTTCCATGTTACCTGTATCATTTGTACTATTTGCGTCATTTGTATTATTTGTATCATTTGTATTATTTGTTTATATGTATCATATCTGTAGTGTATTTTACAATGTATTCAATTTTTTATTTCATTAGTATGCCACATATACATGTTCTATGTTTGCTCATTCCTGCCAAAGTGAATTCTATGTTTGTTAATCTTGCATAGCGAATAAACCCCCATTCTGATTCTGATTCTGAAAAGAAGGGTCAACCAGCTACTAAATGTGAAGGTTCACATACTTTTTCCACCCTGTGATGTGAATGTTAACATATTGTGCCCAATAAACAATTTGTGGAATATTATTTTGGGAGAATGTACGATTGTATTGTTGTGACTTGCATTAAAATTACAACACATTTTATGGCCAATTATGCAGAAATCCAAGAAATCCCAAAGGATTCACATACTTTTTCTCGCCACTGTAGATCACTTTGACTCTGTCATTTTGTAAGTAGCTTGCATGCTGAAAAAGTGTGTGCACCCCTGATCTAAACTGTCTTCAGAGCATTTAGCTTGAGGTTGTTCTGGCTACACCAGGGGTTTAATTTATAAAAGAGTGCGTAGGATTCTTAGTAAAAGTGTACGTACACCCAAAAGTGTAAAATGGCGTACGCATTCAAAGATTCTGATTTATAAAACCGTGCGTACGTGTTGCACACTTGAATAATTAAACTCAAGAGTGGACTTGAAGAAGTTAAAGTTGTTCTTTTTAATGAATTCTGTAAACAGACACAGGCAAAGTACACATTACGTTACAACACGTTCTGTACGCCATTGTTCCAAACCTGTTCTGATAATGTGTAGCTTTCTCTTGATTTACATCTTAATCTACGTATTACACAATTGACCAAAATACCTATTAATACACATAGAAATTACAATGGAAATACACAAAATAAAAGCACATTGTGAATCCTGATAATTTTCCCAGTTCTTAACCTTGGCATACAAAGTATACAAACAATCTATATAAATGTACCGCGACCGGACCCTAACTGCGGACGCAAGAATGTTATCTTAACTCTACTGAAGTTGCTTATCACGGCATTACAACCTTTTAATACAACATTCCCGGTAGTTAACAGGCCAACTCTTTCCCCACATATCTAAACCCTTTTCCAGCTCGTGCTTATGTACATTCATGACTCTTATATTATTTGCTTACCTGTAAACAGACACAGGCAAAGTACACATTACGTTACAACACGTTCTGTCCGCCATTGTTCCAAACCTGTTCTGATAATGTGTAGCTTTCACAGGATAGAACAATACAAAATCCCCCTGTGGCGGAAATGAGGTACTACATAGGCCTGTGTAACGGTAAATGGAGCACAATGTTTACCAAATGCAACAAAATAAGAAGAATGACTAATAAACGAATTATGGCAAAAATAAGGACATCATATATATATATATGGTATGGGGGTGTACTTGTCTAACACTATTCTCACATACGCACACCTGAAGGCAATGTTCGCTTTATAAATCACAGATTAACCACAAGTGTGCGTACGTAAAGTATCATTGCACCCCGCCCTGAACACGCCCATTTTTAACCATAAATGGTCAATGCAAAGGACCTCATGAATGCTAATCTAGTACCATTCTAATGAACCTGGCAGGTGATTCTTCTTCACGGTGAATCAAGGCAAACAAAAAACAACAAGAAAGTGCGACAGCGCCAAGTGGCAGAACTGGAGAAAAAGTGGTAAAAACTGCCGTGGTAAATTCCATGTTTGTGTATCTTGCATGGCGATTAAAAACAAATTCTGATTCTGAAGTGTAATGAGTGCAGCGATTGCACGGGAGCTTGACGACTGTATTCCAGTTTTTGACGTGATATATGCACAGTATTAAATACAAATATTTAGTTATACTTTGTGTTCTGTAGTTACATGCATTTAAGCCTCCTACACTGCTGTAGTGGACGATCTGATTGTGAGACAGACAGCTCTGAATATTGATTTGAAATTTGAGTTGGATTTTACAAGATGCTAAAGGAACGATTATCACGCAGTTCAAGCTCAAATAACACTGATGTATTTAATCATCATTATAATCATAAATTGAGTCAAAAACTGTGTGTGAGGACAACAAACTACATAAATATTACGAGTAATCGCTTCTCCGACTTTTACTTTTTGCAGTCATCTGTGTCTCCAATTCCCACTGCAAATTTCAGGAGCTTGACAGATGGGTGACCGGAAGTGCAGCTGTTGGTGTACAGGGAGAAGAGCAGAGGGGAAAGGACACAGCCTTGAGGGTCCGAGACTTGCGTTCCCATCTTAACGCATTTCTTCCTGTCAGACAGGAAGTCTTCAGGTAGGGTCAGGCACGTTTAGCTGGGAGAGCTTGTCCTGAAGAAAAGCCGGGATAATGGTGTTGAAGGCAGAGCTGAAGTCAAACAGGACAGGATCCTGGCGTAGGAGTTTGGGGAGTTCAGATGCTGGAGGGTGAAGTGGAGGACCATATTAACTGTGTTATCCGCAGACCTGTTGGCTCTGTAGGTGAACTGTAGAGGGTCCAGGAAGGGGTCTGTGATGTTACAGCACCAGGCGCTCGAAGGACTTTATTACCACAGATGTCAGGGCGACGGGTCTGTAGTTGTTCATTTCTGTCGGTCTGGACACTGCACAGTGATGATAATGGAGGATTTCTGGCAGGCTGGCACATGGCATTTCACCATGGAGATGTTAAAGATCTCGGTTAACACCGGAGACAGCTGGTCAGTGCAGTGTGAGGGTTCTGTTTCTTGAACGTTTTGTTGAATTTCAGTCAGCATTGTGTTGGTGTGATGGGTGATGTGGTGGGGGGTGGGCCCATGAGATAGATGCTACAATCGCCTTGGAGATCAAATCAAATCAACATTTATTTGTATATCCCTTTTTACAAGCAATGTCACAGAGGGCTTCACATATGCCCATAGAACTGCCCCTCAACCAACCTAAACCCTCAAGGAAGACAAGGAAAAACTCCCAGAAAAACTCACTAGGAAGAAAAAATGGAAGAAACCTTGGAAGGAGCAATTCAGTGAGGGATCCCCTCCTCCAGGGACGGTTGGAGAAAGTGAAGAGCAGAACACAGGCTAAAACAGTCATAACTCTAGAGAGAGTTAACAAGTTGTTGAAACATCAATACTCAATGCTCAACTTGGGTCTTAGGTTGCACAAAGTCAATTTAGGCAGTCACTGGGCTTGGGCCCATGATTGGCGCAGCATCACACGCAGGGGGATGAGGTAAAGGCCCGGGAACTCTCTCCTTGTCCATCAGGGAGACTGACGTCCGACTGGCGACCAGATCCAGGGTTGGAAGACCATCTCAGATCGATGTCCACTGGCGCCAGGTCCAACATTGGCCGATAATGTGTGTCCTGTCTTTATTTGAAAGGGAAATACAACTGCAATGCGCTTTTGTATCAGTAGGTGTCGCAAGGATTGATTGTTATATACTGTATAATAAACATCAAACATAAGAAAACCTTTAATTGTCCCACAGAGGGGACATTGCTGTTAGACATAGACATCAAACATCTGCTTGTTACATAACAAGGGCTTCCCGCTTTTTCCCCCAAAATATTGCTACCTGTTTATTTGCTGCCTATATATTTAATACATCCCGTCTCCATATATAAAAAAAAACTTTCTGTGTTTTCATTCAAAACATTGCCAAACGAACTCTCATTGGTTTATCTTTTCTAAATAAAATTATGGTGAAACGCCCCGGACAGTAATTTATTGTGCAAGATGTCAATCATGTTTTAACCCAATTAGGACAGTATTTGCATACAGTAAAACATTTCACACATTGTTTACTGGTTCATTCTGACATCATGAGTAAGAAAATGAGTTAAAGTAGTGTGTTTGTTCACAAAGCTAGCTCTGCTAGCTAGGTATGTCAGGAGAAAAGTGGAAATTAGCCGTTTCATCAATGAAATAAGCACATTTTCAGAGACTACACTTCCCATTTACCATCTCATTGTGTGCGTGCTGCAAGGCACACACTATGTTATTACTAGCGTTTATTATTGTGTGCGTGCTGCAAGGCGCACACTATGTTATTACTAGCGTTTATTATTGTGTGCGTGCTGCAAGGCGCACACTATGTTATTACTAGCGTTTATTGTGTGCGTGCTGCAAGGCGCACACTATGTTATTACTGGCGTTTATTATTGTGTGCGTGCTGCAAGGCGCACAATATGTTATTACTAGCGTTTATTGTGTGCGTGCTGCAAGGCGCACACTATGTTATTAATAGCGTTTATTGTCAGCGTGCTGCAAGGCGCACACTATGTTATTACTAGCGTTTATTATTGTGTGCATGCTGCAAGGCGCACACTATGTTATTACTAGCGTTTATTGTGTGCGTGCTGCAAGGCGCACACTATGTTATTACTAGCGTTTATTGTGTGCGTGCTGCAAGGCGCACACTATGTTATTACTAGCGTTTATTGTGTGCGTGCTGCAAGGCGCACTCTATGTTATTACTCGCGTTCATTATTGTGTGCGTGCTGCAAGGCGCACACTATGTTATTACTAGCGTTTATTATTATTGTGTGCGTGCTGCAAGGCGCACACTATGTTATTACTAGCGTTTATTGTGTGCGTGCTGCAAGGCGCACACTATGTTATTACTAGCGTTTATTATTGTGTGCGTGCTGCAAGGCGCACACTATGTTATTAATAGCGTTTATTATTATTCTGACGCCGTTTATTTGGCTCAAAACACCTACCAGAGTTTTTGACGCATATACACAAAAGTTATATCAAAACGTGCGGCTCGGCCCCGACATGTGTGCTAGGATTTTTCTAAGACTTTTGGCAAACAATTTTGCCCAAAAATTGCCAATAACCACACCAAAAAAATGAATGGGTGTTAATGGAGCGAATGTTTGAGAGGTAGAGTGGTGATGTCATCGCTAGAGTGGGGAGAAGAGAGAGAAATGTGTAAAAAAAATAAAACGTATTCGACTACCATGGCCTCAAATGCACCACTACAGACACAATTTATACATAGAAACGTAGGAAAATGTGTCCTCTAGCTCACACTTGCTTTACTTTATCTGTCAGATTTATTGTTTTAGCTTGACATGCGAAAATTCGGCCGCAGCACCCATGAAGAGCCTCATAGACTCCCATGTTAAAAGTATCAGGAAAATTTCAGGAGGAAAACAAAACTAACACTTTTTAGAATTGCTCCCAAGAGCACATTTCTTCACTTGTCAACACAAAATGCCTATGTAGACGTTCAGGAAGGGCTCAGCCGGCTTCACGTTAACCTGGTTTTATGATTGGAAACACGGTTTGGCTAGAAATCCTTCCTGTTCGAGGGGTGCGCTAAGCAGTGGTCTCAACAACTCTGTCAGCAATTTTCAAACTGTTCCACGTGCAGCTGATTGGTCGCTTAGCAACCCTGATCAACCTCAGCCTGTTTAGGCTGACTGAGGTGGCCATTTTACATGACATGTTTGACTTTTAATAACTTTGATTGGAGGACATTTACTGGACGAATCTAATTGGCTCTTTGTCTTTGGGTGGTTATATATACGCTACTCTTAACTCAACTCTTCCTCTCTGGCCTTTGTCTGAGGTGAGTGAACGTCTACAACTTTTTTGCTAGCTAGCATGCTATTCATGTTTTTATAAGGGAAATATGAGTGAAAAATCGACAACAGCCTACTACAGTTCATAATGTTGAATACGCAAAGTAGAGTTTTGGATGCTTAACTTATGCTAGTGGTTGAAACTGGTTGAAAAAATGTATCCTGTCATCTTGGACATACTGTATGTGAGACCAATATTAATGTAATTTGTGTGTATTTAGTTAGTGTGTAAAAGTGATAAAATTCGAATATGTTGTGAGTTGAAAATGTACACATAAACAGCTTTGGATTAATTAATTATTTAATAGATGTGTGAATCCACGTGCAGGTGGCCTGAAGATATATTAGCTGTGGTTGGTAATATAGAAAGAGCCTACATAATGGACTATATAACACGTTTTTTTTTTCTGGCCAAGCTAAATAACTCACGTTTTGATAAAATTGAGAGAATTATCATAGATTAGTCGATAATGAACGTGTTCTGTCTGGCCAAGCGAACCAACTGCTGAGTGACTGAACGTCTACAACTGTTTTGCTAGCTAGCTACCTAGCATGCTATTCATGTGCTTATGAGGGAAATATGAGTGAAAAATAGACAATAGCCTACTACAGTTAATAATGTTGAATAAGCAAAGTAGAGTTTTGGATGCTTAACTTATGCTAGTGGTTGAAACTGGTTGAAAAAACAAATCCTGTCGTCTTGGACATACTGTATCTGAGACCAATATTAATGTCGTGTGTGTATTTAGTTAGTGTGTAAAAGTGCTAAAATACTAATTTGTTGGGAGGTGAAAATTTAGGCATAAACAGCTTTGGATTAATTAATTAATAGATGTGTGAATCCACGTGCAGGTGGCCTGAAGATATATTAGCTGTGGTTGGTAATATAGAAAGAGCCTACATAATGGACTATATAACACGTTTTTTTTCTGGCCGAGCTAAATAACTGTCACGTTTTGATACAATTTAGAGAATTATCATACATTAGTCGATAATAGAACGTGTTTTTTCTGGCCAAGCGAACCAACTGCTGTTTGGTGAGTCAGTCTCAGGGGTTCCGCGGAGGTTAATATAAATTATTTCGGGCCGCATTAGCAAGCAAGAGGGGCGCATGAACGAGTGAATTCGATTACTAACATTTCAGACAACAAACTTAAGCTTCACAATTGTTTTCCTTACTCAAATGTATATGTGAAAGTTAAACATTTAGCTACGTCATGTATTGGTACACACTTACACCTTAATGCTATCAAATGTTGTTTGCATTGAGTGTATGGAAATATTGCGTATAGTTTTTGCAGCTTTGGCTACCTTTTATAGAGGGTCAGCACAACCTGTCTTAACATCTTGTACAATGTTATGGGTCAATTTGAGTCTATTACTTTATAGATGATTGAACCTGTGTGTCTGCTACTAACTGATTCATTGCACTGAATGAGTTGATTGACAGTTAATGATTAAGTAATAATGTACAGACTGCCTGTGTGTATGCACACACACACATATATATATATATATATATATATATATACAGTTTATATATATACTTTGACCTCAACTATCCAGTTGCTCATTTCAGTCAAGACCCTCACGTGATGATTGATATAAAGAATATTTATTGATGACCGTACATGGAATATGTTTGACTTTGGCGGAGTGGAATGTCTAAGGGGAAGCACTCCCTACCGCCTCGAGCGACACATACGTGCACGCATATATGACATGAGGCATGGAGCAATAGATATATAATCCCCCTGATACAGATATACATAAATTCAGACAGACATACAGATATGCATAAATTCAGACAGACAGACAACCGGGGGAGAAAGGGGATGGTGGTGGGAGGCAACAGTAATGATCCTAACCGTTCTGTGTGAGTGTTGGATATCCGTGCAGCCTTTTAAGGCAGTCTTACCGGGCGGAGCCCCAATGGGCTTGCACTAGCCAGGTCAGGTGTGTTCATGATTGATTGTTTGCACTACCTGTATGCTTGAACTGTTAATGTATGTGAACTGCGGTGTGTGATGAGGATCAGTGTACTGAATGAGTGAAGTGTATGCTGAGTGTATGATGAGTTATGTGAATGAATGATGATATGTACTTGATGACTGAGTGATGACGCGGGCAGCCCGAGTGCCGTTGCCAGAACTAGCTTCGCCCATATCTACCTTTTCAGGTAAGACATTTAAGTATGTGTTTACATGTTGCAAAACACTCAATGATTGATAATGAAGAACCTTTAACCATTGTTCTGTGATGGATGTGCAGTGATTTACAAGTATAGAGTAAAGGTGTATTGGGGTTAATCGTTATTCAGTATTACAGTATAATTAATATGTTGTATTTACTTATTCTTGTGGGCTAAAACCTAAAAAGACATCCCAGTTTTGTTGTTGGTTTACATTACAGTAAATGTTTCACACAATGCTGTATTTCCATGTGTGGTTGACAGTATTTAGTCTACAATTCACTGTGTTTTCTGACTTTTACAGGTTTCCTGTGTCCAGCATCTTCAAGACAGACTAAGCTAACTTTTCATATTTTTTTGCAACTTTAATTTTAAAGTTTTAAGTTTAAACAGTACTGTTAGGTTAGGAGTAGATTATATCAAGAGTAGATTTAGTTTACATACTTTAGCTTTTAATTTAGTTACAATTGTGATATATTTTGTGAGTAAATTGTTTAAAGTTGTTTTCAAGATGCCGAGGAAGGGAAAGCGATCCCAGGCTCAGAAAGTGCGCTGGGCAAGGCTCGACCTTGCAGGTCCGGCTCCAGTTAGCCCAACCAATTCCACTCATCAGGTACAGAAACAATTATATAGATGACAGTTAACACACTATTGTAGTCAGGTGGCTCAGTGGGTTAGGCATTGGGCTCATGATTGAAAGGTTGTGAGTTCGAATCCCGAGTGTGGCTAGATGACGTTATGTCCTTGGGCAAGGCACTTCACCCTACTTGCCTCAGGGGGAATGTCCCTGTACATGCTGTAAGTCACTTTGGACAAAAGGGTCTGCTAAATGTAAATGTTATAGTGCTGATGTCACAAAACTACATTTTGATTTGTTGCATTTTATGACATTCCTGTCATGTGTAATCAGGTTCCAAAAACACAGTAAGTTTTCATATACTTGATATCTTATTAGATCCCTGAAACACCTCCAACCACCAGCCGGCTATGGGCGATGACAAATGCACCCACCCCAACTAATTCTCCAGCCTACAAGGTATGGGTAGTTTTTAGTTGTTGTTTAGTTTTTTTTCCCTTCAGAGTGGACACACAGATATGGCCTGAGAACATAAATTGCTGTACTTTCATGTTTTTCTTAACTACTTGAATAAAATCTTGATTCACAATTGAGTATTTAAGATGTATGAATGCATTTGGTATCATCAGATTCCCAAAATACAGACTCCTCAACAGTCAAAGAACTTGATGACTTATGAAGTGCAGAGAACGTATGCACCCACCTGCCCTCGTTCTCCAGTTGAAAAGGTTTTCTTTTAATTATTCACCAATCTAGCATTTTGTGTGTGTAAAATCAAGTCTCTGGAATGTGCATCAGGTGAGTACATTGTTCTGCTTATGTTTTCATTTCTATTAACTTGGTATCCTGTCTCATCAGATACCAAAAGCAGAGACATCTTCAGGGCCAAAAAGCTTCTGTGTAATGGATGATGCACCCACCTGCTCCTGTTATCCAACTACAAAGGTAGGCTTTTTTCCCTCTACAGTTGTTACACAAAGCAACACAAAACATTTACACAAACATGTATTACACTTCAACAAATACACACATGAAATGTATAATTAAATACAAGACTTGAAATCTAAACAATTATTTTAAATACCTACACGTAAACATCCGAACCCTTTCATCTGAAATAATACAAAAAGAAAGCTAAGTTTAAAATGTGAATCTAAATGTCATTTGAGATGTCAACACTGGCATTTTAGGTTGAAGCTATCTGTATAGACAACTACAGTGCCTTGCCAAACTATTCGGCCCCTTTCAAACTTTTGCTACATTTCAGGCTTCAATCATTAAGATAAAAAACTAATTTTTGTGAAGAATCAACAAGTGGGACACAATCATGAAGTGGAACACAATTTATTGGATATTTCAAACTTGAACATATAATAAACAGAAATATTGGGTGTGCAAAACCTTTCAGCCCCCTTAATTTAATACTTTGTAGCACCACCTTTAGCTGCGATTACAGCTGTAAATTGCTTGGGGTATGTCTCTATCAGCTTTGCATATTGACAGACTGACATTTTTGCCCATTCCTTCTGGCAAAACAGCTCGCGCTCAGGAAGGTTGGATGGAGAGCGTTTATGAACAGCAGTTTTCAGTTCTTTCCACAGATTCTCGATTGGATTCAAGTGTGGATCTGACTAGGTTATTCTAACACCTGTATATGTTTATTTGTGAGCCATTCCGTTGTAGATTTTGCTTTATGTTTTGGATCATTGTCTTGTTGGAAGACATCTCTGTCCCTGTCTCAGGTCTTTTGCAGACTCCATCAGGTCTTCTTCCAGAATGGTCCTGTATTTGGTTCCATCCATCTTCCCATACATTTTAATCATCTTCCCTGTCCCTGCTGAAGAAAAGCAGGCACAAACCATGATGCTGCCACCACCATGTTTGACAGTGGGGATGATGTGTTCAAGGTGATGAGCTGTGTTGCTTTTACGCCATACATAACGTTTTTGCCTTGTTGCCAAAAAGATTGATTTTGGTTTCATCTGACCACAGCACCTTCTTCCACATGTTTGGTGTCTCCCAGGTGGCTTGTGACTTTAAACCTCGACGCTTTTTATGGATATCTTTAAGAAATGGCTTTCTTCTTGCCACTCTTCCATATAGGCCAGATTTGTACAGTATATACGAGTATGGACAGACTCGCCCACCTTCACCATCTCTGCAGTTCATTCAGAGTGATCATGGGCCTCTTGGCTGCATCTCTGATTGCAGATCTTGTTTGAGCTGAAAGTTTAGACGGATGGCCAGGTCTTTGTAGATTTGCAGTGGTCTGATACTCCTTGCCTTTCAATATTATCACTTGCACAGTGCTCCTTGGGATTGTTAAAGCTTGGGAAATGTTTTAGTATCCAAATCCGGCTTTAAACTATTTTGGACCTACCTGGTGTGTTCCTTGTTTCTTCATGATGCTGTCTGCGCTTCAAACAGACCTCTAACTCTCCTGATGTTCAGTATGGATCTCTGAATGATCCAATGTTGACCTAAATGACTAATGGTGATAAATAGAATCCACCTGTGTGTAATCAAGTCTAAATGCACCTGCTCTGTGATACTCTCACTCTATGTGCACACGTAGGAGCACATCAGGAGAGTTTGGTGCACTGAAAGTAAAGGGGCTGAATAATTTTGCACGCCCAATTTTTCAGTGTTTTATGTGTTACAAAAGTTTGAAATATCCAATATATTCCACTTCATGATTGTGTTCCACTTGTTGTTGATTCTTCACCCACATTTTTTTATATCTTTGTTTGAAGCCTGAAATATGGCAAAAGTTTGAAAAGTTCAGGGGGCCGAATACCTTGGCAAGGCACTGTACATCACTTTACATACTTACTCACTTCTTAGCCTTCAAAATGTTCAATCGTTTTGCCAATACTGAGTTAATATTAAGACACGGCCCAGAGAGGCACACATGAAACGCATGCATAAAATCTTGAAATAAATTACTCGTATCTATTTGCTCAAAGACAGCTGGCTGATGGTAAATTTCAATAACATAAATGTAGTAAATAACAGTGGTGCCAAACCCGGGTCCTAGAGAGCCACAGTCCTGAAGGTTTTGAATGTTTCTGTGCACTAGCACAACTGATTCGGACTGGGTCATTATCAAGCTGTGTGGAACCCTCATAATTAGAACCAGGTGTGGTGAAGCAGGAAAACATCTAAAACCATCAGGACTGTGGCTCTCCAGGACCAGAGTTGGCCACCCCTGTTCTAAATCATAAATATAATGTCATTCAAATGTAGATTTCCACACAATAATAATAACTAGAAAAAAATTCCTAAAGAAATTTTGAGTGTGCGTGACTCTGGCCCGGGACTCTCCCCCATACATCACTGACACTGTTGAGTAATTTTCAGAATATGACTTCTACCATTGCTTAGGTATGTGACAGATCAAGCTTTCAACAGGTGTTCATTTGCTGATGCACTAGTAGTAGCGTAAACACTCATTTCAGCAGGATTAAAGACAGCTCCACTTGAGCACACTGCCACAGTTTAAGTTTAAGTAGTAAGCAAGCAGTAAACCATTGGTCACTCTGTGTCAGGTATCACTTTACATTACAGTTCAGTAGCATAGTATGAGTTTGGTTCTAATTTGATAATAGTGATAAATGCTTTAAAAAACTTAGAGTGTAAAAAGACCCAAATACATCCAATGCCAGAATTAGGCCATCAATGGCTATGATTTTGGTATTAGAAATACACCTTTTATCAAAATGATACAGCATTATAAATATCAGATAACAGTATAAAGTTATACAGCTGTGTTAAATGTCAAATCAATCCACATGCAATCAAACATGTAACAAATCAGGATTCAGCAATAAGCTAGCATCAAAATTCACAAAAAGCACTAGGTCACACAGTTCTGATATCACACTAACAAAAACAGTGCTTTTTATCCAACATGAATTGAGGAAAAACACACACGCACATACACATACGCACACGCACATACACACTTACACACGCACATACACACACACACACATATATATATATATATATATATATATACTGTTTTTGTTAGTGTGATTTCAGAACTGTGTGACCTAGTGCTCACACAGTTCTGATATCACACTAACAAAAACAGTGCTTTTTATCCAACATTAATTGAGAAAAACACACACGCACATACACACACGCACATACACACACACACATACACATATATACACTACCGTTCAAAAGTTTAGGGTCACATTGAAATTTCCTTATTTTTTAAGGAAAAGCACTGTACTTTTCAATGAAGATAACTTTAAACTAGTCTTAACTTTAAAGAAATACACTCTATACATTGCTAAAGTGGTAAATGACTATTCTAGCTGCAAATGTCTGGTTTTTGGTGCAATATCTACATAGGTGTTTAGCAACTATCACTCCAGTGTTCTAATGGTACAATGTGTTTGCTCATTGGCTCAGAAGGCTAATTGATGATTAGAAAACCCTTGTGCAATCATGTTCACACATCTGAAAACAGTTTAGCTCCTTACAGAAGCTACAAAACTGACCTTCCTTTGAGCAGATTGAGTTTCTGGAGCATCACATTTGTGGGGTCAATTAAACACTCAAAATGGCCAGAAAAAGAGAACTTTCATCTGAAACTCGACAGTCTATTCTTGTTCTTAGAAATGAAGGCTATTCCATGCGAGAAATTGCTAAGAAATTGAAGATTTCCTACAACGGTGTGTACTACTCCCTTCAGAGGACAGCACAAACAGGCTCTAACCAGAGTAGAAAAAGAAGTGGGAGGCCGCGTTGCACAACTAAACAAGAAGATAAGTACAATAGAGTCTCTAGTTTGAGAAACAGACGCCTCACAGGTCCCCAACTGGCATCTTCATTAAATAGTACCCGCAAAACACCAGTGTCAACATCTACAGTGAAGAGGCGGCTGCGGGATTCTGGGCTTCAGGGCAGAGTGGCAAAGAAAAAGCCATATCTGAGACTGGCCAATAAAAGAAAAAGATTAAGATGGGCAAAAGAACACAGACATTGGACAGAGGAAGACTGGAAAAAAGTGTTGTGGACGGATGAATCCAAGTTTGAGGTGTTTGGATCACAAAGAAGAACGTTTGTGAGACGCAAAACAAATGAAAAGATGCTGGAAGAATGCCTGACGCCATCTGTTAAGCATGGCGGAGGTAATGTGATGGTCTGGGGTTGCTTTGGTGCTGGTAAGGTGGGAGATTTGTACAGGGTAAAAGGGATTCTGAATAAGGAAGGCTATCACTCCATTTTGCAACGCCATGCCATACCCAGTGAACAGCGCATGATTGGAGCCAATTTCATCCTACAACAGGACAATGACCCTAAACACACCTCCAAATTGTGCAAGAACTATTTAGAGCAGAAGCAGGTAGCTGGTATTCTATCGGTAATGGAGTGGCCAGCGCAGTCACCAGATCTGAACCCCATTGAGCTGTTGTGGGAGCAGCTTGACCGTATGGTACGCAAGAAGTGCCCATCCAACCAATCCAACTTGTGGGAGCTGCTTCTGGAAGCGTGGGGTGCAATTTCTCCAGATTACCTCACCAAATTAACAGCTAGAATGCCAAAGGTCTGCAATGCTGTAATTGCTGCAAATGGAGGATTCTTTGACGAAAGCAAAGTTTGATGTAAAAAAAATCTTATTTCAAATACAAATCATTATTTCTAACCTTGTCAATGTCTTGACTCTATTTTCTATTCATTTCACAACATATGGTATTGAATAAGTGTGACTTTTCATGGAAAACACAAAATTGTTTGGGTGACCCCAAACTTTTGAACGGTAGTGTATATCTATAGATAGATACATATATGTGCATACACACAGGCAGTCTGTACATTAATGACTTAATGATGAACTGTCAATCAAACCATTCAGTGCAATGAATCACTTAGTAGCAGACACACAGGTTTAATCATCTATAAACTGCAGGACTCCCCATACAACACTAGCCAATAGTTTGCAAGGTCAACCAGTATCCAGACGATTATGAATGTTTTACAGCAAGCCCCCCCAACAATTTAAATAGCAATTCCTAAAAGACCTGTATTTAATCCCCACTGTTTCTCTATGGAACCACCCACACACCTCCCCAATACCCCAAACCCTTCCGAAATCGCCCCCCCGAGCCCCCCGCAACGTCACAATCTCCGCTTGAAGGTGCATGTAAATCAATCGCGATTCTCAAACCTCTCCCACAAATAGGCTCATAGCTCATCAACCCGACCTCCCACACACCTCCCCAATATCTCGTTAGAATCCCATGGACCCCACCATATGAACCCTGCCCTCAAACCCCCCCGCACGAGCCCCCCCGCCCCCCGCGAACGCCGATCGCCCCCCCCCCTCCGAAAACGACCCTAAACGGTCAAAATGCACACAAATACCCCACCCCCATAACCCTCCACCACCGTCCTGACTGATAAGCACATGAATACATATAAGCCCAAATGTTAAAGAAGTCCAAAACCCACATCTTAGCATGCTAGAAACATATGCTGATGCACTAGCAATTAGCTTAAGCGCTAATTTCAGCATTGGTCGCTAATGTTAGCAAACAGCATATCTTTACAGCTAGTTGGAATATCAGTTGTAAATCCTGACTGATAAGCACATGAATACCTATGAGCCCAAATGTTAAAGAAGTCAAAAACCTACATTGTAGATAGCATGCTAGCGAAAGAGTTGAAAAAGATGTTTGCTTACCTTAGAGACTTAGAGCCAGAGAGGAAGAGTTGAGCTGGAGTACAGTTTATAAATACACCCGAAACAAAAAGAGCCAATTTGATTCCTCCAGTAAATATCCTCCAATTAAAGTTATTAAATGTGAAATGAATTACTGTTCATAAAATAGCCACCGTCATTCGTGGCCACCGTCTCTCCTCTTTCAAGCACGTTGCTAAGTAACGAACTAATGAGTTGCAGCTGACAGTTGCAACTGTCATGTCAGTTGAACAGACAGAGAGAAAAGGCTTACCGCACCCCTCGAACAGGAAGGATTTCTGGCCAAACCGTGTTTCCAATCATAAAACCAGGTTAACGTGAAGCCGGCTGAGCCCTTCCTGAACGTCTACATAGGCATTTTGTGTTGACAAGTGAAGAAATGTGCTCTTGGGAGCAATTCTAAAAAGTGTTAGTTTTTTTTCCTCCTGAAGTTTTCCTGGCACTTTTAACATGGGAGTCGATGAGGCTCTTCATGGGTGCTGCGGCCGAATTTTCGCATGTCAAGCTAAAACAATCAATTTGACAGATAAAGTAAAGCAAGTGTGAGCTAGAGGACACATTTTCCTACGTTTCTATGTATAAATTGTGTCTGTAGTGTTGCATTTGAGGCCATGGTAGTCGAATATGTTTTATTTTTTTCACGAATTCTTCTGTCTCCTCTCCACTCTAGCGATGACATCAACCACTCTAGTTTTCAAGCATTCTCTCCATTAACACCCATTCATTTTTTTGGTGTGGTTTTTGGCAATTTTTGGGCACAATTGTTAGCCAAAAGTCTTAGAAAAATCATAGCACACTGTCGGGGCCGAGCCGCACGTTTTGATATAACTTTCGTGTATATGTGTCAAAAACTCTGGTAGGTGTTTTGAGCCAAAAAAAGGGCGTAAGAATAAGTATAATAATAAACGCTAGTAATAACATAGTGTGCGCCTTGCAGCACGCACACATTAATAAACGCTAGTAATAACATAGTGTGCGCCTTGCAGCACGCACACAATAAACGCTAGTAATAACATAGTGTACGCCTTGCAGCACGCACACAATAATAATAATAAACGCTAGTAATAACATAGTGTGCGCCTTGCAGCACGCACACAATAATAATAAACGCTAGTAATAACATAGTGTGCGCCTTGCAGCACGCACACAATAATAAACGCTAGTAATAACATAGTGTGCGCCTTGCAGCACGCACACAATAATAAACGCTAGTAATAACATAGTGTGCGCCTTGCAGCACGCACACAACAACAAGAATAATAAACTTAAGGTCACATGATGAATTGATAGCCTTGAATTTGTTTTTCTTTTCTGACATTCAAATTTTTTTTTTCTCATTGTTAATAATAATAATATTTCACAATTATTAATAAATAATATATTACTAATATATACACTTGTAATTCAATCCCATTTAAATTAATTGTACTACATTCAATTTTTTCTTATACAAAAATGAACACAAATATTGTAGTAACAAGATCATTAATGATAAATCTTCATATCATTGTTCAGCTTCCCCATTGGTCACACGAAGAACCTCATATTGAAGAGCCACAGCAAAGAGGCCAACCAATTTTTTTCTGTGAGGGCGACCCACAGCCAGAATGATCACAGATATAATAGTTTCAGCAGAAATCATCAGTGCACCTGCATGGCTCTTACATTTCTGGCCTACCACAGAGAGGGATTACAGTTCAACACTGCCAATCTTGACAGAACGCTTGAGATGGGAGACTCACTCTATGTTGGGATCAAAAGCCAGCTAGTGTCAGAAGGCCGATATGTTGATGACCACCTGAGCGTGGAGGAGATGCCGCAGCAAGCTCTAACAGACAACGGTGTCTACAATGTGCACATGTCAGTCGTAAGATGTGGATATGTGAAGGCCCAAGAAGAGCGTGATGGCATGTTGACTATGGAGGCAGAACTTCAGTCTCTGTCAACAGATGTCAGCAATGCCATCTTAATTGTATCTCCTGAGGTCATTGCAGTGTTTCGTGACAGATCAGGACGATACGGAGTGTTTGATTCTCACTCAAGAAATGCAAGAGGATTGCCCTACCCTGATGGAACTGCTATTGTGCTGGTCTTCAGCCACCTGAGTGACCTCATCAGACATCTGCACAGGCTGTTTGAAGACCGTGGCGTCAATGCCAGCTACGAGTTTGTGCCAGTTTCTTTCAAACCTGTCGACAAATCCTGTGAACGTCATGGAACAGAAACTGGTTTT
Source organism: Protosalanx chinensis (assembly GCA_030340685.1). Classification (NCBI taxonomy): domain Eukaryota; kingdom Metazoa; phylum Chordata; class Actinopteri; order Osmeriformes; family Salangidae; genus Protosalanx; species Protosalanx chinensis. The sequence goes on along the minus strand of CM059334.1, from coordinate 6,281,632 downwards.
GTAGAACAACTCCCAGAGAGTGATGTGGAGGCGTCAAAAATGCCATCAGTCGTACTTGAACCAGAAACACATGCAAAAGAATCCAAGTCACAGACCACTTTAGTTGTCACTCAGCAACACAACAATGTTGAGAAAGCGGTAAAAACAATTGCCAAACTGGGCAAGCAACGGCAACGCACATTTTTCCGTGCGGCAAGCACAAGCAAAAACGCAGAGAACAAATCTGGACAGGAAACCAAAAACAAACTGCACAGTATCAGAAGATACAAGACAGATTTTGATTTTCAGACTCGACAGAAAGAATACATGGCCCAGAGATATAATGAACATCCTGAAGTCAGAGAGAAGAAGAAAGCGTATGCCACTTTAAGGTATGTTTGTGACGAGGAGTACAGGCAAAAACCGAAAACTCATGTCACATTAAGGTATGCCTGTGACCAGGAGGAAAGGAAAAACAAAACCAAGTTATTCAAACCTGGTACCACACTGACCCAGACTTCAGGCTGCAGCACATCAGGCGCTGTATCAAGAACAGAGGGGACAAGTTTAAAACAACTGCTGCATTTCACAACGTAATGCACCACCAAACTCCAACGACTGAAGATAAACCACAGCCTGTGATCAATCCTGTGATGGAAGCTGCAATATCTTCATTCCGGGAAAAGCAAGGACCCACCCATGTCTGTACAGTGTGCCAATGGACTCTGTTTCCTAATGAAGCGCAGCATTGCAACAGGACCAAATACATCAGAAACAGTGATTTGGCTGCTGCTTGCTTAAGTGGAAAATATGTTCATGTCTGTGACATTGGGTGCTCATCCACTTGCACCATTCCACACGAAAGAATGCAGGAGTGGATCTGCTTCAGCTGTGATGACCACCTGAGAAGAGGAAATCTGCCAATTTTTGCAGTGGCAAATAAATTGGAGCTGGCACCAATTCCCTTGGAACTGGCTGAACTGAATGTGCTGGAGAGACAGCTGATTGCCAAGGTCCTACCTTTTGCCAAAATTGTTGCATTGCCAAAAAGTCTGCAAAGACCAATACACGGTGCTGTTGTATGTGTGCCCTCTGAGGTAGAAGCTACAGTGAACTGTCTCCCAAGACCTAGCAGCGACGCCCAGCTGTTGCAAGTCAAACTGAAACGACGCATCAAGTCGGGGCATCAGTACTTCTACACTGTCAACATGAAGAATGTGCTAGCTGCACTAGCAACACTCAAGGACATGCATTTGGAATACAAAGACATATGTATTGATCAAGGTGCTACGTTTAACAGTCTCCCTGATCTGCCATGTAATGAAGAACAGACACAACAGGACAATGGAGATGCAAGTGAGCAGGCTGACCAGTCTCAAAACCCAGAGACTTAGACCTGGTCTGGTCTTGGACTCTTGCATGCAGCCACCCGACATAGCACAAGAAGCACTATCTTTTGGCGATGGAATTTTCAGCGTTGCACCCGCCCAAGGAAATAAACCTGTTGGCTTCTTTGCTATACCTAAACTAGAAGCCATGGCCTTCCCTGTGCAGTTCCCAACAGGCCAGAACACATTAGATGAGGTCAAACGAAAAAATCGGTCACCGAGCAAGTACTTCAATGCGAGACTGTTGTGTGTTGACAACCGATTTGCAATTGACCAGAGTTACCTGTTCTTTGCCCAGTTTGTGACTGAAACACACATGGCTACAAACAGCATGTCAATCCAAATGCGCAAAGGCAAACCGATGACCAGCGATGGGCGCAAAATCTCAAGCAAGATGCTTCAAGATAAACAAGAGGTGGAAAAACTCATAACAAACAAGGACGCAACACGGTTCATGCAACCTCTGCGAGGCACTCCGGCATACTGGGAAAAAGCACTCAAAGACCTGAATGCCATGGTCAGGCAGTTGGGAAAGCCCACATTCTTCCTCACATTTTCTGCAGCTGAAATTATATGGCCTGAGGTCATAGAGGTAGTGAAAGCTCAACAAGGTGAACAAGTTGACTTCTCACAGCTGGACTGGAATGCCAAATGTGACATACTTCGCAGCAACCCTGTGACTGTTATGCGGCTGTTCGAGAAAAGAGTAGACGCGCTGATGACAGATCTGATACTGTCACCTGCACAGCCCATAGGAGAAGTAGAGGACTACTTCTATCGAGTTGAGTTTCAAGCCAGAGGAAGTCCTCACATTCACTTGTTGATTTGGATCAAAGATGCACCCAAGGTTGGAGAGGTAGCTGAGACCGTAATAATCAAGTTCATCGACCAGTACATCACAAGCCAGATGCCAGATCCAAATGCAGACCCAGAGCTGCACAAGATCGTATCAGAGGTTCAACTCCACAGCAGGAATAATTCTAAATCCTGCAAGAAAGGCAATGTAATGTGCAGATTTGGCTTTCCAAAACTTCCCATGGACGAGACCATGATCACCTTTCCAGAACCTGATGACGACGTCGATGATGACAACCATGACCAACAGCAAAATGCACACAAAAATATCAGCAAAGGGAAAAAAGGAAAACGAAAGAGCAGAGCTCTTCGGCTTAGACAAAAGGAGGCCAAGGACAAACTACAAACACTAAGGAATTACATTAGTGACCCAAATGTCTCATTCAACAACTTGTCTGAGCTGCTGGAAAAATGCAACCTCACCCACGAGCAATACTTGGAACATGTCACCAATCTAACAATGAGCAGTGTCGTTGTGCTGAAACGTCATCCAAACGAGTGCTGGGTGAACGGATACAATCCAAATCTGCTGAGAGCACGGAACGCAAACATGGACATCCAATATGTGCTTGACGAGTACAGCTGCCTTATGTACATAATGTCGTATGTGTCCAAGCTGGAACATGAGATGACTGAGTTCCTGAAAAATGTCATTTGTGATGTGAAGAAAACGAACATCAACGAGAAAGATTAAATGAAGCAGATAATGCAGGCGTACGCTAAACACAGAGGTCAGCGCTCAAGAGGCTGTGGCACGGACATGCAGCTTGCTCTCGATATGTGGTGTTCATTCCGACTGACAACAATGAGCAGGACAATAGAGTCTCCCTATGAGCAGGTTGAAAGTCATGTCACCAGATGCAGACCAAGTGTGGATTTCAGGCATAGTAGAGAAATGCGCAGATAGACCCAGAACCCCTGAATATGAAGGCTTGTGTTTGGCTGACTTTGCATCTCAATACAGCGGTGTCTATGGACAATGGTCCAAAAAGAATGCAGTTCCCCTTTTGAATGACCGAGGATACGTTAAAAAAATAACTGTAGGAAAACCGGCCATCATTAGATTTGCCTGCTCCTCAATCGAGAAAGATCCAGAAAGGTACTATGGATGACTACTCAAACTGTACTTTCCACACAGATCAAAGGATGACCTGAAAAGCGAAGAGTTACCCACATACAGTTTTACAAATGTGGTCATAAGTGGGGAGTTGAAGTCAAATCTCTGGTCGGCGTCATGAAAAAGAAGTACGAAGGACATGGCAAATAAATAGAGAAGGCACTGGAAAAAATTCAAAAGGAAGGCCTGGTTGTTGATGCATGGAACACCTTCGCACCCGAGGCTGAAGTGGATCGTTTGGAGTGCATCGCTCAACGAGAAGCTATAAACCCCAATGATGACAAGGAAATGGACAGCGTACCAGACTTCCAGGTGAATCGTGACAGCAGCATAGCTGTACCGGCAATACAGGCACCAAAGCTGAGCCGGGACTTTGTGAGGAAGCTATATCAAACCCTCAACGAAACACAGGCATCTATATTTTACACTGTGCGTGAATGGTGTCTTAAACGTGTCTGGGGTCACAATCCTGAACAGTTCTTTTACTATGTCAGCAGTGGCGCTGGTTGTGGAAAGTGCATACATGAGGAGGCAACCAAGATTCTGCGCCAACTCCCAAGATTCCGCGACCAAGGAAACATGTCCACGCCTGCAGTGCTACTGACTGCATTTACTGGCACTGCAGCCTTCAACATCTCTGGCAAGACCTTGCATTCAATGTTAAAATTACCAAGAAGTTTGAAACCACCATATCAGGGACTTGGAAATGCACTGGATGAAATGAGAGCAATACTGTGCAACGCAGAAATTCTGATCATAGATGAAATCTCCATGGTTTCAAAGGAGTTATTTGCCTACGTTCACTGGAGATTTCAGCAGATCAAAGGCAACAAGAAACCCTTCGGGGGCTTGTCTGTTTTGGCAGTGGGAGACTTTTACCAACTGCCACCACTTGGCAAAGCTAAACCACTGTGCGTGTATGAGGAGTGCATGCTCGACGTTTGGAAAGACAACTTCCAAATGGTCAATCTAACGCAGATCATGCGGCAGAAAGATGATCTCGTTTTTGCAGAGCTTCTGAACAGGTTGCGGGTAAAGAGTAAGACAGACACACTCAGAGACGATGACAGAGCTTTACTCACCCAGACTGTCATCGACATCAAAGACTGTCCGCTCGATGCCCTGCACATCTTTGCAACAAACAAAGAGGTTGATGAGCACAACCAAACAACTGTAGCAGCTCTCCATACCGATTTTGTCAACGTTAGGGCACAGGACTACTTCAAGAAAACCACCACAGGTGAAACAATCAAGACAGGAGGCTCCAAAGGGAACAAAAGAGACCTACCTGACTGCATACAAGCTGCACATGGTGTATGCATAATGATACTGAACGATTGCCAACATCGTTACAGGCCAGCAAGACGGACAAACAACAGTGACAATGATTGGACTGAAAATGGACAATCCAACAGCCGGACAGAGATTTCGTCGAAAGATCCAAGGGCAGTCAGATAACTTGGTCTACATTGAGAGAACTGAGGAGAACATGAGCAGGAAAGGAGCTGTTCGAAAGCGGTTCCCAATGAAGTTGGCTTTTGCCTGAACAGCTCACAAAGTGCAAGGCATGACAATGGAGTCTGCAGTGGTGTCTCTGAAGCGTGTGTTTGAGCCTGGAATGGCGTATGTTGCCCTCAGTAGGACAACCTCACTTCGAGGGCTGCACATCATAGATTTTGATGAGAAGAAAATCTATGCGGATTCTGAAATCGCAGCTGCAATGCAAAACTAGCGTCATTCGCCAAAACAAGACCACTCTTGCAGCATGTGAACTTGGCAGATGGAACAGCCCAAAACATCATGATTGTTCACCACAACACACAAGGACTCACATCGAGGACCTTAAATGCCACCATGAACTGACACTGTCTGATGTGTTATGCGTTACGGAAACACATCTGTTTGGATCGTCTGTTTCCCCTAAGTTCCAGTTGGAAGGATACAACATGTTTACACGCAGCAGACAAGTGTCCTACTCAACTCTTTCAGACATGGCAACAAAAGATGGTGGCGGAGTTGCAGTGTACTGTAAGAGCCACATTCAAGCAGAGGCTCGGAGATGCTTTCAAAATGTGACCGATCTCGAGTTTGTAGTCGTCAAACTTGAGGCCCCAGTCAGAGCAGTGATTGTAGCTGTTTATCGACCACCACACTTCTCTCTCAAAAAGTTTCTGCCAAACATGGAGAGCCTCTTGGACTCCTTGGACATGATGAATTACCAGCCAATTATAGTTTGCGGAGACTTTAATGAGGACCTTCTATGCCAAGGAAAGAAGGCAATACGAGATTTGTTCCGGTCAAAAGGATACACACAACTCATCACAGCTGCAACAACTGAAAACGAGACACTTATCGACCACATTTGTGTCTCAACCACATACCTGCGTCCAATCTGGTGTACTGCAAATTTACTACAGTTATCACAGTCCCATCTACTGTATTCTAACTCTGATACTCTTGCCAGCCAACTAAAACCGACAAGTATGTCTACAACGTGCACATACTTGTATGTACGTACGTGCACATACAGTGTATTTTTACATTGTATTCATTTTTCATTTTATTAGTAGGCCACATTTATGTTCTATGTTTGCTCATTCCTGCCAAAGTGAATTCTATGTTTGTTTATCTTGCATAGCGAATAAACCCCCATTCTGATTCTGATTCTGCTGTCTCCCATAATATGTGGATTTGTGAAGCCCCAGGGACAGCTGCTTGTTTCTCTCCCCTACATTTCAAAGGATCCAGCGCTGGAGACATGCATTTCCAGATGTATCTGCTGGAAGGCATCACCCGGTGGAATAAGGACTGTGGTTGAGCATCTGTGCAAGGCACAGATTGTTCAAAGTTGTGATACAAGGGACAGCTGCAGTACGCCTTCCAACAGTTGACCCAAGAAGCCTAAGGGGTCACACTGGTGGAGAACTACACCAAGCCCAGGAGGTACACAGGTAACTGAGGCAAATTTAATCTCTCATTCCATCTAAATCAGAGGTCTTCAACAGGGGGTCCGCGACCCCTAGGGGGTCCGCGGAGGTACTGCAGGGGGGTTGCGAAAATGTTTTGATTGATTAGAATTTTTTTGATATTCACCTCCACCATTTTTTTTAAACACACATGAAGTTCTTTTTAAATGTTATACAGCTTGGGGATTATGGGGAAAGGAATCAAGGCTGTAACTATTATATAACATATATTTATGGGCGATTTCCTGATAGTAGTGATCATAAACGGCAACATGCTGCTGTGCCACTCACGAGGCCGTATGTGACACACTCTGTCAGGTTCCCCGTGAGCTCATTCATGCTAGTAGCTGGCAGCTGTTTTGAAGAGAGAAATGAAAAAATGGATCGATTTTTACACGCCAAAAAAAAGATATCACAAGCAACAGCCTCCACCTCAGAAACCGCAGTTGAAAATGAAAGTGATGATGTAGGCCCCGCAGCTGTAAAGGGTAAGCGTAAAAGAGAGAAGACCCGAAAATATATGGACAATTATCTCAAGTTCGGGTTTAGCTTCAAAGAGACAGATGGCATTGAATTTCCACTGTGTGTCATTTGTTCTAACCTGTTGGTTATTTTAATATCTTATTATTGGATGCAGAACAACAAGGTACATTTCTACAAGGCACTATAGGACCGGTTTAATATAAAACACAATTTTATACAATATATATATATATAAGTAGGGGGTCCCCGCTCCATCTCTCCATCAGATTGGGGGTCCTTGGCCTGGAAAACGTTGAAGACCCCTGATCTAAATACCTAAACACCACACTTGAGCAAAACGTTTTTTATTTTTTTATTTTTTATGAACTTATTGTGTGTGTGAGAGTGTATATGAAAGTGAGTGTTGTGAGGGAGGTCTCAATTACAGTTGAATCTAAATTCAATGTCTCCTTACAGTTGAACTCATTGGTGTGGAATACCTGTACTCCCAGACCGGCATGCCGCTGCAGGGCGATCTGTGGGGGAGATCCTGATGTTCCAGATGAGATGGACACTTGTTGGGGACGACATGGACGATGAGGAGGACGAGAACTGGATGGAACCGTGTTCTGTGATCCCGAAGTCCGGCCGGCCGGTGCCCCCGCAGCCTCCCCTGCCTCCCTTGCCCCCATCGCAGATGAGGAGCCAGACGTAAATTCACGGATCCGCACAGTCTCTGATTGCTTGTCCGCTGAACACGTGTCTAATTCTACCTTATTTTCTCCCTCTCGATTGTAGGGCTGACTTGGTCCTGATGGCGTGTCTGGCTTCTAGCATCAACGTACCCTGTCACTGGGGTGAGTCATTTATCATTAACTGTGCTTGTGGTGGTGGTATCTATCTGCAGTGGTTGTGCTCTCTATCTCTGTGACTTGGCTGTGCAGATTACTGACTGTGTTTGTATGGCTCCTTATCCCTACTCAGGAACACAGACTGTTGCAAGGCCAACGAGCTGCAGGTGTTTCCACAACCAGTGGACCAGCCCAGCACGTCTGCAGTGTCTGCCGCACCACTCCCCGCACTTGTCGAGCCCTCAGCTGCCCCAGCAGTGGCACTTCCCAAGACAACAGCATGGCAGAGGATTATAAACTGAAGAAGCAAGCTGCCGATGTCTTGCAGGGAAAGCTTCCTGCTGCATGGAGGGACAGGCACTTTTTCCACTTCAACTGCAGGCACTGCGGTCAGCCAAAGACTAAAAGTTTGGCCACAGCCGCTTTGGAAATGAGCACTTCTGCTCCTCCACAGCTGTAGATGTTGGGCCCGAAATAAATATATTAAGGTTTTATTGTGTGATTGTTAGGATGTGGATTCTTGTTGGATGAATGTATACATTTCTGTTTTTATTTTAAACAGATTCAATTGTATTTTATTCTACTCAATAGGGTGTTTTCAAGCCATTTTTGTTGGCCTGGCTGTTCAGCCTGTTCGTTTTTGTTCGTCATTTTATTTTGCTTAGTTTGGGGTTTTATTATTTTGTAGGGTGCCATCGGCTTCGACGGCCCTGTACAGGGTTGGCCCGGTGTCGCACCTTCGTTTTGTAGTTTTTGGCCGGCTCACCAGGTCTGAACGTAAATAAAGTTATTGTAAATGTGAACCATCTTGCCTCCTGTGTCCTCATTGAAATTTGTTTGATTCTCTTGGGTTGTAACAATGTTAAATCTATTTTTAAGCTACCTTGTGAATACACCTTCATCTTTAAGTACTACGATGATTTCTTTTTCTATTGAATGAGCAGAATTATAGTCAGGAATCGCAAAGTCATAGAACACCTGTTGAAAGCTTGATCTGTCACATACCTAAGCAATGGTACAAGTCATACTCTGAAGTGTACTCAACTGTGTCAAGGATGTATGGGGAGAGTCCCGGGCCAGAGTCACGCATGCAGAGAAACACCCTGCCCTAAAGTTACAAGATCCTGAGGACAACCCATCAACTCTGCAGATATCCAGGATGGAAGGATTGTCCGGGATATAATATGCCACAATGTCTTTTCACATTAATAATGATATCCACCACAATTTATATGGTGTATTTTATTTTCTACAACAAAAAAACATAAATGAAAAAGGTTAGATCTTAATATAGTTTCAATACTTACTAGAATTCACTTATGACCATACACTCACTTTTAGCTTTCTTTTAAAAATGTAGATCTTTTTAATAATAAAATTCAACAGAATGAAACTGTGGCATTTACTGTAAATCACTGAACTGTGTTCATCTGTGCACCAGAAGTTGATGGACCGTCCTCCTGCTGTTCTTCAACACTCTGGGGGGGAGACTAGAATGACCATTTATGGATATAAACTTAGATTCTATAGGCTACTCCACATTAATGTATGCATGTGTGAATGTGTAGATTGTTTGATGTGTAGACACATATTATCATTAACTCTGTAAGCCTCTGTGGCAGCACAAATAGTTTCTTCTTCATCCCCATCATCCTGTAAAGATGAGCATTCCATAAAGTACACTTCATAACACTATTTTGTAATAATTTATGGTGTATTGGGTAGGCTACTTACAACTGCCAGGGGTTATGTTGGTACAGGAGGCTCCAAGAGACAAATATTACCATGTGAATCTGTTGGGATCAACAAAAATCAACCCAAAGTAGTATAAATGGAAATATCATTCTATATGGAAACAAATTAAACATACTGTAGTTAGACCTCTTACATTTTATGTAGGCAGTTAAATCTTCTGGGGTGAAGTAATCTGATGAAGTCCCTCTAGGAATTCCCTCAGCCATTGGCCTTCCAGCATTAAGGCTCACGACCATCTCCTCTGCATTTGTCATCCCCCTGTTTTGCAAGCCTCTTCCTTTTTTCTGTTGGCTGAGTAGTCAAATGAGAGTGAACATTTAGACCTATGATAAAAATGCTGCTGCACTAGTAGACAATGAATGTTATTTAGTTATTTCATATGTCAAATGTTTGTAAAGCCAGGTAGCCTACACCTATGATGCGCTCAAGGCTTAATCTTAATCTGCTGCAATGTTATTTTAATGCCTGCAGGTTTGCACCTATACATGAATATTAAATTAATAGGTTCAACAAAATACTGTACTTCCAGTTTCACCTCAGATTTTATAACAGTTGGGATATTACGGTAAAACAGTTCTTAATTACTAACTACAAATGACATCCTTAACTAGTATAATCAGGTTAATGTAATAATTACGATCTCTAGAAAGTATTGGTCTACTTTCTAATTTAGTCTATTTACATTTGATGTTGCATCCACTTTTGTTTTATACAGAATTGTTTTTAAAGTCTTTAAGTTACAGTATTTAGATTACTTAGTAATTAATTACACCCAACACTGTATTAAAAGTAATTAAAATGTAAACTTACGCATTGACTCGAGCAGCTATTCGCCATAAACTTGGATAAGCACTTCCGGTTCTTTTTGGGAGAAATACGCTGCCCTTACACTGTTTCCATGGTGAATCCTTATATCTGCGCTCCATTGATAATAGCTTTTTATAGTTGCGGAGCACACGCTTAAGTCAGACTCAGCCAATTTATAGTTAATAAAACTAATTATTTTCAGCTGTTCTGAAACTGAAAATCCAGAGTTTCCCCATCTTGGGGTTTGGCAACTCAGACTTCAAGTTTAAACTCAAAGTTGGTTGCACCTCCTTTCTGAAACGGGCCCCTGAGGATGACCCCTCAACCTTGCAGATATCCAGGATGGAAGGATAGTCCGGGATATGATATGCCATAATGTCTTTTCAAATTAATAATGACATCCACCCCAAAATGAATAAACACAAAAATCACTGCAATTTATATGGTGTCTTTTATTTAAAAAAAAAGATGTTAAGAAAAAAGTGTTAGCTCTTAATGTGGTTGCAATATTTCCAAGAATTCACCTATGATCATACACTCACCTTTAATGTTGATTTCCGGATCTGTTTTTGGGATCTTTTTCATTAGAAAAATTCTAGATAACTAACTGGCAACTGAAAATACAGTAGATTAGAGTTACATAACGTAGTTCTAAAATTCTACAGAATTAAACTGTGGCATGTACTGTAAATCACAGAACTGTGTTCATCTGTTCACCAAAAGTTGATGGACCTTCCTCCTGCTGTTTTTCCACACTCTGGGGGGTAGATTAGAATGACTATTTATAGATATAAACTTAGATTCTATAGGCTACTCCACATAAAATGTGAAGGAATGTAAATAGGTAGTTTGATGTGTAGACACATAATATTAACATTACCTCTGTGGCAGCAGAAATGAATGTTGAAGTTTTCAAAGCTGGGCCGTCATGGTGTTTCAGATTTATAACAAGTAAAAACCTGTCCATTAGGGCATGGACCACTCTCTGTCAGCTGGTTTAGTTACATGTTGTTGATCAGAATGTACAGGGGTGATAATTATGACACACACAGTTAAATAAAAAATAAAAACATCTTGATGACAGACTGTTTTCCTCAAAATGTGATTGTTTATTTGGACATTTAGGTAAATTATACTACTTTCTATTCATCTTCACCAGGGGTGCTGATAATTACGAAGATTACTTTGATGACTACTTACACAACACCTCAAGATCTCTCACTGTCTGTGCTGTCATGGGAGTCAAAGGTCCTCACATCATGAACAGAACCCTCCATTTTGCTTTTAAACTATGCACCTTCCCTTTTCTGCTCCTCCTTCCTAACTCTTGTCCTTCTTTCCTGTTGTCCCTTCCCTCTATGCTCCTTCCCTTTATCTTCTTGCTCATCCTCCTCTCCTTTCATTCCCACTCCTCAGTTCTTCCTTTTCCTCCTCCCTCCCGTCCCTCTTCTCTTTTCGTTCTCATCCCTCTGTTCTCTCGATCCATTCTTTAATTCCTTCCTACTCTCTTTCATTCCTTCTCCTCACCCTTCCACCTCACCATTCCACATCTCCTTTCTCCCTTCTCCTCCGTCCCATCTCCTCACCCTCTCTTCATTCTCCTCATCCTCCCTCCTCTCCTCTTTCCCTTCTCCTTACCCTCTCTCCTCAACTCCCTCCCAATGCAGATGGCAAAAAAAGAGAGAAAGCCCAGTTGTATGAAATGTGTGGGGTTGAGGCTAGCCAGGGTGAGAGTCTGGGTGGTAATGGTGGTTAAGTGCTCTCTAATGATCCATGGGAGGTAGTTCTGCTCTGGTGTGCGGACAGATGACCTGTGGATCAGACCATTATGTGCCAGGCAGATTGCACCATTATCCCCCTTGATGAGGGGGAACTCTAGACACATCCCGGAGTAGAGGGAGATATGGGAGAGACAGGGTTCTGGTAGAAGCAGACTGCAGCACACATACATAAACGCATACACACACAGGGCCCTATTTACACAATCTGAAATGCAAGCATGCAAGCATCAAGCTTTGTGAGCGGGACTCGAGTGCTGTTGCTATTATACCGGTGGGAAAAATTACTATTGCGCCCAGCACAAAGGTAAAGTGGGTTGGTCGAGGAAACTTCATTAGTCATGGGTGTGGTTTGGGCATGACGTGAAAACAAACTATCAGAGTTTCAGCTCACATTCCTTTTAAAAGCAGGATCGCTTTTAACCAAGAACCAGACACATTTTTGCAATTGTTTCAGATTTCCCTGTCGACAAGGAGCCAGAAATTATAAAGCTATCACCTTCACTGGAGTTTTACCAAATTTTTATATTGCAATACTCATTCATTCATTGGGGGTGCACGGTTCATTCATTGGGGGTGCACTGTGGGTGTAGTTAGCGCTCTCGCAACAAGGAGATCGTGAGTTCGAATCTCGGGCCCAACCATGACCTCTCTGGGTGGAGTCTGCATGTCCTCCCCATGTTCCCGTGGGTTCTCTTTGTACACTTCGGCTTCCTCTGATGAAGAAAGTGTTTTGTCCTTCTCTTCATAAACGGAGTGACAGTCCAGTTGAGTTCTGGATTAAATAAGTATTTAACAACCTGCAGATTGGGAGAGAAATGACCAGACCTCTGACAACAAAATGAAAACAGTACAAGTCTTAGGTCTCAATCATGCACAATCAAGGCACAAGAATGTAAACATAGATAGTGACAGTCAGGCAGTAATGACGACACAACAGTCTTCAGAGAAAGGGTGTTCAGTAGTGTCTGGGGTGGTCAGATGGCTCAATGGTTAAGGCGTTGGCCTCATGATCGGAAGGTTGTGAGATCAAGCCCCCGCTGTGGCTATATGAATTTGTGTCCTTGGGCAAGGCACTTCACCCTACTTGCCTCAGGGAAAATGTCCCTGCACTTACTGTAAGTCGCTTTGGATAAAAGCGTCTAATAAATGGAAAATGTAAATGTAGTGTTTAATATGTACAATATGTAATAAGTACACAGGAAATCCAATTTCTTCCACACCTCCCACCGTCCAAAGACATGCATGTGGTAGGTTAATTGGACATTGTGAAAAATTGCCCCTAGTGAATGACTGTGAGAGTGAATGGTTGTCTCCATGGGCGTCGTTAGCCCTGTTTTAGGGGGGCTGAAGCCCCCCCTAAATGTTCTTTAGCCCCCCTAAATAATTATGGGGATTATCATCGGGCCGCCGAAGAAAAACGATAATTAATAACAATATTTTATTTGGAAAATTACCGGATGCTCTCGATTAAATGTCGGTCACTTGAGCGTCAAAAATGTAACCCACAAGTTCGAAAAACGAGTAAAAAACTGACGTCTTTGGGAATCGCTGGCTAGCTCGCATCGGACTACAGTGCGACTACCCCCCCCCCCCCCCCCCCCCGTCGACAGAAAATGCCAGGGGCTAAGCCCCCCCTTTCTTTCAATCCTAGAAACGTCCCTGGTTGTCTCTATGTTGTCTGTCACTGTCTGTGTGATAGCCCTGCGGCTAGCTGGCCCCAGTCCAGTACCGCCTAAGGCAGTAACTGGGATAGGCTCCAGTCACCTGTCACCCCTTACGGGAAGAAGCAGCACCGTTATCCTACCCAGAGCAACTTACAGCACATATAGGGACATTCCCCCCCGAGACAAGTAAGGGGAAGTGTCTCGCCAAAGGACATAACATTATGTTACCTTAGCGGGGAATCAAACTGATGACCTTCTGATCATTAGTCCAACGCACTAACCACTCAACCACCTGACTCTTAACATTGAGCACCTGCCCCTTTAGATGTCCCTGCACGGCCCTGTTTGCAAAATGGGGAACTGCTGTGTCTGTGTCGATAAGAGAGTGTTGTGTTGTGCACAAGCTACATTATGGCCAAGCCTGCACCCTTAAAATACCATTTGAATTTCGCGCCACTGACCTTCCACCTTTTTCCTGGTCAGTGGTGGAATTGTTTACTTGAAACACGGCAACAATTTTCTCTAACCCGAGCTCAAATTAATTCCCTAATTTAGTGACGTGCTTCTGTGGACAGAAAAATCCACTTTGCGTCGGGCGCACGATAGGAATGATACATGCATCGGTGTAAGATAGGGTCGACAAACTCTCTCTCCCTTTCACACACTTTATCTCTCGCCCATGCACATATACAGCAATATGTGGGGATGGAATCGTGTCAATAAATCATCTGATTTCCATGTGAATACATATGAGATGTGTGGGCTATTATACAATCCATATATCCATATACGCTTGCAGGTTACACAACTGCATGTTTGTGTATGAGTGTGTGTGTGTGTTTATGAAAGAAGAAAGAAACTTGCGTGTGACGTGAGTATATATGGACAGATGCTTACCTGAGTAATATTACAGGTAAACTTCACATCTGCTCCTTCTGTTTATGCAGCCAGACTGCCAGAATCTTCCGCTACCATAGCACTCAATAATACCAGCAGCCTTATCAGCTCACGCCCATGATCTTGTCGCAATGGTTAGACTGCGACAAACATTACACATTCAGCCAACATAAATATTTCAGTGCTTGTGTTTCTAAGAGATCATTTATTATGAATTGATAGATACAAAAGGAATGATGGAGCGGTCGTCTCTCTGTCAACAGTCACAATGCACAGATGGCATTGTTTTCAAAGAGCAGTCATTATTATTTCTCCTCCCGCTTATTTAGGTTTTATATAAGCAAGCTAAATGTCACTGCCAACTGCATGCTGATCAGACAGGTATGTGTTGATAGAAGCATTAGACAGCGAAAGAATTAAAGATGAAGGAAATGAGACGTGAGAAAGATAGAGGAGTAGATAGAAACAGAGGATGAACGAGAAAAAGCGAAAAAGATTAAATGTATGTATAACCTGTATGTATAAACTGTACAAACACTAATCTCGGTAAATGTCACATAGGCCAGACAATTCTGCCTCTTAGTTCCTTATTTATGTCATTAACTGCTGGAAGGATGTCGGTCCCGATAACTTCCTCAAGGAATTAACTGTGTTTGTCATGCTGTGGATGTAGTTGCCTTCTTTGCAACCACTTTGAGGGAAGTAGGAGTGAAGTTGCGTGTGTGTGTATGGAGTGGTACGTAAATGGAGGGGGCGGGGGGGTGTGCGTGCGTGCGTGAAGCGGTACAGAGGTGGCGGTAAGATTGGGGGTTGGGTGGGGGTTGAGAGTTAAAGTTAAGGAAAAGCATCACTCAGAAAAAGGATCACATTCTCTTCATGTTACCTTTGGCATTCATACCGATTACGTTTCCTAGAGATTAGATTAGATTCAACTTTAATGTCATTAAAGACATACAAGTATAGAGTAACAAAATGAAGTTAGCATCCAAGTGCAAAACAGGTAGCATAAGCGTAATATACAGAGTATGTACAGGGTATTAAAGTGATTTGGTAGTACAAATATACAGCTGTATTGTTCAAACTTTTACAGTATTTTACTGTTTTTACAGTGTTGTATGTATAGATGAAAATGGTACTATATGCAGATGTGGAAAATGGAACAGATAGTGCAAAATGGTGACAATAGTGCAAATATAGAGGGTGGGGGTTAGTGCAGGGTGGAGTTAAAAGTGACACAGTTCTGGGAAGAAGCTGTTCCTCAGCCTACAGCTCTTAGACCGGAAGCTCCTGAGGCGCTTGCTGGAGGGCAAGTGTTAAGTTCAATCGTAAATCTAGATCACCGAAGAAGAAAGACAAAGGACAAATAAACAATAATATTAATTTTATACACAGAGTAGACAAACAGAGACAAGAGACGAGTAGGAGCAGAGACAAAAGACGCTCTATTGCAATCTCCCTCTGGTTATCTCCAGATTATCCTCATTTGCAACACAAACTTAAAAAGCACATACACAAGCTAACAATTGTATTAATTATATGAAAGTTGTAACAGCAAATATGGGATTACTAAAAATGATTCTAACAGCAAGAGGGCAAACAGTTTGTTGGCGGGGTGAGTCCTTCTGGATGCTGTGAGCTCTTTGCAGACAGCGCTTTCTCTGGATGTCCTTGATGGTTGGAAGAGGAACCCCTGTGAGTGTGTTGGACAGTTTTCACCACCCGCTGCAGTGCCTTGCGCTCTGCAACTGTGCAGTTTTCATACCACACTGTAACACAGTTGGTCAGAATGCACTCGATCACACAACGGTTTAAGTTCACCACGACAGCTGAAGATAGGTGGTGTTTCCTGTCATGGGCTCAGTGCCTCCTCCCTCCTGTGTGTGTGTGTGTGTGTGTGTTTCTCCACCCCTGTCCTTGTTTGGAGCTTCCTGGGCGTGACTCCTGTCCTGAGCTGATTGGCACACCTGCATCTCATCCACCATCGTCAGCTGCAGTTAAAACCATGGTTCATCCTCTCCTTCTCTGCCAGTTCGTTCAGTCAACTTACGTGGTGAACACTTTGGCTTTTGTACATAGATATCTTTTCCCTGTGGATTTCTGTCTAGTACTGACTCTTTGATTTTTTCCTCAAGCCTCAGCTCCTCAGTCCAGTCTGCTCCAGCCCTGCTTACTCACCTGTGCTCCTCGGTCCAGTCTGCTCCAGCCCTGCTTTACTCACCTGTGCTCCTCGGTCCAGTTCGGCACCAGCCCTGCTTTTTGTTAATAAACAGTTCCATTTACTCCTCACCTCTGGTCTGCTTTCTGGGTCCCCCCCCTCTGGTTCATTCGTGACAGTTTCCTCAGTGTTCTCAGGAAAAAGAGATGCTGGTGAGCCTTGATCAGGCCGGAGTTGTTGGTGATCCAGGACAGGTCCTCCGAGATGTGGGTCCCTAGGAACTTATAGCTGGAGGCATCCCGTTGATATGAATGGGGTCTTGCGTACCTACCCTCTTCCTCCAGAGGTTCAACTCCTTGGTCTTTGTGGAATTAAGGAGCTGTTTATTGTCACCGCACCACATGGGCAGGTGCTGTACTTCCTCTCTGTAGGCTGTCTTATCGTTGTTGGTGATGAGGCCAATCACTGTGGTGTCATCAGCAACATGCTGTGGTCTGTTGGCCAGAAAGGCCATTATCCAGTGGCAGAGGGAGTTGTTGATGCCCAGCGCTCCAGAGCTCATGACCTCTTCAACATTACTTCCAGTAGTGTAAAGAGTGGCGACAGAAGAGGGGTAATGATCTCTTCATCTTTCAGAGATGGAGCTAGAAATGTTCTGTTTTCAGGACCAAACCATGCTTCAACATCTAAGATATTGTTTATCTAAGAAATTGTGATCATTGCCCCATTATTTTGAACATAACATTGTTTTGTCAATCGTTGTCTCTCTCCATGTACATTTAGGCCCAGACATTTTGGGACAGTGACATGAAATGATTCACGATTTGGGCTCTGCGTGCCACCACTGGATTCTAAATGAAACAACTACAACTGCATTGAAGTGCAGAAAAAATATATGATTAAACATGTAGGAATTGTAGCTATGTTTATACAAATGCTCCTCATTTTAGGAGATAAAAAGTATTTGGACAAATAAACATAACCCTAAGTAAAATTTTACTTTTCCATATCTTGTTGAGAATCCTTTGCAGGCAATGAACTGCCTGAACTCTGGAACCCATGGACATCCCCAAACGCTTGGTTTCCTTCCTTTGTGATGCTTTGCCAGGCGTTTACTGCAGCTGTCTTCAGTTGCTTGTTTGTGGGTCTTTCTGCCTTAAGTTTTGTCTTGAGCAAGTGAAATGCATGCTCGATTGGGTTGAGATCTGGTGATTCCAATTCTTTGCTTAAATAAACTCCTGAGTTGCTTTTGCATTTACCATTCCGCCACTGACATGGAAAAGGTGGTTAAAAGTCAGTGGCATGTTATTCAAATGGTATTTTAAGGGCACAGGCTTGGCCATAATGTAACTTGTGCACAACATACATGCACTTTGCTTCTCTCATCTACACAGATGCAGCAGTTCCTGGTATTTGCAAACATATTTACAAGGAAATATATTAACAAACAAGAGAAATCATTGTGAATTTTGATATGTTATAAACCTTACCTATAATTTAAGTAAATGTGTACATTAGATTCATGTATTTTTAAACTTCACAATGCATATTTATAGCGTACACATTTATTATTTTCATATTACATACGGCATGCATATTAAACAGGCTAGTTGCAGTATAAATGGGGTTGCCAACAGTGGATACAATTGTGGACATTTTCTCCCACGCCTGAAGATAATTTGGGTGGATTCCTCCCATCCCCAGATAGTGTGACTTTTCTTTCTTTTATGTCTCTAAAAATTGATGTTGGTCTCCTCGGCTGTGACACGCTCATGACATGTGCCCGGAAAAGCCGCCATGATAATAGCAACCCGCCTGGAACAAGCACTCCTGCTTTTAAAGGGAATGTGAGATGACACTGATTGGTTTATTGCATGTTACACCCAAACCACACCTGTGACTAATTTAGCCATTTCAGTCAAACCACTTTAGTTCTACGCTGGGCACATGAGTGATTTGTAGTCCTGCCCACAAAGCTACTTGCTGGTCTACTTGTAAAGCTATCTCTTTGAAGTCACTTTTGGTAAAAGCATTTGCTAAATGAATAAATTTAAATGTACTTGCAATTCGCGCTTGACACTTGTAGCTCTGTCTGTCTCTCTCGACTCTCTCTAACCACTTCCTGCTTGACAACAACTGAGCGATGAAGCTATGGAAGCTATGAGAGGAAGAGAGAGAGTGATACGTACTGTGTATTACCTACAGAAGTTGAAATTAGAAAAAAGTTGTAGCAGTCTTGAACTCTTATTTAGACAGGACTGGAAGTCATACCTCTTGTCTCTCCATCCCAGTAGGAAAGGAAGAAAGAAAAATATATAATTTGTCTTTACTCAATCTGCCAGCCAACCATAAAACTGCAACGGCTGAGATCCCCCTGGTGAAAAGGGTGATGCCAAGTCCTCAGCTGTTCGCCCGTGGCAACCAGATGAGCTTTGTGAGGTGCTCACATCAATGCCAGCAAGATCCACATGTGGGCAAGCAATCTCTACAGAGACAGGGAATAAAACATGCTGGACCTGTTTGGATGAGAGGACTGAATGATGTATGTAGTTTTGTAGGCAAGCACCTCTGAAAATGTGTTTTGACTCTTAATATTGTTGTCAAATCTGGGGTCCCATTTAAAATGGTTGCGTATGCACAAAACGGGGCTGAAAATTTGCGTACATAAGTAAACCTACGCACATTTAGGAGACAGTGGGAATTGCCGACGCAGATGACCGTTCTGTCGTCAGACTGCAAAAAGTAAATATGGGAAGTGAGAGTACTTGTAATATTTATATACTTTACACACTTTTTTTCACTGAATTTCATAATTATTATGAATATTAAATCCAGCTGTGTTATTTGTGCTTGTACTGCGTGCTAATTGTTCCATAGACATCTCGTACAATCCAACTCATTGCATTAAATGGGCGGAGCCAGTACTGTCATGAAACTCGGGCTGGCCGCGTCATCACTCATTCACACGCTTAGTATACATCATTATTAATTTACACACCTCAGTATACACATCATTCATCCACACACCTCAGTGTGGTATTCGCTCAGCCAGTAAAAAAGGAGGGTTCGGCTTCCAGTACCTCCACCGCAGCTGCTCGATTGGTGGGAGGAAGCTTTTTTGGGGACGCTCATCCGAGTTCTGGGGTCTCATTTATAAAGCTTGCGTACGCACAAAACGGGGCTGAGAACGTGCGTACGCCAGTTTTCACGCAAAGTCAGTGATTTATAAAAAACAAACTTGGCAGTAGAATGTGTGGTCCTCCACGCAAATGACCCTCCCGTAAACCTACGCACTTTTTGGAGACAGTGGGAATTGGTGACACATACTGCAAAAAGTAAAAGTCGGAGAAGCTATTACTCATAATATTTATGTATTTTGTTGTCCTCACACACATTGACTCAATTTATAATTATAATGAAGATTAAATACATCAGTGTTATTTGAGCTTGAACTGCGGGATAATTGTTCCATACACATCTTGTACAATGCAACTCAAATTTTAAATCAGTGCTCTGTCTCACAATCAGATTGTCCTTTTACCGCAGTGTAGGAGGCTGAAATGCATGTAACTACAGAACACAAAGTATAACTAAATATACTCTATTTCTTTGCATCATATGTCAAAAACTAGAAATACAGTTGTTGTGCTCCCGCTTAATCACTACACTCATTACACTTCAGAATCAGAATTCGTTTTTAATCGCCATGCAAGATACATAAACACGGAATTTACTACTGTACAGTACAGTACAGGGTGTTTTATCTTTTTTTTTTACACCACACACACACACCACAATCACTGTGCGGCATCATGTCGCTCTGCTGATTGGACCACATCACCTCATCCACATTGCAGGCTATATTGTCTCTTGCACACGTAATTTTGCACTCACCGCGGGAAAATTACGAACCACATCCACAATTAGGCCTCTCCGTGAATCGCCACCTTAACGTGGTGGAGGGGTTTGAATGCTTGGATGATCCTAGGAGCTATGTTGTCTGGGGCATTGTGCCCCTGGTAGGGTCTCCCAAGGCAAACAGGTCCTAGGTGACTAGCCAGACCATGAGCGGTTCAGAAAACTCAGAAAACCCTGATGATGACAAATAAAACGAAGTCAGTTACGTCGCCCGGATCGGCGAAACCGGCGCCCCAATCTGGAGCCAGGCCCAGAGTGGGAGCTCGCAGGCGAGCGCCTGGTGGCCGGGTCCCATGGGAAAAGTTTACACACCTCAGTATTTACTTTTTCGGGCCCAGCCCGAAAAGGCGACGTGGGACCACCTTCCCACAGGCCCACCACCTGCAGGAAGGACCGTAAGGGGCCGGTGCTGTGTGATTTGGGCGGTGATCCAAATCCCAGAACCCGGTGGTGGACACCGGAAGTAAGGGATGCCGTCAAACTGAAGAAGGAGTCCTATCGAGCCGTTCTGGCTTGTGGGACTCCCGAAACAGTTGACCGGTACCGACAGGCCAAGCGTGCCGTGGCTCGGGTAGTCACAGAGGCAAAAACTCGGGCCTGGGAGGAGTTCGGGGAGGCCATGGAGAAGGACTATGGGTCGGCCCCAAGGAAATTCTGGCGAACCGTTCGGCGCCTCAGGAGGGGGAAGCAGTGCTTCACCAACACTGTTTACGGTGCGGGTGGGGAGCTGTTGACCTCGACTGGGGATGTTGTCGGACGGTGGAAGGAATACTTTGAGGATCTCCTCAATCCTGCCGTCACGTCTTCCGAGGAGGAAGCAGAGACTGGGGACTCCGGGGTGGACCCGCCTATCACCCGGGCTGAAGTCACTGAGGTAGTCGATGGGCTCCTTGGTGGTAAGGCTCCGGGGGTGGATGAGATCCGTCCTGAGTACCTAAAGTCTCTGGATGTTGTGGGACTGTCCTGGTTGACACGCCACTGCAGCATCGTGTGGCGGTCTGGAACAATGCTTATGGATTGGCAGACCGGGGTGTTGGTTCCCCTATTTAAGAAGAGGATGTGTTCCAATTACAGAGGAATCACACTCCTTAGCCTCCCCGGTAAGGTCTACGCCAGGGTACTGGAGAGGAGAATCCGGCTGATAGTCGAACCTCGGATTCAGGAGGAGCAGTTTGATTTTCGTCCTAGCCGCGGAACACTGGACCAGCTCTACACCCTCTACTGGGTGCTCGAGGGTTCATGGGAGTTTGCCCAACCAGTCTACATGTGTTTTGTGGATCTGGAGAAGGCATTCGACTGTGTCCCTCGTGGTGTCCTGTGGGGGGTACTTCAGGAGTACGGGGTCCGGGGCCCTTTGTTAGGGGCCGTCCGTTCCCTGTACAACCAAGGTAGGAGCTGTGTTCGCATTGCCGGCAATAAGTCAGACCTGTTCCGGGTGCATGCTGGACTCAGCCAGGGTTGCCCTTTGTCACCGGTTCTGTTCATTGTTTATATGGACAGAATTTCTAGGCGCGCCCAGGGGGCGGAGGGTTTCCAGTTCGGGGAGCACGGGATCTCATCTCTGTTGTTTGTGGATGATGTTGTCCTGTTTGCTTCCTCGAGCCGGGGCCTCCAGCATGCTCTGGAGCGGTTTGATGCCGAGTGTGAAGCGGCCGGGATCCAAATCCGAGGCCATGGTACTCGATCGGAAAAAGGTGGCTTGCCCTCTCTGGGTGGGTGGGGAGCCTTTGCCTCAAGTGGAGGAGTTCAAGTATCTCGGGGTCTTGTTCACGAGTGACGGAAGGATGGAATGTGAGATTGACAGGCGGATCGGTGCAGCGTCTGCACGTCTGGTCTCGTCTGGTCTCTGTACCGGACTGTCATGGTGAAGAAGGAGCTGAGCTGCAAGGCAAAGCTCTCGATTTACCGGTCAATCTACATTCCTAGTCTCACCTATGGTCATGAGCTTTGGGTCATGACGGAAAGAACAAGATCGCAGATACAAGCGGTCGAAATGAGTTTCCTCCGCAGGGTGGCCGGGCGCTCTCTTAGAGATAGGGTGAGGAGCTCGGTCACACTGGAGGAGAGGAGGAGCCAGTTGAGGTGGCTCGGGCATCTGTTTCGGATGCCTCCTGGACGCCTCCCTCGGGAGGTGTTCCAGGCAAGTCCCACCGGGAGGTGGCCCTGGGGAAGACCCGGGGAAGACATGCTGGAAGGACTATGTCTCTCGGCTGGCCTAGAAACACCTCGGGATCCCCCTGGAGGAGCTGGAGGATGTGTGTGCGGTGAGGGAAGTCTGGGCTTCCCTGCTCAGACTGCTGCCCCCGCGACCCGGCCCCGGATAAGCAGAAGATAATGGATGGATGGATCCACAATGAGGGTTTCTTGTGCCGCTGTAAATATGGCAACCCTCCCACCTCTATGTGGCATTCTTTCAACTCTAAAGAAAGAAACGTGTTGTCAATTGACATGTTTTACAATACAGTAACAACTAATTTGAAACCAATAGACTACTTTCACAGGCTTGTAAAATTGTATTGTGACAAAGAAAGCAATAGAGTAAAATACCTGTTGTGTTGTCTGAATGTTATAATGGTGGCCACGGTGAACCTACTCAGGTTTGGTAGTACTCGTAGTCCTGCTTCAGCCATTGTCATGCCATGGACAATGACATGGTCAATGACATGGTCAATGACATGGTCAATGACATGGTCAATGACATGGTCAATGACATGGTCAATGACTGTTGCTCACATCTCGTCTGTAATGATGGTGCAAGGTTGTCTTGCTCTCCCTCCTGGACCTTCTCTTTTCCCTTGTTGGCCTGCTTCTCTTCCTCCTCTGATTTGAACTCCTCTTCCTCGTTGGCCTGCTCCTCTTCCTCCTCTGATTTGAACTCCTCTTCCTCGTTGGGCTGCTCCTTTCCTCCTCTGATTTGAACTCCTCTTCCTCGTTGGCCTGCTCCTCTTTTTCCATGTGTTCAAATATTGCTGACTGTGGCAAGCATTTTGCAGCACATGAGCTTTCATTTGAGAATATGAGTTATTTTGCAACTTGTGTTTTAGCAAAGAAAAATATGTTAAGATTTATTAGAACGGAGGATTGTGTTTTGTGAATTGTGTCTTCATGTGAAATGTGTTTATGATATTGGAAAATGAAGGCTATCCATCCATCCATTATCTTCCGCTTATCCGGGGCCGGGTCGGGGGGGAAGCAGTCTGAGCAGGGAAGCCCAGACTTCCCTCACCGCACACACCTCCTCCAGCTCCTCCGGGGGGATCCCGAGGCGTTCCCAGGCCAGCCGAGAGACATAGTCCCTCCAGTGTGTCCTAGGTCTTCCCCGGGGCCGCCTACTCCCATGAACCCTTGAGCACCCGGTAGAGGGTGTAGAGCTGGTCCAGTGTTCCGCGGCCAGGACGAAAACCACACTGCTCCTCCTGAATCCGAGGTTCGACTATCGGCCGGATTCTCCTCTCCAGTACCCTGGCGTAGACCTTACCGGGGAGGCTGAGGAGTGTGATTCCTCTGTTTTGGAACACATCCTCCGGTCCCCCTTCTTAAATAGGGGAACCACCACCCTGGTCTGCCAATCCATAGGCACTGTTCCAGACCGCCACGCGATGCTACAGAGGCGTGTCAACCAGGACAGTCCCACAACATCCAGAGACTTCAGGTACTCAGGACGGATCTCGTCCACCCCCGGAGCCCTGCCACCAAGGAGCCCATCGACTACCTCAGTGACTTCAGCCCGGGTGATAGGCGGGTCCGCCCCGAAGTCCCCAGTCTCTGCTTCCTCCTCGGAAGACGTGACGGCAGGATTGAGGAGATCCTCAAAGTATTCCTTCCACCGTCCGACAACATCCCCAGTCGAGGTCAACAGCTCCCCACCCGCACCGTAAACAGTGTTGGTGAAGCACTGCTTCCCCCTCCTGAGGCGCCGAACGGTTTGCCAGAATTTCCTTGGGGCCGACCCATAGTCCTTCTCCATGGCCTCCCCGAACTCCTCCCAGACCCGAGTTTTTGCCTCTGTGACTACCCGAGCCGCGGCACGCTTGGCCTGCCGGTACCGGTCAACTGTTTCGGGAGTCCCACAAGCCAGAACGGCTCGATAGGACTCCTTCTTCAGTTTGACGGCATCCCTTACTTCCGGTGTCCACCACCGGGTTCTGGGATTGCCGCCGCAACCAGCACCAGAGACCTTGCGACCGCAACTCCGGACTGCCGCATTGACAATGGAGGTCGAGAACATGGTCCATTCAGACTCGATGTCCCCAGCCTCACCCGGGATCTGTGAGAAGCTCTCCCGGAGGTGCGAGTTGAAGACCCCTCTGACAGAGGGGTCCGCCAGGCGTTCCCAGCAGACCCTCACGATACATTTGGGCCTGCCAAGTCTGTCTAACTTCCCCCCCCGCCAGCGAAAATGAAGGCTAGATTTAGTAAATGTGTTTAGACAACTGGTCATTTGGTTTAGAAGATTAATACGGAAGCGTGTCCGCGGTGTCCTGAGGGCGGCTTTAGGAGCCGTTTGACTGGTCATACGCGCCCTGTCTTTGTCGCTGGGGCATCTTTTCGATTCTGTTATGAACATCATACCTCCTAGGCCATGCATTTGTTTCCCATCTGTTGAGTGTGCTTAAACTCACCGATAATGTACTGCTGGACAACGGTTGCAGGTCGGACGTGCATTCTGGGGATCATCGTGCTCCAGTTGGAACGGCATGGGTTTTATATCACGATTCCGTGGAGTCGTCCGCCGCCCCCAAATTTACAGACACGACTCCCTTCGTTGGGTTGGGGGATATTACAGGAAGGAATGGTTCGCCAAAGTGGCCAGCAGAGATAGCTTCCCTGGATTCAGGGTCTTTGCAACAGCGCTGCACAAGCTGTATCGCATCATGGGGTTGTCTTGCTTGTTTACTATGACTGTGACTGGGTAATACATGCAAAAGGGGATCGCCCCTCCACTTAAAAAATCATATGACAGTGCATTCAGCGCATCATATTCAATAAACCACAGTTCACATCATACAAACAGCAGTTGGTGTAACCTCAGTCTTATTACCATCAAACAGAAGGCCCGGACATTGAACTATTAGCCGTTGGACTCCGGCCATAATATCTGCCACGTGAATTCACACACGCCATTGTGGTGGCTGTTTACATTCCACCTTCCGCAAACCCTACATTGGCATGCAACGCCATTCATAAGGAGATTGCGCAACTTCAGACGAAACACCCCAGCGCACTGATAGTGATATCAAGCGACTTCAACCATGTCAGTGTGTCACCTTCACCCAGTATGTGAGTGGCCCAACTAGGGAGGAGAGGACACTGGATCTGCTGTATGCCAATGTTAAGAAGGCTTATGACTCTTCCCCCCTCCCCCCCCCGGGTCGGTCAGACCACAATCTAGTCCACCTAGATAGGTGTGTCACTAGTCAAGCAGCAGCCTGTGACTACAAAGACTGTGAGGAGATGGTCAGAGGAGGCCTATGGGACACTGCAGGAATGTTATAAGATTACAGACTGGGATGTACTCTGCGAGCCGCATGGAGAGGATATTGATGGACTCACAGGGTTCATTACGGATGACATCAACTTCTGTGTGGACTCCATTGTCCCTAGCAAGACGGTCCAGTGTTACCCTAACAACAAACCGTGGGTGACGAAGGACGTCAAGGACCTTCTGAATGCAAAGAGGAGGGCCTTTAATGATGGAAATAGGGAGGAGGTTAAGGTGATCCAGGCTGATCTGAAGGTGAAGATCAAGGAGGCCAAGGAAAAGTACAAAGGGAAGCTAGAGCGTAAACTCCAGCAGAACAACACAAGGGAGGTGTGGAGCGGTATGAGGACTATAACTGGCTTCAGACCGACTGGCAACAGGGGGGTCGAGGGCGGCCTGGACAGGGCTAACGAACCGAACCTGTTCTTCAACAGAGTTGATGACGTGGTTTCTGCCCATCCCCCCTCTAGCCCTTCTCCTGACGACCCTCAAGCCAGCGACGCCCCTGGCTCAACTGCTGACGACTCTTTGGCGCCCATGAGTACCCCTTTGCCCCCTCCCCCTCTGCTGAAAGACTGCTGAAACTCCACGCAAACAAGGCTGCTGGCCCTGACGAAGTGAGCCCTAGGGTGCTGAAAGCATGTGCCCCCCAGCTGTGTGGAGTGCTGCAGTACATCTTCAACCTGAGCCTAAGTCTCCAGAGGGTCCCTGTCCTGTGGAAGACATCTTGCCTCTTCCCTGTTCCGAAGACGCCGCGCCCCAGCGGCTCCAAGAACTACAGACCGGTGGCACTGACCTCCCACATTATGAAGACCCTGGAGAGACTGGTGCTGGAACAGCTGCGGCCCATGGTCGGACCCTTCCTGGACCCCCTTCAGTTCGCCTACCAGCCCCGGCTGGGAGTAGAGGACGCCATCCTCTTCCCACTCGACCGCTGCTATACTCATCTAGACAAGCCGGCAAGCACTGTGAGGATCCTGTTCCTAGATTTCTCCAGTGCTTTCAACACCATCCGGCCAACTCTGCTGGGTGAGAAGCTGGCAGCGATGCAGGTGGATAACTCCCTGGTGTCCTGGATTGTAGACTACCTGACTGGCAGACCACAACATGTGCGCTTACAGCACTGTGTGTCGGACAGTGTGGTCAGCAACACTGGGGCCCCCCAGGGAACCGTCCTTTCCCCCTTCCTCTTCACCATCTATACCACGGATTTCAGTCCTGCCACCTTCAGAAGTTCTCTGATGACTCTGCTGTGGTGGGCTGTATCAGTGATGGGGAGGAGGCCGAGTACAGGACTGTGGTGGGGAACTTTGTCGCATGGAGTGAGCGGAATCATCTGCAGCTTAATGCGGCTAAGTGCAAGGAGCTGGTTATCGAACTGAGAAGGACCAGGACAACAGTGACCCCTGTTTCCATTCAGGCAGTCAGTGTTGACACCGTTGAGGATTACAAGTACCTTGGTGTTCACTTGGACAACAAACTGGACTGGGCCAAAGAATACTCAAGCCGTCTACAAGAAGGGCCTCCTTTATATAATAATGGCCATTAGGCAATAGTCTGACACAACTTTATGTAACATAACAATGCATATTTTTATTGTTATTTATATAAACTGTAAATCCTGGTATATGGTAGGTATATGCTGCAAAAAACGGTAAATCCTGTACATCCTGATATAATACTGTATATTCTACAAGACCAATACTTGTATAATTGTAATCGGACAGTCTGTACATAATCATTTATCCAAGCCCCGTTTGCACAATGGCTCCGCTCTGCGTGCTCACGGTGGATTGTCCCAGGAGCGGTCCACAGCTCACTGATTTCGGATCGAGGCGGTCAGCCGGGCATCATCCAAAGTGCCCATAGCCACGCTACAAACGACGGGGCATCAGTCTTCGGCGGCTTACGAGCGCAATGGACATAATGGGAGCTCAGATGTGTATGAGCTTAGGAACGAAGCTCGCAGCCATGCAGCCAAGTAATGATAGCAGTGTATAAATCAGTGACATCAGTGACATCATAAAGCAGTGACAATCAGACCCTGTTTCTGACAATCAGACCATGTTTCTTTGTTCCTGATGCCAAAGTACAAGGCACTCATCCATCGTGAGAAGCCATCAACAAGGACCATCAAGGTGTGGCCTGCAGGAGCTGACTCTGCACTCCAGGACAGATTCCAACACACGGACTGGAGTTTGTTTGCTTCTCAGGCTACCTGTGGCTCTCACACGGACATTGATACCTTCACCTCCTCTGTACTGGATTATATCAACGACACCATTGACAGTGTCACAACACAGAAACGGATCACCACGTACCCTAATCAAAAGCCATGGATGAACAAGGAGGTTCGGCTCCTACTGAAGGCTCGCAAGGCCGCTTTCAGATCAAGTGACGAACAGGCCTACAGTGCATCCAGGGCTGACTTGAAGAGGGGCATCAAAAAGGCCAAGCACTGCTACAAGTTGAGGATCAAGGAGCACTTTGACAAATCCGACCCCCGGCGCATGTGGCAGGGCATCTGGATCATCAATGACTTCAAGCTGAACACCATCACCCCGCCATCCACAGACGTCTCCTTCCTGAAACGAGCTGAACAACTTCTACACTCGTTTTTACAGGAACAACAGAGAGTCTGCCACCCCAATCACTCCATCTACAGACCACCAACCCCTAACACTCAACCCAACAGACGTCCTCACCGCACTGAGCCCGATCAACGCTCGCAAGGCTGTTGGCCCAGAGCATGCGCTGAGCAGCTTGCAGGAGTTTTTACAGACATTTTCAACCTGTCCCTTGCTCAAGCAGCTTCAAATCCACCTCCATCGTATCGGTGAAAATGACTGAGGAACGGCTTCTTCCCCAGAACTGTGACACTCCTGAACTCCACCCGCACTAGACCCCGCCCCCCTATATAACCCCCGCCCCTCCATAGAACCCCTGCCACCCTATATCATTTCTGTTGTTATCTTGCACTATCTGTTCATTTTGCATAATCTGCATCATTTCAGTTGTTATTTTGCTATTTCTAGTTCATTTTGCACATCTGCACATTGCATCATTTGCACTAACTGTACATCAGGGGTGCTCAATA
The DNA here is from genome assembly GCA_030340685.1 of Protosalanx chinensis. NCBI lineage: Eukaryota > Metazoa > Chordata > Actinopteri > Osmeriformes > Salangidae > Protosalanx > Protosalanx chinensis. The sequence continues at coordinate 6,252,458 of CM059334.1, read as the reverse complement.
CGTCGATCGAAGGTACTACTGGTAGATCGCACGGCATTAAAACGTAAACGTCTTATTTTTGTATCTTTTTTTATACAGATTCATTGAAAAATAAAATCAAGTTTAATAAGACTTACAAACAGCAAGATCAAATCTTATATGGATGGACAAAATGCAAAGAATAAAACCATAAAGAGGACAAGTACAAAACGAAAACGAACCATTACAACGTAGACGTCAGCCAATCATACTCACTATGACATTTGTCACTTGACTGACAGTCGGTTTGACCAATCTGACCTTTTCTGACATGTCACTGCGCATGTGCTCATACATGGCAAGTTATCTTCCAATTTACAACTTCTAAATTTAAGAAGAAAAGGAGGAAAGGTTAAGGAACTAAAAGTTCAGTCAAGACACTCACGTGATTGATTTGATAATAAATGATGATTTATTGATAACCATGGCATGGCAATATGTTTGACTTTGGCGGAGTGGAATGTCTAAAGGGGAGCGTCCCTACCGCCTCGAAGCGATACATACGTATATGACAAGAGGCATGGAGCAATAGGATATATAATCCCCCTGATAGACGGACATACAGTCATATAAAAAAGTTTGGGAACGCCTCTTAATTTTTTGGATTTTTGTTCATAATTAACTGGGATTTCAAAGAAGCAAATTTATTTTCATAAATGACAAACTTTAGGGAAACAGGAGTATTTCAGCAGTGTCGTTTTGTTTATTAGAATAACATAAAATATGCAATAGGCATCATAACAAAATTTGACGGTGCATAAATTTGGGCACCCCCCAAAAAAAATATTACATCAGTACTTAGTTGAGCCTCCTTTTGCAAAAATAACAGCCTCTAAACACCTCCTGTAGCCTGTGATGAGTGTCTGGATTCTGGATGGAGGTATTTTTTACCATTCTTCGATACAAAAGCGCTCCAGTTCAGTTAAGTTTGATGGCCGTCGAGCATGGACAGCCCGCCTCAAATCATCCCATAGATTTTCGATGATGTTCAAGTCAGGGGACTGTGACGGCCATTTGAGAACATTGTCCATTTCCCTCTGCATGAATGCTTTTGTAGAATTTGAACAGTGTTTAGGGTCATTGTCTTGTTGGAATATCCAACCCCTGCATAACTTCAACTTTGTGACTGATGCTTGAACATTATCCTGAAGAATCTGTTGATACTGGGTTGAATTCATGCGACCTTCGACTTTAACAAGGGCCCCAGTCCCTGAAGTAGCCACACAGCCCCACAGCATGATGGAACCTCCCCCAAATTTGACAGTAGGTAGCAGGTGTTTTTCTTGGAATGCAGTGTTCTTCTTTCGCCATGCAAAGCGCTTTTTGTTATGACCAAACAACTCAATTTTTGTCTCATCAGTCCAAAGCACTTTCTTCCAATATGAATCTGGCTTGTCTAAATGAGCTTTAGCATACTCCATGCGACGGTACCTATGGCGTGGGCGCAGAAAGGGCTTCCTTCTCATCACCCGGCCATACAGATGTGCTTTGTGCAAATTGCGCTGAATTGTTGAACGATGTACAGATACACCATCTGCAGCCAGATGTTGTTGCAGGTCTTTGGAGGTGATCTGTGGGTTGTCATTCTCACAATCCGCCGCATATGCCGCTCCTGTACTTTTCTTGGTCTTCCAGACCTGGGTTTAACTGCAACTGTGCCTGTGTCCTTCCATTTCCTGACAACATTTCTTACAGTCGAAATTGACAGTTGAAACCTTTTGGAAAGCTTCTTGTAGCCTTCCCCTAAACCATGAAAACGAACAATCTTTGTTTTCAGATCTGTGGAGAGCTGTTTTGATGATCCCATTCTGTCTCACTTCAGCAGAGAGTCAAAGAGAAGTGCAACTTGTATTTGGGTACCTTAAATACCTTTTCCCATGATTGAACACACCTTTCTATGAGGTTCAAGGCTTAACGAGATAATCCAACCAATTAGATTTTTCAAGTCATCAGTTTTACATACTGTTACATGCATTCAAATCAGCAAAATCATAAGGGTACCCATATTTTTGCACAGCCAGTTTTTCACAATTTATTTAATTTCATACAACTAAAAACTGCTTCGCTAAAAATCTTTGTTTGGAAAACACCCCAGTACTTAGATCTTCCTGGTTAATGAAAGACATACCACTTTTATCTTTTTTTGCGTGAAAGCAGAGTCAATTATAATGCCGGCTGAAAGGGGTACTTTTTCATATGACTGTACATACATAAAGACAAGACAGACAGACAACAGGGGGAGAAAGGGGACGGTGGTGGGCGGCAGCAACACTGATCATTAGACAGTCAGGGTGAGTGTTTGAATATCCGCGCAGCCTTTGAAGGCTGTCTTCCCGGACGAGGGCCCAATGGGCTTGCACTAGCTGAGTCAGGTGGCGTTCATGAGTGATGACGTGTACTGCTAGTGCATGTGAGGGAATGAGTGATTACGTGTACTGAGGTGTGTGAATGAGTGTTGATGTAACTGAGGTGTGTGAATGAATGATGTGTGTACTAAGGTGTGTGGATGAATGATGTGTATACTGAGGTGTGTAAATTAATGATGATGTATACTAAGCAAGTGAATGAGTGATGACGTGGGCAGCCCGAATGTCCTTCCAGAACTGGCTCCGCCCATTTGTCAGGACAGCAGTCAATACTTTGCTTTACTCGAGCCAATCGCTACATTCATGTGCTACCCTTTTCGGGAAGATGCTGATGTTGTTTCACTCGCAACAAAAATTGCAACACTGTTTCACCTGAACTCTTCTGGAGTGGAAGATGACATCTTGACATTACAAGCCGACATTGAGCTGAAGGCCAGAGCTCATGGACAATTATGGAGCTTACCACAGAGGAAAAGTACCCCAACATAAGGAAATGTGCAACATCCTTGACTGCATTATTTGGCTCCATGCGAGTCAGCCTTGAGTGAGGCTTGGCATCTAACTTCACATAGGTTTACCTGTTCTTACAACCCTAGGTTAGAGTGAGCACCACCCACTGTATTTATAGGTGCTTGGCACCTGTCAAGGGGGGTGGGTTATTATTTCTTTCTTTCATTTGGTGCCACTGGCAGTCCTCCTTGATCCCTGTGTTGTTTTTTTTTGTAAATAAACTTTATTAATTTGTAAGCTGATTTCCTCATTTTGTGTTGGGGTTGTAACAAGCAATATGGGTTCACGCAATTATGCAAGGTATACTACAGTTTTTCTCAAATGCTAAAACACAAAAGCCAATCTTCTAAACCAAATGACCAGTTGTCTAAACACATTTACAAAATCTAGCCTTAATTTTCCAATATCATAAACACATTTCACATGAAGACACAATTCACAAAACACAATCCTCCTTTCTCATAAATCTTAACACATTTTTCTTTGCTAAAACACAAGTTGCAAAAAAACTCTGCTCATATCCTCAAATGAAAGCTCATGTGATGCAAAATGCTTGCCACAGTCAGCAATATTTGAACACAATGAACACACCTGGCGTCATTCATTACACACAATAACACAACATTGAAGACATTTGTTGCTAATGCTGTGACCACATGTATAAAAGCAAATTCAGAGTGCACAGTTTGCTGAAGATTATATTACTCTTTTTGCAGCCATGGGTTTGGAGGGGCTTGTCCACCGGCATGCTGTCTTTGGGTCTTACAACACCCAACGTCTCCTCACCTTCCTAAAGGAGCTAAAAGACATCCTCCAGGACCGCCAGCAACACTATCCTGGGCCCGCACATCACATTTATGCGATAATTTGGGACAATGTACGCTTCCACAAAACAAACCAAATCAGAGAGTGGTTCACCACCAGCAGGAACCACTTTTTAAACATCTGTCTGCCACTCTACTCCCCTTTCCTGAACCCTAGTATAGAGGATGGAAGGTTTATGACAACCATACAATATAGAGAACCTCCAAGGGCAATGGAGCTGGCCTGTGTTGACATCCCAGTGGAGGCCTTCCAAGGATGGATTCACCATTCCAGGGCGTTTTTCCTGCAGTGCCTGGCAAGAGACAATAAAGCCTGCGATGTGGATGAGGTGATGTGGCCCGATGCAGCAGAGCGACATGATGCCGCACAGTGGTTGTGGTGTGTGGTGTGAATAAAGTAAATAAAAATATTCACACCCTGATCATGTTTTCAAGAGTACTGTTGTGCGCAATAGATTCTGTTTTTGCATTGAGTTATGTTACAGTAGTATACATGCAGAATTTATTGTAGATTTATACTCTTATATGAAACTCACAAATCTAAAAGCCTAATCCTCTGCAGAGATCTAAGAACATCCATTACTGTGAAGTTTCTAAAAATATGCATTGGCAGTTATGAAACAAAGAACATTCTCACAAATTGAGCATTGTGTTTTCAATTATTTTGCTGTAGTGTGTTGTGTTTACATTTTTGAAAGCTTCGTGCTGCTCTTTTGGTGTGAAGGTTTTGAAGTGAGAAGGTGCGGTTGTGTTTATATAGCTTTAGAAAAGTCTGACCTCATTCTCTCCCACCGCCCCACCTCTTGCCCCCTTGACCCAATCCCCTCCCCTCTTTTCCAAACTATTTATCCTTCTATTACTCCATTCCTTCTCCATGTTCTCAACTCCTCACTCACCTCTGGCACTTTTCCCTCAGCATACAAACAGGCTATAGTCAAACCCCTACTCAAAAAAACCTCTCTTAACCCAGCCGTCCTCCAGAACTACAGACCAGTCTCACTGCTACCCTTCTTCTCTAAAACAATTGAGCGTGCTGTAGCTAACCAACGGTCAAGCTTTCTTTCCCAGAACAACCTTCTGGACCCTAACCAGTCGGGCTTCAAGACCGGCCACTCCACTGAGACTGCTCTCCTGTCGGTTACCACGGCCCTCCAGTCTGCCAGAGCAGCCTCAAGGTCTTCTGTTGTCATTCTGCTGGACCTCTCCGCAGCTTTCGACACAGTCAACCACCAGATCCTGCTCGCCACACTCGAAGAGATGGGCATCACTGGCACTGCGCTGAAATGGATCTCATCCTACCTGACAGGAAGATCCTATCAAGTCTCCTGGGGAGGAAAAACATCTGGTACCCGCCTGCTCTCCACTGGGGTCACACAGGGGTCCGTCCTTGGTCCGCTCCTATTCTCCCTAAACACCACCTTACTCGGGCCAATCATCGCCTCCCATGGCTTCTCCTATCACTGCTACGCTGACGACACGCAGCTATATCTATCCTTTCCCACAACCGATCAAGAGATATCGACCAGAATCGAGGCCTGCCTCTTTGACATCTCAGCCTGGATGACCAGACATCACCTCCAGCTAAACCCTCAATCCCCCACGATCTCTCCATCACTATGGGATCTGCAACAGTGACCCCTTCATCCTCTTCCAGGAACCTGGGGTCACCTTGGACGACGAGCTCTCCCTCACAGCTCACATTGCCGCACTCTCTCGGTCATGTAGATTCACCCTCTACAACATTAGAAAAATCAGAAAATACCTCTCTCAACATTCCACCCAACTGCTAGTCCAAGCCCTTGTCCTGACAAAGCTGGATTACTGCAACTCGCTACTAGCCGGCCTTCCTGCAAATGCAATCCGTCCCCTTCAGAGGATACAGAATACAGCCGCTCGTCTGGTTTTCAATCTACCCAGATGCTTTCATGTCACCCCACTCCTCATCGTCCTCCACTGGCTTCCCGTCATGGTCCGTATCAGATTCAAGACCCTGGTGCTGACCTTCCGGGCTGTAAACGGGACTGCCCCGACCTATATCAACTCTCTCCTCCAGCCCTATTCCCCCACCCGTCACCTACGGTCATCTGCTGACAACCGTCTAGTGGTACCTCCCCTCAAGAGCGCCCGAGCGCAACACAAACTCTTCCACTGCCTGGCTCCCCAATAGTGGAATCAGCTCCCCACCTCCATCAGAAGCACAGACTGCCTTCTCACCTTCAAGAGAAGGCTTAAAACTCACCTATTTAAATAATTTTATGGCATTTAGGAATAGTATGGCACTTCACATAATCTAATGTGCTTTAGAACAATCTGTTGGTCCCCATATGGTGACTTTCCAGTGTTGTTTGTTGTATCTCTTGCTTTATGTTCACAATTGTTGTGTTATGCATTTATAGTTATTCCCTTGGCACTTATTGGTTCTCATGATGTATGATTCACGATCAAAAAAAACGACTGTGTTCGGGGTCTATCACATTGCTATGCTCAATGACTGATGCTCTTTGTAAAAGCTCTCTCTTGTAAATCGCTTTGGATAAAAGCGTCTGCTAAATTAATAAATGTAAATGTTAGACATTGGGGAACATGGAGGAAACATTTGTGAAATCTGTTTTAGCATTTGAGAAAAACTGTAACATATATGGTTCTTATAAATAATTCTCAATATATTTCTGAATAATTATATGTTGCGCAATTTTATAGTAGGTAGATCACTTTGACTCGGTCATTTTGTAAGTAGCTTGCATGCTGAAAAAGTGTGTGCACCCCTGCTGTACATACATGCAACTCTGTAAGTTCTGTTAAATACTGTAGTCATCTTGTACAATACAGCTGTACATTTGTCTTAAATCACTTTAATCTGTTCATACCCTGTATATTCTCATTATACTGTACATACTGTGTATATTCTGAGTATACAATTACAATTATATTCTGTTGTAATAACTGTTTTGCACTTCTGGTTGGATGCTAACTGTATTTCGTTACCCTGTACTTGTACCTGTGTAATGACAATAAAGTTGAATCTAATCTAATCTAATCAAATAAATGAGACCACAGGTATGTGTATGAAGAGGCCTGCTTCTGTCACAAATGTCTCGCTACACAAACAGCAACTAACAAGGTTTGCATCTAGGTCATAATGATTTCTAAACATTATTTATTTTGCGAATCCAGTCAGACTTTGACCCAGATGTGGTCTGTCTTTGTGTTCACTCACAGTTATTTATTTGCGTGTTAGCTGTTGAGACCTGAGGTGAACTGCCTTCTGGTGTGATCCAACAATGGCCTTGTGCTCCGACCTCTTGGCCGGTCCATCTATTACTACCTGTCTTTCACACATCTACTCAGACAGTTTTGAATAACCAGGGGAATCACAGCGCTCACACACACACACACACACACACACACACACACAGACAAACACGCACACACTCGCACATACACATTAGTGATTCATGTCCAGGCTTTGCAAAGTCCTTTAAAAGTAATCGTTTCACATGGACAGCAATCCCACACATATACACACTTAGACGCACTGCACGCACACACACGCACACTTTTCCCAATGTCCAGTCGTTATATCATAACTCTTCAGAATTAAATATGCTACAATAATTTTACGATTCTTAGATGATTTGATATAGTCAATTAACAATGAAAGTTGGGAATGACAGAGAGCTTTTAAATGGGATTTATAGTGTATGTTGAAGTCATTGTTTGCCATTTATCCACATTCAGATGTGTAAAGGGAAAACAACGGTTGGATGCCTTTCATTGTTTCAATAGTAAAACAATGTAACAAACTGTATCCTTCACTCTCAGGTCAAATACAGCCATTACAAACTCAGCTAAGACAAAGACATGTTATGTCCGTTTATTCATAAAGCTTGTTTAAAAACAGCCAACTCTGACCAAAGTCTGAATCAGATTCAGAATAGTTTTTTACTTGCCATGTATGTTGCACAAATGTAACAGATGCCAGCTGGTAGTAGCTGCTTAAACCTCTCTCCTCTTCTTCTTAAAGGAAGAAGCTGGACAAGGTCATCAAGAAGTCCAGCTCAGTCCTGGGCTGCCCTCTGGACTCAGTGCAGGAGGTGGGTGACAGACGAGTCCTGGCAAAGCTGACAACCATGCTGGACCACGAGTCACACCCCCTCTAGGACTCACTGTCCGCTCTGGAGAGCACCTTCAGCAATAGGCTGATTCACCCTCGGTGTGTGAAGGAGAGATTCCGCAGGTCCTTCCTTCCTGCTGCTGTCAGACTGCTTAACAATAATCACTAAATACTGCTGTCCATAGCCACTATCATGTGCTACACCTTTACCATTATTGTGTGCGTGCTGCAAGGCGCACACTATGTTATTACTAGCGTTTATTGTGTGCGTGCTGCAAGGCGCACACTATGTTATTACTAGCGTTTATTATTGTGTGCGTGCTGCAAGGCGCACACTATGTTATTTCTAGCGTTTATTATTGTGTGCGTGCTGCAAGGCGCACACTATGTTATTACTAGCGTTTATTGTGTGCGTGCTGCAAGGCGCACACTATGTTATTACTAGTGTTTATTGTGTGGGTGCTGCAAGGCGCACACTATGTTATTACTAGCGTTTATTATTGTGTGCGTGCTGCAAGGCGCACACTATGTTATTACTAGCGTTTATTATTGTGTGCGTGCTGCAAGGCGCACACTATGTTATTACTAGCGTTTATTGTGTGGGTGCTGCAAGGCGCACACTATGTTATTACTAGCGTTTATTATTGTGTGCGTGCTGCAAGGCGCACACTATGTTATTACTAGCGTTTATTGTGTGCGTGCTGCAAGGCGCACACTATGTTATTACTAGCGTTTATTATTGTGTGCGTGCTGCAAGGCGCACACTATGTTATTACTAGCGTTTATTGTGTGCGTGCTGCAAGGCGCACACTATGTTATTACTAGCGTTTATTGTGTGCGTGCTGCAAGGCGCACACTATGTTATTACTAGCGTTTATTATACTTATTCTTACGCCGTTTTTTGGCTCAAAACACCTACCAGAGTTTTTGACGCATATACACAAAAGTTATATCAAAACGTGCGGTTCGGCCCCGACATGTGTGCTATGGTTTTTCTAAGACTTTCGGCAAACAATTTTGCCCAAAAATTGCCAAAAACCACACCAAAAAAAATTATTGGTGTCAATGGAAAGAATGTTTGAGAGGTAGAGTGGAGATGTCATCGCTAGAGTGAGGAGAAGAGAGAGAAATGTGTAAAAAAACGTATTCGACTACCATGGCCTCAAATGCACCACTACAGACACAATTTATACATACTCTATCTCACACTTGCTTTACTTTATCTGTCAGATTTATTGTTTTAGCTTGACATGCGAAGATTCGGCCGCAGCACCCATGAACAGCCTCATAGACTATGTTACAAGTGGCAGGAAAATTTCAGGAGGAAAACAAAAGTAACACTTTTTATCACTATTATCAAATTAGAACCAATCTATTACTATGCTACTGAACTGTAAGTAGCATAGTAATAGAACTGAAATGTAACCTCTCCGTGAATCGCCACCTTAACGTGGGGGAGGGGTTTGAGTGCTTGGATGGTCCTAGGAGCTATGTTGTCGGGGGCATTATGCCCCTGGTAGGGTCTCCCAAGGCAAACAGGTCCTAGGTGACTAGCCAGACTAAGAGCGGTTCAAAAAAACCCTAAGATGACAAAACCAACGAAAACTGTTACGTCGCCCGGATCGGCGAAACCGGGGCCCCACTCTGGAGCCAGGCCCAGAGTGGGAGCTCGCAGGTGAGCGCCTGGTGGCCGGGTCTTTTCCCATGGGACCCGGCCGGGCCCAGCCCGAAAAGGCGACGTGGGACCACCTTCCCGCAGGCCCACCACCCGCAGGAAGGACCGTAAGGGGCCGGTGCTGTGTGATTTGGCCGGTGGTCAGGGGCAGGCGCCCGGACGACCAGGGCTGCGCACACAGTCTCTAGCGCTGGGGACATGGAATGTCACCACACTGTAGGGGAAGGAGCCCGAGCTTGTGCGGGAGGTCGAGCGTTACCGGCTAGATATAGCTTGGGCTCTGGAACCATTATCCTTGAGAGAGGCTGGACTCTTCGTTTCTCTGGCGTTCCCCGTGGGGAGAGGCGGCGGGCTGGCGTGGGTTTGCTTATACCCCCACAGCTCAGTCACCACGTGTTGGAGTTTACTCCGGTGAACGAGAGGGTCACGTCCCTGCGCCTAAAAGCCGGGGACAGGTCTCTCACTGTTGTGGCGGCCTACGGGCCGAACAGCAGTGCAGAGTACCCGGCCTTCTTGGAGTCTCTGGGAGGCGTACTGAACAGTGCGCCGACTGGGGACTCCGTCGTTCTACTGGGGGACTTCAACGCCCACGTGGGAAATGACAGTGACACCTGGAGAAGGGTGATTGGGAAGAACGGCCCCACTGAGCGGAACCTGAGTGGTGTTCTGTTTTTGGACTTCTGTGCTAGTCACGGTTTGTCCATAACTAACACCATGTTCTGACCTGCGGCCGTGTGTCTTGGACACTCGGGTGAAGAGAGAGGCGGAGCTGTCAACCGATCACCACCTGGTTGTGAGTCAGATCCGCTGGCGGGGGGGGAAGTTAGACAGACTTGGCAGGCCCAAACGTATCGTGAGGGTCTGCTGGGAACGCCTGGCGGACCCCTCTGTCAGAGGGGTCTTCAACTCACACCTCCGGGAGAGCTTCTCACAGATCCCGGGGGAGGCTGGGGACATCGAGTCTGAATGGACCATGTTCTCGACCTCCATTGTCAATGCGGCAGTCCGGAGTTGTGGTCGCAAGGTCTTTGGTGCTGGTCGCGGCGGCAATCCCAGAAACCGGTGGTGGACACCGGAAGTAAGGGATGCCATCAAACTGAAGAAGGAGTCCTTTCGAGCCGTTCTGGCTTGTGGGACTCCCGAAACAGTTGACCAGTACTGGCAGGCCAAGCGTGCCGCGGCTCGGGTAGTCACAGAGGCAAAAACTCGGGTCTGGGAGGAGTTCGGGGAGGCCATGGAGAAGGACTATCGGTCGGCCCCAAGGAAATTCTGGCAAACCGTTCGGCGCCTCAGGAGGGGGAAGCAGTGCTTCACCAACACTGTTTACGGTGCGGGTGGGGAGCTGTTGACGTCGACTGGGGATGTTGTCGGACGGTGGAAGGAATACTTTGAGGATCTCCTCAATCCTGCCGTCACGTCTTCCGAGGAGGAAGCAGAGACCGGGGACTTCGGGGCGGACCCGCCTATCACCCGGGCTGAAGTCACTGAGGTAGTCGATGGGCTCCTTGGTGGCAGGGCTCCGGGGGTGGACGAGATCCGTCCTGAGTACCTGAAGTCTCTGGATGTTGTGGGACTGTCCTGGTTGACCCGCCTCTGCAGCATCGCGTGGCGGTCTGGAACAGTGCCTATGGATTGGCAGACCGGGGTGGTGGTTCCACTATTTAAGAAGGGGGACCGGAGGATGTGTTCCAATTACAGAGGAATCACACTCCTCAGCCTCCCCGGTAAGGTCTACGCCAGGGTACTGGAGAGGAGAATCCGGCCGATAGTCGAACCTCGGATTCAGGAGGAGCAGTGTGGTTTTCGTCCTGGCCGCGGAACACTGGACCAGCTCTACACCCTCTACCGGGTGCTCGAGGGTTCATGGGAGTTTGCCCAACCAGTCTACATGTGTTTTGTGGATCTGGAGAAGGCATTCGACTGTGTCCCTCGTGGTGTCCTGTGGGGGGTACTTCGGGAGTACGGGGTCCGGGGCCCTTTGTTAGGGGCCGTCCGTTCCCTGTACAACCGAAGTAGTAGCTGTGTTCGCATTGCCGGCAATAAGTCAGACCTGTTCCGGGTGCATGCTGGACTCCGCCAGGGTTGCCCTTTGTCACTGGTTCTGTTCATTGTTTATATGGACAGAATTTATAGGCGCGCCCAGGGGGCGGAGGGTTTCCGGTTCGGGGAGCCCGGGATCTCATCTCTGCTGTTTGCGGATTATGTTGTCCTGTTTGCTTCCTCGAGCCGGGGCCTCCAGCATGCTCTGGAGCGGTTTGATGCCGAGTGTGAAGCGGCTGGGATGAGGATCAGCACCTCCAAATCCGAGGCCATGGTACTCGACCGGAAAAAGGTGGCTTGCCCCCTCTGGGTGGGTGGGGAGCCTTTGCCTCAAGTGGAGGAGTTCAAGTATCTCGGGGTCTTGTTCACGATTGACTGAAGGACGGAACGTGAGATTGACAGGCGGATCGGTGCAGCGTCTGCAGTGATGCAGTCTCTGTACCGGACTGTCGTGGTGAAGAAGGAGCTGAGCCGCAAGGAGAAGCTCTCGATTTATCGGTCAATCTACATTCCTACTCTCACCTATGGTCATGAGCTTTGGGTCATGACCGAAAGGACAAGATCGCGGATACAAGCGGTCGAAATGAGTTTCCTCCGCAGGGTGGCTGGGCGCTCCCTTAGAGATAGGGTGAGGAGCTCGGTCACACGGGAGGAGCTCGGAGTAGGCGGCCCCGGAGAAGACCTAGGACACGCTGGAGGGACTATGTCTCTCGGCTGGCCTGGGAACGCCTCGGGATCCCCCCGGAGGAGCTGGAGGAGGTGTGTGCGGTGAGGGAAGTCTGGGCTTCCCTGCTCAGACTGCTGCCCCCGCGACCCGGCCCCGGATAAGTGGAAGATAATGGATGGATGAATGGATGAACTGTAATGTAAAGTGCTACCTGACACAGAGTGACCAATTGTTTACTGCTTGCTTACTACTTAAATTTAAACTGTGGCAGTGTGCTCAAGTGGAGCTGTCTTTAATCCTGCTGAAATTAGTGTTTATGCTACTACTAGTGCATCAGCATATGAACACCTGTTGAAAGCTTGATCTGTCACATACCTACGCAATGGTAGAAGTCATATTCTGCAAATTACTCAACAGTGTCAGTGATGTATGGGGGAGAGTCCCGGGCCAGAGTCACGCACACTCAAAATTTCTTTAGGAATTTTTTTCTAGTTATAACTATTACCTTCACTACCTCACCACCGTGCAGTATTACTGTTTATTACTCTTTTATTGTATCTTTATCTGTATTATATATTTTTGCTTTTATTACTTACCTCACTCACGTGCAATACTCATGTTATATTCATATTCTGTACTAAGTGCAATATTTCTACTTAACCTGCTTACTTTTTGCAATACTGTAATGCTGTAAATATCCATTCTCCATAACTGTCTATATGTCTATATGTCTACCTAATTTATTTTTTTATCATACTCTTTGCAAAATACTGTAATTCTGTAACTCCTCAAGTGCAATAACTGCCTGTATGTCGACTTAATTTACTTATTTTGTATACTGGACTACTTAACCAGACTACTTAAATTACTTATTTTCTTATTTTTCTATATCTGACCTTATCGTGCCCGCCTATTGCTATTGCCATTGTTATTGCTATTGTTATGTTATTGTCATTATGTATATTACCCTGCAACTCTGTGTGCTGTACTTTACCCTGCTGCTATTGTGAACTGCAATTTCCACCCCCTTGAGGACAAATAAAGGTTCATCTAATCTAATCTAATTTTATCTCAAAGGATTCTCTAACGACTGATGCCAGGGGTTGCATCCTTTAGCCTCCTTGTTATAGCGTCCATCTCCCATGCCGGAGACCTAGGTTCAAGACCTGCAGAGTGCAGTGCAAGTGAACCTGGGTGGGGGTGTTACACAAACACAGAATTTACTGAGGCAGGATGTACAAACAATAAACATAAATGGAACAGAAAATCTGAAGTTTAAAAGGAAAATAACTATACGTGAAGATAAAATAGGAATATAAGAATGTGTTCAGATATTTATGAGTGAGTGGTAAGCATGTTGTTAAGGGCCAGGGACGGGTGAACCCAGATGCGGACAGAGACAAGGAGGCGGATGGGTGAAGGTTAACCGGTTTATTATAGAGAAGTTGGTTTGGTTGACAGGAGACTGGAACCAGGGCTGGGTTTGGTAGAGCAGGCAATGAAACAGGCAGGCGGCAGAGTAGGCAGGCAATGAAGCAGGCAGGCAAAGGAACAGGCAGGCGGTGGAGCAGGCAGGCAATTGAGCAGGCAGGCAATGGAGCAGGCAGGCAAAGGAACAGGCAGGTCTGGCAGGCTAGCGCTGTACAGGGAAGGTAAAGACAACAAGTCAGGCAGGGTAGCGCTGGGCAGAGCAGGCAAACTCAAGAGGCAAAAAGGGATTAAATAAATACAAGGCAGGAATGTTACAAGAAGGTAAGCCTAACTAAATTACTCTAGCAAGTAGTGACTACGATCTGGCAGCGTGGTGCTGGCAGGGCAGAGTATTAGTAGGGTCGGTGATTGCAGGATTGGGTGCAGCTGGTGGTTCCCGCTCTGCTCCTGCACTCCTGAAACCACTCCCCCTAGCACTATACACAGGAGGGTTAACCCCTTCATGGAAGCATGCAGAGGCAGATGTAACACATGTACACTGTAGTGTACGTATTTGCTGTACAACGTTGTTAAATAATGCAAACAACAATATATAGAAAAAACAGACAAAACAATTAAGCAATAGTGAACCAAAAACGGACTCAAAGGCCAAATAATTAAAAAAAAGTTTATTCCACAACTGAAAAGGCATGATCACCTTTTGTTTTCATCCGAGTCTGTGGAATGGCTGAAAGTAATTGGTTTGAATATCTAAGAGGCATGGAATTGTGACGTAGCACAAGTAACAACAGCTTAAATTCTGTATTAAACTGGTAACCAGTGCAGAGAGGCCATCTTGGAGATATGGTCCCTCTTACTGGTACCAGTAAGAACTCACTGCGTTCCCTTTACAGGAATCAGATATTGGGTAACACTAGAGGGCTCACATGCATTGTCTGAGAAGCACTTTGGGTCTACTACAGGCTACAGGCCAGAGCATGGGTAAAAAAACAGGTGATCTCAGGAAAGCAGCACATGGATCAGAATCAGATTCAAAATCAGATTTAATCGCTATGCAAGATTTACAAACATAGAATTCACTGTGGCAGAAAAGAGCAAACACAGAACAGATGTGACATAATAATAAAAAATGAAACAGGATTACAAAAAATACAATGTAAAAATACAATACAAACAAGCAGCGATGGTGGATTCCTCCTGGAACAATGGTGTGAATACATCCAAGACTGTAGTGAACCCTGTGCTGCAAGGGACAAAGGATTTAATATGTGAATGAAATATTTGCATGGTCTGTGGCTCCACCTATTATCCAAAGTAAAATGGCAGTGTAACAAGTTGCCAAGGTAAACTGGTAATGGGTTGCTCACTTTGTGAAAACACAACATTTATTACAGGTAAATAAATACCCAAAATAAGGTGGTTTTAAAGAAGGTGCAAAGTACAATGGCAATATGAACACAAGAATGAAGAGAGGGAAAAAAGGCTATATTTTCAATTAGTGAAGAAGTATCAACATTATGCCATAAATCTAAACGTTTTACTCATTTCGTCCAAGGGCTGCCATATACTTCCACTTTACAAGAACAATGTAATTGTCGTGTAATTCAAAGTGCACCATCCAAGTTTGGTGTGGCTATGTCAAAGATTTGCTGAGATACAAGACAACTACCAGTGTCATGATCCATCCAGCAGCCAATAGCAGGGTGAAGGTGGGGGCTAACTCAGCCCACTGTGTCAACAGACTCTTGTGCGTGTGAGTTTTTTTGGAGCCACTGTGTCTGGCATGACAGAGAGAGGATTTGCAAGACAGCCTTAGCCTTTAACCAAGCAGTCACATTTCAAATATTCATCATTAATCAACTTTTCATCTTACATTCAACTTTTTCTCAGATTTGTATACAACACATTGTCAAGAGTCTACATATGAACTTGTGATTGATTCGGACTATCAGTTTTTGATTGCCACTTGTATACAGCAGTAAAATAGTCTTAGCCTTAAATTAGATGACCATTATTTACATCATTTTTTAAGTAATGAACTTAGCTGTTAAACTGGGTTGTATTTTGTAGTGTGTTCTTCGTGCATATATAGTTTGATATTGATATCTCAAAGATTTGTTGACTTTAATAATGTTATAAGACGAATGTCCTGTTTAGTTGCAATAATGCCGCTTTTAAATGGCTGTAGCGAACAAACGGTTTGAAATATCAAAAATCTTATTGATAGCTTTTGTGAGGGTTCTTCTGACGATGATAACTGGCAAGGATGAAGAAGATTGGACAAAAATTGCAGGAGGAGTGGCAAAAAAGAATGTCTTCTGAATTTATGATGTACAGAAAAATCTAAGGACTTGCCATTATAAGTTGTTGAGACTTTTTTGTTAATTGTGACAAATAAGGCATCTGTAAGGAATTTCAGGATTCTAGGACAAAAGGGGTACAAATGGCATCACTTTGAAAAAGGACACAAATGGTCAAATTAGGGCGTGGCCTGTAGCGCCCCCTTTTGTCTCAAGGGAACCAAAATGGGTGTGGTAGTTCATAATGTTGTATTGTTTCACCATGCCAAAAATCTGCGATCCAAGGGCTGCCATTGACTTCAATGCTACAAGATTCGGAATTCCTACAATAACAATAGGTTTCATCCTGACGGAGGAATCCTAGTAACATAGAAGTACAAATAACATAGGTACAAAGTGGGCACTAGCTGTACAGGTGTGTGGGGGGGGGATATAACTATAATGAGTTAATGGTGATTTGTGTAACAAACCATTTCCTTTATAACTTTGTGGGCCTTGCTTTGTCCTCTGATGAGACAGTGAAACAGCCCAACCCTGCAAAATGGAGGACATGTTTAATATGTAGGAAAATATTTAAAGGATGAGAACAATGATTAATTGTGAGTGTATGCTGTTTCTTGAGTTGGGATGTGTGTGCACGTTCTAGGTTATGTGCCTGCAGTGTGTGTCTAAGCGATAACTGTGTGTGTGTGTGTATGTGTATGTGTAGAACAGCTGGTTTACCCTGTGGGTAACTTGGGTTTACAAGTGAAGCTCATCCCTTTGTCACACACTCTAGAGTGTGGGTTGTGATTCCAACACACACACACCTGGACTGCAGGAAGGTGTCTGTAGAAAGGAAAAGAGAGAGGGATAAAGGGTTTTGGTTTGGAAGGAAGAAAAGAGAGAGGTGGGTGGTCGGTGGATTAGTGACAGCATAAAATCTACTTCCCTTCCCGATCACACACCATAACTGGGATCTTGAAAAAGGACACAGAAGAGAGGAAGGAAAGATGGATGGATGACAGGGAGGTAGGAAAGAGAAATTGATGAAAATTAGGAAGGAAAGAGGGGCGGATCACAAGGCGAAAGAGGATGGAAAAGCTCTCCTAGCAGTATACGAGGAAAAAATAGGAGGGACACTTGCTCTTTCTCATCTTATTTGTTCTTTCTTGTCTTCCTCCCACTGAGAAGATAGATCAGGACAAGCAGAGCAGAGACACCCCACATATTTTGTTGTTTTGCCTCCTTCTTTTGTTCGAAGTTCAAAATGTGCATTTAACGAGGAGAAACAGACAAATCGTTGTGTCCCTCAATCTCTTCACTCTCTTCTTCTTCCTCCCTTTCTTCATCTCCAAAAAAATTACAAAATGCCCAAAACAGAGCTACCAGGTTAGTGTTACAGTGTCCTGTCAGAATGAACACTATCAGTATGCATCGTCGACTCTCATGATTAACAATAGAGAACAGGCTGGTTTTTAATGCACTTACATTTTCAGAAACATTGTCTTTTTATCTCAACCTGTTTTCTTAAATGACCAAATTGTTGGACGTGATCATGTACATTCCCATTTGACTTGGTCAGCTGATGATGGCCAGTTGTTGCTACCATGTCCAAAATCAAATGCTTTAAGAAGAACTTGTTAAGGTTTATACTTTTTTTGGCCACTAGGGATCAATGGGCACATGTCACTTTTCTTTGTTTAGCTTGTGTTGTGTTCCTGCCCCGCCCTCTCATTATGTTTCCCTCCATTTTGTTGCCCTACCACCTGTGGTCTATTATGTTGTCATGTGATCAATTGGTTTGTGTATTTAAGTTCTGCCTTTTCCTTTGTTCTTCACTGGGTCTTTGTGTCACAAGTCTGCATTTTGGTAAGCTCCCTGATATTTTTTGCCTAGCCTAAATCTCTGCCTTTGTTCTTGTTTTTTGGCTACCTCCTTAGTTTTTTGTGCTTTTTCAAAAGATTTTCCCTAAGACTTTTTTGCACCTTCTGAGCGTTTGTGGATAATTTTTTATTTTTGCCTTTTGTATCTTCTGAGCGTTTGTGGAGTATTGTTAGACATTAAAACTCCTAAAGTTTCAATCTCTGCATTTGGGTCTCATTGACTATAATTCCGTGGTTACCTCACTGTTTTTTATTGTGTCATTAATCATTGGAAAATTTGCCCACTGAATACATTTTCCAATACATGGAAAATGTATAGCAAAGTTTCCTTCAGGTACAATCTGAGAATGCACTATTTAAAATGGAAGATTATTAAATGTTCATATTGTTGGCATTAAAGTGATTAATTTAATACTGTTATTAATTATTTTGAATAATGTATTGTGTTTATAATGACGTCTATGTTCATATTTTTTGATTATTTTAATTAAGTGATTTGTATTATTTCTTTTTGGACCCCAGGAAAATTTGCTCATCCTACTTGGTACCAGCAAATGGGGATCCTTTTAAACAATAAACCATAATATTAACCACCTTCGCTTGATATTTCTTACTTTTCTTGTCCATCCCTTCCCATTCCCTCTAGATACTCCATGGCACAGCCAACCATTTATGGCAATGTGCTATGGCAAATTTAAACAACCTTTCAAGTAAGAAAGAAATTATCCCTTATTAGTCCCCCAATGGGGACATTTCAGAGGCGCACACATTTATTCAATGTATTGGCTGGGGTTCGAACCCCCACCAGGAATGAAACCCAGGCTTTCTGCACATGGTAGGCAAGAATCCTACCACTGAACCACCAGTGCTGCCAACAGCCCCATCCAACTCCAAACTGAATTCAAGGAAAAGGAACATTGGGAATATCAGGCATTAACCTATAGATGTGAGTTTTAAATATTCCTGACTGGCCCCACTGGGTAAGTTATTAGTGTTATTTCGGAAAGGATAGCTATAGTTAGCTTCCTGGCTCAACCTTCCTGGCTAAACTACCTAGCATAATCCTCCTTGCACGGTTACTAGGAATACATCCTGTAGGACCACCATCATCCCAAGGGAACTGTTCGGAGACTCAGACAGATGGGAATCGCCTCCGTATATGGATTTTTTCCTCCAAATAAAATGACCGAGTCACTCTGGACGGCTATGACCACCCGCCCAATTAACCTCCCTATTCGTCACACTGAAAGGCATCCACCAGGGTTTAACTGAAAATTGGCAAACTTATCATCATCGACCTAGTCCTTGGGGACTAATGAAAGAGAAGGATGAGAATTGGTGGGACTTAAAATATTGTCCAATGGCTGTTCTGCCTTTCCTTCCTCCATTTCTTTTGCTTTCCTGCTTCCCTCTTTTCCTTCCTCCCTCCCACCTCTTTGAATTTTCTGTCACACTCCATAAAACTTTCAAATGATGTGTGTGCGAACGTTCGTCGAAGTGCGTACACACTATAGTAAAGCGTGAACATGACCTGCACGGTATCTAGACAAGCCATCAGCCTAAAGTCACTTATCCTCAGCAGTGGCTGAGTGGTGGCTTACCCCAGCCCCACCCCATGCTGCCCTCTGCTGCCCCTGCGCCCGGTTATCTCTCCCACACAGCCTGGCCTGTCGTTTGTCCCCACTCTGGCTCAAAAGCAGCCTGTCTTCCTCTTGGTTCCCCACCATTGTTAATTCTTCCCCATTTTACAGCATTGATCTCCTGCCACCAAGCCTCCACCGTGGCCCTTTGTGGCGCCGTTAAGCTGCTCCATGCGCCGAACCTCTGCCCTCTCCCTCCATGCGGTGCATTGATCCCCCACTCCAACCGAATGACAGACCAGGTTAGCGTGAAAGAGAGGAAAAGGAAGAAAAAAAAGATGAGAGAATTAAGTTCGAAGGTTGGTAGCTTAACATGGTAGATGGGGGCACACACACAATCTTAAACCAGCCCCGGTTCTAAAACAATCTGATTGGGGTCACGCAAAAGTGTTGGTAGAGCAGATACTTTTTTTATACATTCACTGAGTAACTTATGTGTATTGGGCTGCACTAAGTCTAGTGTAGCTTTGAACATTTACGTGATTTTATTTCATTTGTTATCGTTAATGTCTGTGAGGGGGACAGGTTCACGCAGCTCAATATCATGGTAAGCCTAAGAAGCCAGTGTCAGGCTGTGACACTAGCAAGGGGTGCTCGCAGCAGTATTCAGCTGGAGCTGCGAGCGGGCAACACACATGTACCCAAATTCAAACAATACATTAGGCTGGTACACGAAAAATTTAATATTGGTTTGCCCGCTAATCAATCAACCATGTGCAACAGTCACTAAAATCAAACTGAGGAACGACAATCAATCCCATCTCTGCTCATCAGAAATTTGAAAAAGAAATGCCTTTGAAAAAAGAGTGAGAAGAGGGGGATATAAAAAGGCTGTTTTGGGTCCGGTTTTGAAAGACAGTATGATAGATAAGATACGATAAGAAAAACCTTTATTTATCCCCCAGGGAGGAAATTGCAGTTCACAACAGCAGCAGGGTAAAGTACAGCACACAGAGTTGCAGGGTGAATAACAATAAAGGGGACATAGACCGATGCAATTATCAAATCATTTAAAACTCCATTAGAAAACTCAAAGCTAGATTGAATTCCTGCCTTAGAGTTGGTGTAATAGAGATCAGGGCTCAGTTAACATTATATATTAAGCAGTAAGATGTATTCTCATAATCTATTAGCTCTATATTACACGTTTAAATCAAATAATGTGGTCATTACATCATTGAATTGGTTCCTTGCTTAGCACTGTTGGATAAAGTGTCTGGCTATGAACAATCCTTCCTGGGACATCTGTATTTAGTATTCTACTGTACCTACTCTAAAATGAGTCTAATTGACATAGACATTATTCCCAAAATTATGAAAAAGGAAAAAAAAATCTCTCTCCCTCTATTGTGCTGTTTGACAATATACACTCAAATGTGCACACACCCGCACATGCATGTGCACAAACACACCCAATTTCAATCCATTATAGTTCCCATGACAACCTCTTGAAATTATAAGTTAATTTCATAAAGCTTAGAGCAACTTGTGAAAGTAATTCCTATTTTAATTAGTTTCTTAGACAGGTGTAATTTGTAATGCGTGATCACTTAGCTTTACCTTTCACTTCTGAATAATCAACGTGCACTGCACTTTTTACCAATGTAAATGTACCACTGTTATGAAAGACCATAAAAAAGCAGATTTCATGCCAAAAAAAGAGTGCTGTGAGACAGGGCATTAAATACATGCTGTGCCTAGATCTCTGCCATGTACAGAGTAGTTCATCTAAAGCGTACAGAGCTGTAACAGCACTCACCGCAAAATCATATAAGTTACGGGTTCCATTAAATGCTAAGTTAATGAACAGTGACTATTGCTGTCCACCTTGGCAGACCCACACCGAGGGCCAGAGAACCAATTCCTTCTTTTTTCCATCCCTCCCTCGCTTCCCCTACTCCTGCCATTTTTACAACCTCTGGAAGTGGTATGTGGGGGTAGATTGCTGGAGGGAAAAGCCCTACAGTGAGGGAGTCAATAATTCAACCCCCTGCTTCCTTCACCCCTCCTCCTTAACGCTCCTTCTTCGCCCGTTCAAACAGCGGTATTATCCTAAGCCAAAACATCCGAGGTGACTAATGCAGGCCTGTATGACTCGCCTCGTGTTTCATAAAGAGATAAGAGGCTCCACTAAAAACACCTGTAGTGCGCGCACAGAGATACGTGAGCATTAGGAGGTATCTACAGCTGGCAGCCAGCGAAACCGACCCGCTTTCTTTACCGGGCGAGAAGAGATCTGGATGGGAGTGAACTTGGCCACTCAGGGCAGTGCTCGGAACAGATACAGTTTCAACCTTGGCCCAAATGAATGATTAAATATTCATAGTTCATAAGGTTTTTATGCTAAAGGTATACAGTATATCGTGAATCAAGTCCCTCGAACACACGACAACACTGCAAAGGAACAAAGCTATTTGCATTTAAATATTTATTTTTACAGTATTTGTGTGTTTGTGCATGTGTGTGTGAGTCCTCGGCATGTCGGTATAGTTGCTGACATCACTCCAGTACAGAAACAGTGCGGGGGGGAGGGAGTGGTAAACGGAACTGCTTTTCCGGTTTGCTGGCAGGGACACCAGTAAGTGGGCTCAATAAGGTAAGCAGTAAATGAAAACAGGGCCTTTCCAAGCCACAGACTACAAAGTTTGATTGAAAGATCGTTCAAGTAACACTCTTGGCACCAACTTTCAACTCACTTTCTATGTTTATACATGTACACACACACGCACACACAAATACGCGCTGTAATTTAAAAGTATCAACATCATTAGCCTAAGGGGTCCCATTATAAACATTAATTCAGCCATAATCGTCCATAGATACACATCTATGCTATAACAAGCCGCTTTTAAAATACAAAATCTTGAGATGTTTCTAATTTTCAGTAGTTAGCCAGGGGGTCCTATTATTGTCCACTTAACCACTTTCAATGGAGAAATTACAGTTGGACGCTGAGGAAGGCAGATTACATTTACATGTATTCATATAGCAGACACTTTTATCCAAAGCGACTTCAAAGAGAGAATTTTTCAAAAGAGCATCGGTCACTGATCATAACAACGTGATGTCCCCAAGCATTGCGGGTTATCAGATTATGAAACATATGTTGTGTGAAACCAAATAAGTGCCAAAGGGAAGAGCCACAGGCTTAAGGCTTAAGGAGAGAATAGGAGAGCATATTTATATGCTCAAATGTCAACGTAGAAAGCTGTAATTTGGTGAGCAGCAACATAAGATGTGTACGTATTGATGAAAAACGTTCTTTCAGTGCTGTACATTTCTTCTTTAAGAAATTAACTGAAAAAAAGATTTGTGGACGATAATGGGGTCCGGAACGTTAGCGAATTTGAATGAAAAAAAATGGGGGCCCTTAATTAATGCATAAATTAATGATGGATTACCTAAAAAGCGGTAAAAACTGTCGGGACTGAGAGAAGAGTGAATGTTCTCAGCAAACTACAACCACAGTCTTTATAGTGCTAGTGCCTTGTGTGTTTGTGAATACATTTGTTCGTCTACCCTTTTCTTGTAGCTGGTTCCACATGCCTTCAGGACAGATAGCCATCCAAACTAATTGGAATCCCAGTTAGCATGCCTGGTATCTGGAAGTAGCTGCTTTACACATACATCAACTCAGGTTCACCACGTAGCTTGTTAGAGTGAGACACTGGAAGAGACAAATCAAGGATGTCTGGCTTCCAGCATATATCAGCGCTGTCAATCTTTCATTTAAGCTCTCTTTTTTTCCACCTAAAATAGATCGACTGACAGACTATACAGCTAGAGGGAGAGAGCGAGAAAGAACAAGACAAGGAAGCATGTTATTTCCAGTGTGTTCCATAGAATAACCTTAGACCTCAGCACCAGATGCCCAACCAATCAGGAGAAACCCTACAGAATTATCTTGGCTAACACATCCACATCAAGCCCACTCATGGTCATATCTACCCCCACTCAGAATTTACAGAGTTGCATGTATGTACAGTTAGTGCAAATTATGCAATGTGCAGATGTGCAGAATGAATAGATGTGCAAAAAGGTTTGAACTCATTATGGGTAAGATTCATCTGGGAACGTTCAACGGATTCCCCCAAAAAGTGCAACTTTCGTGGGATCAGCTGAAAATGTTTATCCGAGGATTGAAACTGTACGATGTAAAACTCTGGCAAGGACGGAAACAAAAGGAACACTTTGGGATGCATTTAGAATTAGATTAGATGAATCTAATCTAATCTTCACCCCACACCCCCCCTCCAGAATCCCATTGTATAATTTACACTACTTGCATCATTTGTATTATTTGTAACATTTGTATTCTTTGTCTATATGTATCATATCTGCAGTGTATTTTTAGATTGTATTCATTTTTCATTTTATTAGTATGCCACATTTATGTTCTATGTTTGCTCATTCCTGCCAAAGTGAATTCTATGTTTGTTTATCTTGCATAGCGAATAAAACCCCCATTCTGATTCTGATTCTTAATTGTCCTCCAGGGGGTGGAAATTGCAGTTCACAACAGTAGCAGGGTAAAGTATAGCACACAGAGTTGCAGGGTAATATACATTAATTACAATAACATAACAATAGCAATAGGCGGGCACGATAAAGTTTGATAAAATAAGTACGTTGAGTAGACATATAGACAGTTATTTCACTTCAGGAGAATTACAGAATTACAGTAAAAAATAAATAACAAAAACAAAATAAATAACTAAGTTAAGTCGACATGTAGGCAGTTATTGCACTTGAGGAGTTACAGAATTACAGTATTTTGCTAAAAGTATGAAAAAAAAAGTAAGTTATGTAGACATATAGACAGTTATGGAGAATTACGGCATTACAGTATTGCAAAAAAGTAAGCAAGTTAAGTAGACATATTGCACTTAGTACAGAATATGAATATAACACAAGTATTGCACGTGAGTGAGGTAAGTAATAAAAGGCAATACAAGGTAATACTGCACGGTGGTGAGGTAGTGATGGTAATAGTTATAATAATGGTAATGGTGTAGCACATGACAGTGGCTATGGACAGCAGTATTTAGTGATTATTGTTAAACAGTCTGACAGCAGCAGGAAGGAAGGACCTGCGGAATCTCTCCTTCACACACCGAGGGTGAATCAGCCTATTGCTGAAGCTGCTCTCCAGAGCGGACAGTGAGTCCTGCAGGGACTCGTGGTCCAGCATAGTTGTCAGCTTTGCCAGGACTCGTCTGTCACCCACCTCCTGCACTGAGTCTAGAGGGCAGCCCAGGACTGAGCTGGACTTCTTGATGACCTTGTCCAGCTTCTTCCTTTCCCTCTCAGTGATGCCGCTGCTCCAGCAGACCACACCGTACATGATGGCTGAGGCCACCACTGAGTCATAGAAAGACTTTAGGGGTGCCCCCTGCACTCCGAAAAACCTCAGTCTCCTCAGGAAGTAGAGCCGGCTCTGACCTTACCTTTACAGTGCGTCAGTGTGGTGAGTCCAGTCCAGTTTGTGGTTCAGGTGAACACCCAGGTACTTATAGGACTCAACTCTCTCAATGTCCATTCCCTGGATGTTCACCGGTGGGGGGGAAGGTCGGCGTCTGCAGAAATCCACCACCATCTCCTTGGTCTTGCCCGCGTTGATGAGGAGGTGGTTCGGCTGACACCAGTCTACGAAATCCTGCGTCAGTTGCTTGTACTCCGTGTCATCGTCATCACTGATCAGGCCGATGATGGCGGAGTCATCGGGAAACTTGAGCAGGAGTTGAGCCCTCCGAGTTGTGTCTGAAGTCAGCAGTGTAGTGGGTGAAGAGGAAGGGCGCAAGCACCATCCCCTGTGGGGCCCCCACACTGCAGGTCAGGAGATCAGACACACCATCCCTGGTTCTCACAAACTGGGGTCTATTTGTGAGGTAGTCCAGGGTCCAGTCGGCCAGGGGTAAATCCACACCAGCCCCCACCAGCTTGTCACTCAGAAGCACTGGCTGAATGGTGTTGAACGCGCTGGAGAAGTCAAAGAAAGTAATCCTCACAGCACTGCAAGGCCTCTCGAGCTGGGTGAGAGCACGATGAAGCAGGAAGATCAATGCGTCGTCCACCCCGATTCCAGGTCGGTAAGCGAACTGCAGCGGGTCCATCTCTGAGCTCACCTCAGAGCGGAGGTGGCCCAGAATCAGCCTCTCCAGTGTCTTCATCATGTGTGATGTGAGAGCCACTGGCCTGAAGCTGCTGAGGTCCTTAGCCCGCGGTGTCTTAGGCACTGGTACCAGGCAGGAGGTCTTCCAGAGCAGTGGTACCCTGCTCAGCTTGAGGCTGAGGTTGAAGACCTGCCCCATGATCCCGTACAATTCGTCCGCACAGGATTTCAGGAGCCTGGGACTAATTCCATCCGGACCAGCTGCTTTTTGTGCATTGATCTTTCTCAGCTCTCTCCTAATTTGACTAGGTGTGAAAGCTAGGGGAGTGCACAGGGGGTGGGTGACGTTGAGTCCGTGGGGTTGTGATGGGTTAGTGGAATGCATGGAATGTAGGGTGGGGTCAGCTAGGCCAGGTGCAAGCAGGGCTGATGGGGGAGGGGGGCATTGACCAGGAGACGGGGCTAGAGGCAGCAGCTTGGGGGGGGGGGGGGGGGGGGGATGGGTGAGTCATTAAACCTATTGTAATACAAGTTCAAGACATTCACCCACTGCAGATCCTTCTCAGCCTGGGGGAGGGGTGCGTTGAACCCATAAATGGTCTTCAGGCAACGCCAGACGTCCCTCGTGTTGTTCTGTTGAAGCTGGTCCTCCATCTTTCTCCTGTATTTGGTCTTGCCCTGTTGGATCATCCTCCTCAGTTCCTTTTGCACAGTCCTGAGCTCCTCTCTGTTCCCTGAATTGAAAGCTCGCTTCTTCTCCTTCAGAAGAACCTTGATGTCAGGGGTAATCCATGGCTTGTTGTACCACCGTACCTTTTTGGAGGGCACAGTGTTCTCAAAACAGAAGTTAATATAGCATGTGATAGTGTCAGTGATGGCATTGATGTCCTCCCCATGTGGATCGCAGAGTTCAGACCACGCCGTGGTGTCAAAGCAGTCCCTCAGAGCCTCCTCGCTCTCAGTAGTCCACCTCTTCAACACGCGTCGCTCCACAGGCTGTCTGTGCACCAAGGGTCGGGACAGGCTGTAGGTGGACAATGTTGTGGTCAGCTCTGCCAAGGGGGGGGGGGGGGGGCAGGGGGGATGCAGAAAAAGCCTTCTTAGTGTTGGCATAAAACAAGTCCAGAGTCTTATTGTTCCTGGTAGTGCAGGTGACGTACTGTGTGAATGTTGGTAACACAGACGAGGGTGGAGCATGGTTGAAGTCCCCAGAGATGAGGAAGAGGGCCTGTGGGTGCTGTGTCTGTAGTCTGCTGGTAACTGAAAGCAGTGTGTCACAGGCAGTGTCAGCCTTAACAGAGGGGGGAACATACACAGCTATCACAATGACCTGTGTAATCCCATCTCATTAATAAACACAGCTAGGCCTCCTCCTCACCTCTTACCACTGTTCTCCGTTCTGTCCGCACTCAGCAGGTGAAAGTAATCCAGTGCTACTGCAGAGTCTGGGATTTGAAGGGTTAACCACGTCTCTAAGAAAACTATAATTCCACACTGTTTATATTCCCGCTGTTGTTTGATCAGCGCTGCCAGCTCGTCACTCTTGTTAGGGAGTGAAATCATGTTCCCCGTGAGAATGGAGGGTAGAGCTGAACGCCTTGAGCATGCCTTTTTCTCTTGTACCTTCCGACTGGCTCGTTTGCCTCGGCGAGTCCGTCTTCGTATTTCGGCCGGAATATGATGTAAATCTCCGGGAGGGGCAGGCACGTCTTTCAACTGCAGCAGCTGATGCCTGCTGTAGGCGATACGGACACGAGGCAGCGTGGATCCGACACACATCGCGTACTCAAAAAATAAATAAAAGTCGCAGATGAGGCCGTGAAAATAAGTCAGGGAGCTGTTGTGATCAGCAGCTAACTCGCGCCGGCGTTTATCTGTGCAGGTCAGGGGGGTATTGCACAAAAGTTGAATAAAGATATCCAGGATAACTGAGCAAGCGCGGCTTGACATGGTCTGGCCGTCGTATCCTGGCTTAATTGGTTGCACGTTTGCCAAGCCAGGATGAAAAGGCGCGGCTATGTCAAGCCAGATGTAGTTAGTCAGGATAAATGCATGTTCACGGCATTCTTAAATAGACCTCGCAATCGCTCACAGAATCACCGATCAGAACATGGACAAGAGTCGCGCAACATATTTCACGGCCACAGAACAGCTCCTGATGGAGTTTTATGAGGAGGAGAAGGATATTATTAAAAAGGGGCAAAACTCAAGACATAATCAAAGAAAGAGAATAAGCCTGGCAGACAATAGCGGACCGGATTAATGCGTTAGTATTCAAAAAGTGTACAATCCTCTGGAGCTGTCATAATTGGGCTACAATTAAGCATGTCCGTGAATGTTACGTAGGTGTACAGACACAGTAAATATTACAGTAAACCGCAACTTTATTGATGCACAGGTAGAGAAGAAGCAGAGAGACTATTTATCCAATCAGAATGCAGAACACAATGCACGTGGCAAATCCGTGAAGTGAACCGTGATATCGCGAGGATTCACTGTACTGAACCATGATATCGCGAGGCTTCACAGTACTGAACCGTGATATAGCGATGGTTCACTGTAATGCAATAAAACACATATTTATGAAACCTCGATGGCAGTTTGACAAGCAGTCTCCATCAGCATATCAATATAACACTTGGCCAGAGTAATAATAATACCACTTAAATCAATATTAAAAGACTGTTGTAGATTTAAATGAAATGAGAAATGACAATATACTAAATATGTGTAAATGTTGAATGCATTATAATTAAAATGATGCAACATATTTAAAAAGATCATGGACATGCTGTAAAACACGTGAATTCCTCACAGGATTGACTGTGGAAATGCAGGTGAATCACTAGGATTAATCTTAGCCTGGCTGTTAGCCTGGTCAAAATGTTGGCTAAATTTTATCGGCTTTCGTGCAACCGACTTGAGGCTAAATTCAGCCAGGATAACCAACATAGCCCGGCTTAATCCATTATCTTAGTTTTGTGCAATACCCCCCAGGTCTTGCTCTGAATGTGATGTGATGGAGAGTGTACATATTGTGTTAGAATAATCTTTACTAATCCCATATTTGCTGTTATAACTGTCATATAATTAATACAATTGTTATTGTTATTATCGTGTATGTGCTGTTTAAGATTGTCTTGTAGAGAGGAAGTGCTTTGAAGAGAGGACGTGCTTTGAAGTGGAAATCAACCATTTGGTTGATCATTTGCAGGATGGGGGTTGTGTCCTGACACCCCACAAACAAGCCATAAAACAAGCTTCCACAAGAACATTCCTAAATGACTTTTGTTTTAATTGAAGAACTGTGGCAGTGTTTTTCCACACCTTTAACCTGGTGCTGACATGTAAATGAACTGTGGGTTTTTGTAATAAAAAGAGGAGTCTCAGAGATGGAGTTTGCAAAAGTGCATCTCTGTCTGACTGTTCTCTCCAAATGTGTTGTCTCTGTCTCTGTGTAAAATTAATAACCATTATTGTTTTGTGTACTTTGTCTTTCTCCTTCGTGATCTAGATTTAGATTTCAACCCAACATATTGTCAGCATACAATTTCAAAATACATATCAGTGCCAATCCATTTGTTTTCCTATCTAGAAGGCAGCATGACTGATACAGAAGCTAGATCTAGCCTCTTTTTTATTAGTTTTTCATTAAT
This sequence comes from Protosalanx chinensis, assembly GCA_030340685.1. Taxonomy (NCBI): domain Eukaryota; kingdom Metazoa; phylum Chordata; class Actinopteri; order Osmeriformes; family Salangidae; genus Protosalanx; species Protosalanx chinensis. The sequence continues at coordinate 6,223,240 of CM059334.1, read as the reverse complement.
TAATATATGAAAAAGTATCCTGAAAATATTTGACAGGTACAGTAAGGAAAATAAGTACCGTATTTTTTGCACTATAGGGCGCACTGGATTATAAGGTGCACTGTCAATGAATGGTGTCACAGTTCAGCTCTGCCTCACCACTCTGCACCTGCCTGCTTCAATCTGCCAATCAGACACACCCCTCTCATCAAGCCAACTCCACTCACCTGTGCTCTCTGCTCTGCTCTGGCTGCATTTAAGTTCCAGCTCCACTCTCACTCATTGCCAGATTGCTCTAGATGCTTGCACCAGACTCTCCAGCGATTTTCTGCCTGATCTCCCGGTTCCGACCCTGCTTGCCTCTGACTATCCTGCCTGACCGATCTCCTGGATATTACCTCAGCCTTCTGTCTTTGACCACGAGTTTCGCCTATCCCCTCTTGGTTACACACCTGCTCGGCTCTGCGGCTACACAGCCCACCACTGGACCTGTCAGCCTGCTAGGTAATCCACCTGTTGCCGGCTTTGCCTTCAGTCATCAACACCAGACTCACTCCTTCACTGCATATACTGTTTAAGACTCCGGGGATAAATAAAAATCATTACCGTCTGATATCCTGTCTGCCTGTGCTGCTTTTGGGTCCTCACCATACCCGTGACAAATGGTCTATTTTCGATCTTTTTTCATATATAAAGCGCACCGGACTATAAGGCGCATTAAGCGAAAAAAAAACAGTCAGATAAATCAGTCGAATAATATTATGGTGAAGCACAGTATGTATTACTCCGCAACGCTCCTGGCTACGGTAGCCGTAATGCTGGAAGTGGTGCGGCTTTGTAGTTTACCAAAGTCGTACAAAAACATTTTGATTTAGGGCCGTGAGCACCTTGTACCACACAAAAATTGCTTAGAGGTCAGTAAACAAAATAATTAACACATATATAAGGCGCTTGGGATTATAAGGCGCAGTGTCGTTTTTTGAGGAAAATAAAGGCTTTTAAGTGCGCCCTCTAGTCCGAAAAATACGGTATTTGAACATCCTGCTATTTTGCAAGTTCTCCCACTTGGAAATCATGGAGGGGTCTGAAATTGTCATCGTAGGTTTATGGCCACTGTGAGAGACATAATAAAAAAAATCCAGAAATCAGAATGTAGGATTTATTTCACTATTTGTATGATACAGCTGCAAATAACTATTTAAACACCAGTCTATCAGCTAGAATTCTGACCCTCAAAGACCTGTTAGTCTGCCTTTAAAATGTCCACCTCCACTCCATTTACTATCCTAAATTAGATGCACCTGTTTGAGGTCGGAGGGATATTGCTAAGCAGCTTGGTGAAAAAAGGTCCACTGTTGGAGCAATGTTTAGAAAATGGAAAAAGCCAAACATGACTGCCAATTTCCTCTGACTGGGGCTCTGTTCCGTTTTTCCCCACGGAAAGGGCTCTCCAGTGTGCCAATGGATACTACTCTGTTTGTTTTCTTTTCTTAGTTGTTTATTTTCTTTCAAAGGAAACCAGCAGGTAATACACCAGCAATAATAATAAGGATTACAATCTCAAATAATTATCAATTGACAGCAAACATCATATGCATTCAACACAGTACAGTACAACAAACATGGCGATAGATGACAACACAGAGCATACAACATGAAATAAGACATAAAGAGCTTACCAAGTGGCTGCACACTGGATTGAATGTCAGTACAAACCATGGATGTATAAAGAATGGATACGGTATCGAAAAATGGCGGCCGTTGATTTAAATGAAGTTGCTCACCTGGCGCATGTGCCAAAAAAGTTTTTGGACTTCCTGGTTTACTTCCGCGGTATGGGGAATGGAATGATGGGAGGCTGATGACGCTCCGGGGCAATGAGAACGAGCAAGTCGCGTTCTGGACAAGCGCTGCGCCCTCATGAGTGCTTGTGGAAGAGTTTGACCGATAATGACGAATCTACACAATCAAATGATGGATTTATAGGACACATCAACCGATTATGTTTTCATAATCATGGTTATAGACTATACAAGGTTAATTCTTTTCGTTTGTTTATTAAGTTAAAGTAAGGAAAAAACGAGTCATTTTTATTAAGGTTAATCTAAAATAAAAAATAAGGTATTCTCCACAAGCTGTCATATTTATCAACCAAATGCCGGTAGTCAAATCTGTTTGGTCTATCAATGATCCCGTATGTGATATAGCCTACGACTTCTTGTCAGATTAAGTTTAAAGTTCTTATTGTTTATAGGCTATATCGGCACATTCAAACAGGCAAGTCTTTCGTTAGCGTAATGCAGCTTCTCTGTTTCTTTTACAGCTACGTGATATAGTTTGGAGGAAGGAGCTCCTGGACATTAAGTGTAATTCCTAGCCTGATACATTTTTATAGTCGACCCTAAAACACTGTTTTCTCCTGTAGTGAGATGTCAGAACCTAAACTGAGCCACATGCTACTGAATAAATGAATACAAATTCCGTTGTTTGGTGTATTTAACATAATTAGGTGTTCCTATGCAAGGCTTTCTAATGAAACTAGAAAGAAATTCCTAAATAAATTTTGAGTGTGCGTGACTCTGGCCCGGGACTCTCCCCCATACATCACTGACACTTGAGTAATTTTCAGAATATGACTTCTACCATTGCTTAGGTATGTGACAGATCAAGCTTTCAACAGGTGTTCATATGCTGATGCACTAGTAGTAGCGTAAACACGAATTTCAGCAGGATTAAAGACAGCTCCACTTGAGCACACTGCCACATTTTAAGTTTAAGTAGTAAGCAAGCAGTAAACCATTGGTCACTCTGTGTCAGGTATCACTTTACATCACAGTTCAGTAGCATAGTATGAGTTTGGTTCTAATTTGATAATAGTGATAAATGCTTTCAAAAACTTAGAGTGTAAAAAGACCCAAATACATCCAATGCCAGAATTAGGCCATCAATGGCTATGACTTTGGTATTAGAAATACACCTTTTATCAAAATGATACCGCATTATAATTATCAGATAACATTATAAAGTTATACAGCTGTGTTAAATGTCAAATCAATCCACATGCAATCAAACATGTAACAAATCAGGATTCAGCAATAAGCTAGCATCAAAATTCACAAAAAGCACTAGGTCACACAGTTCTGATATCACACTAACAAAAACAGTGCTTTTTATCCAACATTAATTGAGGAAAAACACACACGCACATACACACTTACACACGCACATACACACACACACACACACACATATATATACTGTTTTTGTTAGTGTGATTTCAGAACTGTGTGACCTAGTGCTCACACAGTTCTGATATCACACTAACAAAAACAGTGCTTTTTATCCAACATTAATTGAGGAAAAACACACACGCACATACACATACGCACACGCACATACACACTTACACACGCACATACACACACACACACACACATATATATACTGTTTTTGTTAGTGTGATTTCAGAACTGTGTGACCTAGTGCTCACACAGTTCTGATATCACACTAACAAAAACAGTGCTTTTTATCCAACATTAATTGAGAAATACACACACGCACATACACACACGCACATACACACACACACACATACACATATATATATATATATCTATAGATAGATCCATATATGTGCATACACACAGGCAGTCTGTACATTAATGACTTAATGATGAACTGTCAATCAAAACATTCAGTGCAATGAATCACTTAGTAGCAGACACACAGGTTTAATCATCTATAAACTACAGGACTACAGGACTCCCCATACAACACTAGCCAATAGTTTGCAAGGTCAACCAGTATCCAGACGATTATGAATGTTTTACAGCAAGCCCCCCCAACAATTTAAATAGCAATTCC